>JAJJMC010031261.1:131189-221631 GCA_023531435.1 Papaver californicum
TTCTTTTATGATAAAGAGAACTGGACATTTGGAAGCTGTTGGTAAGGTAGGTCAGATGCCCGATAGAAGTATTCTCATTATGCCTGTATTGGAATGGATTTGGTTGCTGCGATTTGGCCTACTCTTGTGGCTACATATGTTAATTTGGTTACATGAAAAGTTAGAATTAGCTTTATAAATAATATTTCCAGGTTTCCAGTTCTTAGTATAGGCTGGTTCTCTTAATTGAGTGTTTTTAGTTTCTCAATGTTCTATTATTGCTTTTAGTTACCATATTAGACGCACTGATGATAAAAAAAGACAATGTCTTGCAGGTCTTGGTGACTTCAACTACAGTTGGCTGTGTAGCTTGTTAGCTTCTTATATCTCCTCTCCTACCAACAATTGTAGGCTTAAATTTAAGACAAAACATTAGTAATTCGCCTGCAGAAGTTTTGATTTCCTAGCAACCAAAGTCAACACAGGAGTTTTGTAACTTCCTTCTGTCAGGATCCTACAGCTATGGTGAGTTTTTTTTCTTCCAGTTCTCTACTTCTGTCCGTGCACTGTTTGATTGTTGAAGAGCTTCAAGAATTATGGGGCTTGTAATCTGTTACATCATTAAGCTCGTGTTATGTCAGAAGTCTTGTCATCTAGGGATAATGGTAGAAATTTCTCCCAAATACTGAAGTTGTAGGCTGAACAGAGTGTTCCACCTATAAAGTCATGCTTTAATCAACCAATCTGTTGAATTTTGTGGTGGGGAAGGGGGAAGAGGGAAGTGTTTGAGGGTATCCATTTAGAAATTTGGTTTGGGTTATAGTGAATGTCATGAACTTACATGGTGATATGTGGGTTGGTTTGTTAGGAATGCCATGAACATACATGGTGATAAGTGGGTTGGTTTGTTACTTTGTTAGGTTATAAATGTCAAGTATCTATTACTATCAACTGACTACCAATTTATCTGCTGTTTATCTCTTCTCTTCATAGTCTGTCTATCAAGAGCTTGGTTGCTGACTTCTATTTTTTATTTGAATAGAGTTAGTATCTGTAATGCATCATAAATTCCGTTGCCATAATATTGGATTGTTATTCTTTTTTTGTTGCAGGCCAATGAAAATCTTCCACCAAATGTGATAAAGCAACTCGCGAAGGAATTGAAGAATCTTGATGAGATCCCACCTGAAGGAATTAAGGTGGTCATCAATGATGATGACTTTTCCACCATATTTGCAGATATTGAAGGACCAGGTGTGTGGCTCTTCTTCTGATTCTTAGTCGCTTTAATTTTGATATATATTGCTTTGTACTGAGCGAGAAAGAAAATGGTTTTACAGCTGGAACTCCATACGAGAATGGTGTTTTCCGCATGAAGCTGTTATTGTCTCACGATTTCCCACACACTCCTCCCAAAGGTATGTCCTGGTCGGTGGTACACAGATTGCCCTATTCAGTTTAGTTTCCGTGATTCACTAATTAATTATGCATAGCAACTTCACAACTTCAATTACCTTTATGTTTGGCACCAAGAAAAGCACGCTATACATATTAAGGTCCATAGTTCAGGATTTTTGGCAATGCTCGAATATGCATCTTATCATTTGGGTCTAGATCATCAGATTTAACTCGTTGGCCTATTAAAAGTTGGATGTGATGGTGATCAAATTCTCATTTCATTTCGGATTGGACAGCAAGAGAAATGAGATCGTTTGGTCTTGTCGCTATGGGGTTTTTGTCTAAAAATATTTGAACATGAATGATTGGGCATTACATGGGGTCTTCAGTTAAATGTTTGTTATTCTGTATTAAATTAGTACATTCATTTAATGTTTATGTCATCTGTAGGTTATTTCCTGACAAAAATCTTCCACCCAAACATTGCTACCAATGGTGAGATTTGTGTCAACACATTGAAAAAGGATTGGAGTCCAAGTCTTGGACTCCGTCATGTTCTACTTGTAAGCTACAGTACTTTTGTTTCACTACCTTTGCCCATCATATTTTGGCCACTACTTAGATAGTTGGTTTCTTATGCCAGTGTCCATTGCTATTTATGGTTACAGGTGGTCAGATGTTTACTGATAGAACCATTTCCAGAATCAGCTTTGAATGAACAGGCTGGTAAAATGTTGCTTGAAGATTATGAGGAGTATGCCAGGCTAGCCAGGTGAGACTTGTCTCTCTTTCTTTGTTTTACTTTTACATTGTCTCCCCCATGCTCTTGTAGGACCCCCCACTCACCCCACCCTACCCCCCTATATCTGACAGCTGTTTTAAGTAGTAGGGTGGGAACTATTGATTCTGTGTTGTATGGCCCACAAGTTTCTCTTCACCATTTCCGAGCAAAGAATGTGCTGGGTGCAACAAGAAGTTTGCATGTTCCCCTGAATGGGCGAAAATCATCTCACTACGTTATTATAAGTGGAATCTTAAAAGGTCAAATTAGGATGTCGGCTTGCTAGGGTAGTGGAGCAAGAACTTGAAAGGATAAACAACCAATCTGTTTGATCGTGTTCACCTGAATGTGTTGCAGGTGACGAGATTTTCACTATGCTACTGGTGCCACTATAAAGGCCAAATTAGGATGTTAGCTTGATCATTCAGAGTTGGAGTTAAAGTCATGAAGGATTAGAAATCATTCTGTTATTGTTCTAAATAGGGTACACAAAGTTTATTCATAACTCTACTGACAGTAGGGAAAATAATCATGTTATTGATGTTTTCGTAACTGTTTTGATGATGAATTATTTTCTGACTTATTTGAATGAAATACAGGCTTTATACAGGAATTCATGCACTAAAGAAACCAAAAAGCAAGACAGGAGCCATATCTGAGTCAACTACTGCCCTAAATGTAGATCAGACGAAGTCGACGAGTATAGTTGTTGACCACAAAAACAAAGTATCTTGTGTTACAGTACAACCATTGTCATCCCCTCTTACTACTCCTGCAACGCCAACTAAAGGAGGAACTACTGCTAACTGCCAGGATCATCAGCCTACAGTGAGTGCTATGCCAGCTCCTGAAACAATAGTTGGTGTTGAGAACACAACACTTGCACAAAAGACCGTAGCAGGCAATAGCATGGCTGTTAAAGTTCAGGCTGAAAAGAAGAAAATGGATGCCCGAAAGAAAAGCTTGAAAAGATTATAGAACGGAGGGAGAGAAAGGGCTACGAAGGCAAGTGTGAGCTACATATAGACAAAACATAACCTTGAAAAAAGTGATGTCGGGAAGAGAATAACAGGAATGGGAAAGGGGAAATTCTTTGTATGCACGCAGTTGGGGTAGCCAGCATGGGGCAGTTGCCCCAACTGGTTCCAACTTCCCTCCTCGATGTTCTTTGGAATTTTATTTGCCAATCTTTTGTGAAGCACCCATTTTAATTGTTAATTTTCTGTTGAAATGTCATAACAAAATGCTTCCTAGGAGGTCAAAATTAGCCTTGCGAAAACATCATTGCTGAGTACTCGAGAGTCGTCCAGGCGTCATAAGAACACTAATAACTCCCAATGTGGTAAAAAGGAACTGGGCCAGTTGATCTTTGAATCTGTCTAAGTTGTGGAATCAGGGATTAGGGTCTTGGACAGTGTTGCTTGCTGAATCTCATTCTGGGTCCTTAACTTACCTTGTGACAATTCCCATGGAGCACAAACTATAGCATTAGCAAACTTATAAATTTGAAAACAATGGCCAGGTATGTATGGTAACAAACCAGTCTAATTTTATTATGGAGGAGAGGTTTGAACTTTTTCAATACAAGGAAATATATGTTTTCAATGGATAAGGTCAACAACAACAGCTCACAACTACTATGACTTCTCCATGCGTGTCAGAATACCAAACCTCCCTAAATTAGATAGATGGGGAGAAACTTAGCACGTCCACATGGACTTTTAAAGAACAACACACCGAGAACGAAGACGTTCTCTTTTGCTAACACTGTATGCGGGATCGACACCTTTCTTGGTGCTCGATGAACTCCTATCCTCGAACTTGTTGCTTCGCCTTCTGCAATTATATAAAAGAAGACAATGACACTTGTAGCCTACCGCAGAATTCGTAATTTAGACAATAATCGAAAAATCTTTATTTGGAGAGTTTTCCACTTCTTTGCACACCAGGTAGTTTGCACTGGTATCATTGAAGTGCAAAGTGGTTCTTGTATAAATATACCACCGAACTGATGGAACTCCAAAAGTAATGCACGTTCCAGCAGCAATCTATTGAAATCATACTCAGACTTGGTATGCCATTAAAAAGGCTAGGTGCCCAAGAGATGAGGAAAGTTGATCAGATTTGATGAAGAAAAGCCGAGGGTTAAGGAACAAGGGATGTTAGAAGTAGTAAAACCAGTTGATGTGCAACCTCGTGGAGTTCTCCTGCAGATGTTGCAATCTAGAACGCAAGGAATTTGGGTGATGCCTCCGGTAATCTACTAGCTTTACAAAATTTATAGTTATATAATTCGACTGGTATGCTATCGGAATTTATCTTTGAAATGTCATAGGTGATAGCTAGAGAAAAAAAAAACATCTTGCATTGATTAAGCAACAAATACTTTCACCAAAATTGTTGATATTGCATCTTCCTAGCGCACAAAAAAGAGAAGAAACGAATTGGCTCTCCCACTGAATAAATAAACTCCGGTTCAAGATCAAGTCTCACATCGTTTCAGTCCGAAGGAAAAAAAAAACACAGCTTACGAAAAGTAGGTGGCCTTAGAAAAAAAATACTCTTCCAAAAAGAAGGTCCCTTTTAAACCGTAGGTTTCCTTAAAAATACAGGTTATACCCGCATCCTTTGCGCTGGATAACCATCTTAAAGAATACTAGTCTGCAGAGATAACCTGTATGGCTAATAGAGTGACCAAGGCAACCAAATGATTTCAAAGGACTAGTTGAGAGAAATTTTTACAATAATGATAACAAGGATTTCAATAAAATTAGCCATCCAAACAAGACCCAAAAAGAAACACATTAGACAAATGTCATCGTCTCAACCTTCAACGACAAAAAGATATAGATAATCAAGAGAGAGAGAGAGAGAGAAAACAACCTACAAATCCAATCTAATACAAAGAAAGATGACGAATGACCCAAAAAACCCCGCAATTACACAACAAAGATGGAAGAAGGAGATAAGATTAACTGACTGACCAACAGACAACCAAAGAAATCACCTTACGCTTTACCTTCAAGATCTATTTTAGTTAAAACAAATTCTTAGAGGAGAATGTAATACATACTTATCTGCCTTGTTTCCATCTTTTTTTTTGTTTCTGTATTTTTAGAGAGAGAAAGGGAGTGAAGTGAAGGGGTCCTCACTTGGCCATCATGACTTTGACGAACTCCTCATAGTTGATCTGACCATCACCGTCAACATCAGCTTCTCGGATCATTTCGTCAACCTCCTCATCAGTGAGCTTCTCGCCTAGGTTAGTCATGACATGGCGCAACTCAGCTGCAGAAATGAAACCATTCTGGTCCTTGTCAAACACTCGGAAGGCTTCCTTAAGTTCTTCCTCAGAGTCAGTGTCCTTCATTTTCCTGGCCATAAGGTTGAGGAACTCTGGAAAATCAATGGTTCCATTTCCATCAGCATCAACCTCATTAATCATGTCCTGAAGCTCAGCCTCAGTAGGGTTTTGTCCTAGTGATCGCATAACTGTTCCGAGCTCCTTGGTTGTGATGCAACCTACATAATTTCAGGATAGTTTAGAAACCTTGAGGACAATCACTTAAAGCAAGTTCAAAGTAGCAGTAAAGACTCATGGTCTTTCCTCTAAATCCTTATCTGATGCCTTCACTCCACAGGCATCAACTACACAAAATACAAAGAGGTTGGTATGAACCCCAAGCCTCATCAGTTTCCAGTTTATCTAGTTTTCTAGCAGACGTTTGTTAATTTTCAATTACATGCTAAACTCAGTCATCTAGCTTTTTATCTTTTAATGGCAGAGGATGCCATCCATCAGCGCAATAACTTCTTATAGCATCTTTAAAGTAAACTTTAATCAGGCGAGGAGCATGTAAATAAAACTATACAAATAACAATAAACAAAAGAAGAATTAGCAGATAACCATACAAACAGTTAGACCCATTAAGATCACCATTATTTTCATCTTAGATATATAAAAAACAAAGCCGTGGATAAGAGATAATGAATGGCTGAAAGACAAAACGACCGTCCTCAGTTACTTTGATACATACGCTAATTCTACGGCAATGATTCGAATCTTGATGTTTTTGGGTCTTTTCAAATCCATGATCCATGACAAATAAATTCATCCTGACTAGTTGTATATGATCTACAGGTACATAAGCAGGAGCAAATATTAAAACCACAGACACATGACCGGAGCAAAGATTCCAATGGCACATGTATATCATAGCTCTGAAACTAACACCAACAGAAAATCCAAGATTGAAACTTGTACTCTATTGTTGGACAGTTACTCTATGCAGGATTCTAGATTTCATTCAACCAAACATTTTCTGAACAAAATTAGAAAAAGTAATTTCTGCATCAACACGATCATCAAAGAAAAATAAATAAATAAAACTAGGTCACACTGGTGACCTTTCATAACCATCCATAACAAATAACATATCTGATCTGGTAATTAAAATTTTGTAATCAGATCATAATCAAGGTCTTCCCGTAAAGTTGATCAGAATATTTCGTCAACTATAACAAATCAGTAGCTAGATCTGATTAAAACTGGCAAATAACTGATTATAATGTGGTTACCACAACTGGGAATTTGATTAATTAAAAAAAAACGTAAAAAAGCGTAGCTAAGAAAATGAATCAAAAGGTATAGGGGAAATATAATCTAACCATCTCCATCCTTGTCGAATAAGCTGAAAGCTTCCTTAAATTCAGAGATCTGATCGTCAGTGAGTTGATCTGCCATTGTTCTTGTTGTTTTGTTTTTCGAAGAAGAAGAAAAAAAATGAAAGAAAGAGAGAGATCTGAAAGAGAGAGAAAAATGAAAAGAGAGTTTTAAATGGGTGTTTCGTTGTGTATTACCCGGACAATTAGGGTTTTATACGAGTGGACAGGGAAGTAAGTGGTGGTGGACAAGGGCATTTAATGCTGCCTACCCAGTGAAGGTTATCGCTTTCTTAGAATCCAACAAATCTAATTACATATGTGTCCTTGTGTTTCTTTTTATCTATTTTAAGTATGAAATTTGTACAATAATTTCTTGTAAATGTAATTAAGTTTAAACCACCAATAATTAACCGAAAAACTCACCATATAAGGTCTTCTTTTTTATTTCAAGGGAATCTAAATTAGTGTACAACTTTCGAATATGAGATATGGACGGGGTAATCGGCAACCTACAATCCAAAACTATTATGTATTCCTTTTGTTCCAATAAAAAAATTATTATTATTTTATTATTTTGACTCAAAAACAACTAGGACGGATGGATTAGTATATTATCTTCCGTGATTGAATATATCAGTCGCATACAGGCATCTACGAACACCGTCTATATCGACGGTATTGAGTCCATCAGTAAGCAGTGTGATTTGAAATTTGAACACATCCTGTAAAAGTGTCTAATATTCCTTCTGTTTAGTAAGTAAAAGTGTTTAATATTCGTAGCGAAGGTCATTGATAAACCAAGAGGTAAGAAGGCCAAATTCCCAAAAGGAACTAAAGATGAAGCGGAATTGCGGACTCTAAATATTCGTAGCTTTTTCAAACTAAAGTGATGGACGATATTCTTGTATGACTCATCGTAGAAAGACAGTGTTTTAAGCTATGTCGATCCTACAAAGTAATGTTTTATGCTATATAACTTGTCATTTTTCAAAAAAGAAAAGTAAGGTATAACTTGTCATGGTCTAGATCGCATATAAAAAAGTTGTGTAAAACAGTCACGGATTCGGATTCGGATTCGGGGTTTAACACGGAGAAAGCTCCTTATTCAATCTACCAACCCACTATGCATTTCCAGATTTCTGCTCTTCAAGTTTTTGGATACGAAATGGATTCAATTCCAAAAGAAAAATAAGTTTTCGTACAGTATCGTCAGTTCAAAATTCATTCTGCAATAAAAATTTGTTACAGAATTACTTGTTGGAGAAAATGATCTTATTTGTTTTCTTTTTGGTATTGGATTAATTGGAACTTAGGACTAAGGGGTCTCTAAGAAAACTAGCTCATTTTCACTATCTCTGAATGAAATCTTTAGTCTCACATAGGAGAAACTAAAGATGTTGCCTCTCCATATTACTTAAAAATTTGTATCTAAGGGAGGTCCCTTAGGGTTAACACACTTTTGTGTGAGGGAGAGGACTTAGGCTATGGGCTAGTTGGTGCAACCACACATTTCACACACGCGCGGTGCTTCACACCGAAGCACACACGCCGTCGTCGTCCGTCCGGGGGCGTCTGACCCGTGGAGATAATTTTCTTACCTTATTTTCTTTTCTGCAACATTATGTGTGTTAAATGGTGACATTATTTTTTGCCCTTTTTCTTACCAGTCAACATTCAATTCGCACATAAATTTTTGATTAATTAGAAAATTTATTTTCCTTAATTGCTGCACTGATTTCACTCCCCATCTTCGCCTATAAATCGAAGTTGAATTCTCCTTTCCAATTCACACCAGAAGCAACTAATATCCTGCCTTCTTTTCCCATCTTCCTGCTTTGTTTTGCGTAATGCTTGTTTACTTCCCTTTTGTAATCTATCTTGTTGTTAAGTTTGTTTGAGTGGGTGATTTGTATTGTGCTTATACAAATCATAACATGCAGTTTTATCCTAGACACATCTCCGTTGTGGGTGTATAGCATCTCTCATTCTTGAGGAGTACCCGCGGACTATTGTGTTAAGGACAATTTGCTGAGCAGATGTCTCTGTCCTTTGTGTGCAAATCAATTCAGAGATTTTATTGACATTAACATCTTCTGTTTTAGTATTTTTATTGTTGCTGATACAACAATCTTAACACAATATCACTTCTTCTGTAACAATGGGGTAAAAATGATGTTGACAGACCAGAAAAATTCAGTGGGAAGGATTTCAAAAGATGGCAATCAAAGATGTTGTTTTTTTTAGAGTTTTCATATGTTAGATGAACTTGTTTAGAAATCTTTTGATGAGGGTTTGAATGATGCTGGAAATGAAAGAGATTTGGAAAGTTGGGTTAGGCAGAATTGTATGGCTAAAATCAAATTTTGAATTGTTTAGAGGATGCATTGTATGATTTTTATAATGCAAAAGATAACTTTTCTGCTTTTGATTTATGGGCTGCTTTAGAGGCAAAATACCAAGATGAAACTGCTGGAAGTAAGAAATTCTTGGTAGCTATGTTCTTGAAATATAATGTCGAATGACAAATCTGTGGTTGATCAATTCCTTGAACTTCAGCGTATTATCAATGAAATTCTTGTTGAAGGCATGGTGATAGATGAAACTTTTCAAGTGTCTGCTGTGATTGAGAAATTACCGTCTTCCTGGTCCGAATACAAACGTAGATTGAGACATGAAATGGATGAAGTCAGTATGGTTGATTTGGGTAAGAAGATTCAAGTGGAAAAGTTACTGTGCTCCAAAGACAAGAACGTATCTTCTGCAAGGGACATGTCCAACAAGGCTCATGTAATTGAACACAAGTCTTCCAATACTGAAAAGGGTGAAAGCAGCAAACGCAACGCTAAGCCTAGTCATCACAAGAAAGGTATATTTCACAAACCCAAATCTGACATTGGTAAAATTAAAGGTGCTTGTTATGTTTGTGTAACTCCTGGCCATATAGCAATTCACTGTAGAAAACGTAAGGACTTTAATAATATCAAAAACAATGCTAATTTGGTTGAAAACAACAAAAACAAATTTTCTGGTACGGTGTCTGAAGTTAATTTGGTAACCAATATGAGAGGCTGGTGGGTAGACTCTGGTGCTACCAGGCATGTTTGTGGAAAAAGAGATATGTTCACCTCCTATCAAAAGGTAGGAGAAGGGGAGAAACTTTACATGGGTAACTCATCTGCATCACGGTTGCAGGAAAAGGAAAAGTTGGGCTAAAGCTCACTTCTGGCAAGACTCTCAAATTGAATGAAGTTCTTCATGTTCCGGACATCTGCAAAATCTTGTTTCTTGTGGTGTTTTAGATGATGGTGTTTTAAACTTGTTTTTTAATCTGGAAAAGTTGTTGTCACTAAGGGTAAGGATTATGTAGGTAAGGGTTATAAGACTGAGGGTCTCTATAAACTTAATGTAACCTCACATGAAATGAATAAAATTGATTTTTCTGCTTATGTTTGTATGTCATTAAATGTTTGGCATGGTAGACTTGGACATGTAAATTATAAGTCAATGCACAAACTGGCTAGCATATGCTGCATACCCAAATTTAGTTTGGATAATGAACATAAATGTGAAGTATATGTAGAATCAAAATATGCTAAAAAAACCTTTCAGAAAAAATGTTCAAAGAAATTATAAACCCTTAGAATTAATTCATTCAGACCTAGTTGACATAAAATCAGTTCAAACTAGAGGTGGTAAGAAATGGTTTGTCACTTTTATAGATGATTGTACGAGGTATTTTCATATATATTTGCTTAAAGGTAAGGATGATGCCTTAGAATCCTTTAAGATGTATAAACTAGAAGTTGAAAACCAAATGAGTGATACCATTAAAACTGTTAGGTCCGACCGTGGTGGTGAGTATGTAATTCCTATAGGAAATTTTTGCATAGAACACGACATTATACACGAAGTAACCCTCCTTATTCACCACAATTTAATGGTGTGGTTGAACGGAAGAACCGAACCCTTAAGGAGATGATGAATGACATGTTAATTAGTTCAGGATTACCTGCAAACTTGTGGGGGGAGGTCGTCCTCTCATCTTGCTATGTCTTGAACAGAGTACCTTTTAAAGGATTAGATAAAACTCCATATGAGTTATGGAAAGGTAGACAACCTTCTTATGCATACTTTAAAATGTGGGGGTGTTTGGTTAAGGTTTTCATTCCTCCCCTTAAGAGAACCAAGATATGATCCAAAAATGTTGATTGTGTCTTTATAGGGTATCCCGAGTATACTACTGCATATAGATTTATGGTTGTAAGTTCTGAAATTTCTGAAATTGGTGTGAATACTATTATGGAGTCTAGGGATGTTGTGTTTTTTGAAAATGTTTTTCCATTGAAATATGATTCTCGCATGATATGTGTTGATCCCCTAGATGTCCCTTCGACCAGTCAGACATTACCTTTAGAGGAAGATGAAGTTGAATTTGAGCCTATAAGAGGTAAAAGACTTAGAACTGAAAAATCTTTTGGGTCAGACTTCATAACATACTTAGCTGAGACTGATCCACAGACTTATAGAGAAGCCATGACTTCTTCTGAAGCTCCATGGTGGAAAGAATCTGCCATTAGTGAAATGGATTCCATTATACAGAATGGTATGTGGGAGATTGTAGATTTACCTCTAGGGTGTAAACCCATAGGTTGTAAATGGATCTTCAAAAGGAAACGTAAGGTAGATGGAACTATGGAAAAATACAAAGCTAGATCAGTAACTAAAGGTTATAAACAGAAAGAAGGTGTAGATTTCTTTGATGCTTATTCACTTGTTACGAGAATTACTTCTATTACGATGCTAATTGTTATTGATGTCATTCATAACTTAGAGATACATCAAATGGATGTAAAGACAACTTTTCTAAATGGTGAATTAGATGAAGAAATTACATAGACCAACCTGAGGGATTTGTAGTAAAAGGTTGTGAAAACAAAGTTTGTAATCTGAAAAAAATCTTTGTATGGTTTGAAACAAGCACCTAAACAGTGGCATGAAAAATTTGATCATGTAATGATTTCTAATGGTTTTAAAATCAATGAATCTGACAAGCGTGTTTATACTAAACTTGTGAATGATGCATGTGTGATTGTATGCTTGTATGTTGATGATATGCTTATACTTGGTACAAACATGGATGTAATTAATTCTACAAAGAACATGCTAAATGAGAACTTTGACATGAAAGACTTAGGCCCCACTGATGTGATCTTAGGGATGAAGATTAGAAGAAATTCTAATGGATATAGTCTTAGTCAATCTCATTATGTTGAATCTGTGCTTAAAAAATAAAATCAGTTTGATTGTAAACCTGCTTGTACTCCGTATGATCCCTGTTGTAGACTCAAAAAGAATAAGGGTAATGGAGTTTCGCAACTTGAATACTCATGTGTTACAGGAAGTCTGATGTATTTGATGAATTGTACAAGACCGGACATTGCTTATGTTGTGAGTAGGTCGAGTAGGTATACCTTTAATCCCGGGCAGGAGCATTGGGATGCACTTATTAGAGTGCTGAGGTACTTGAAGTACACTTTGAATTTTTGTTTAAATTATGAGAGATACCTTGCAGTCCTTGATGGATTTTGTGATGCAAACTGGATATCAGACTCAGAGGAGTCTAAGTCTACGAGTGAATATGTTTTCACTCTAGAAGGTGGGTTTGTATCTTGGAAGAGTTCCAAACATACTTGTATAGCTCGATCTACTATGGAATCAAAGTTTATTGCGTTAGATAAAGCAAGAGAGGAAGCCGCTTGGCTAAGATGCTTTTTAGAAGACATTCCTCTCTGGAATAGGCCTGTGCCAGTTATTCTATACATTGTGATAGTCAAGCTGCAATAGCTAATGCTAAAAACATCAACTATAATGGGAAGTTTATACACATTCGTAGAAGGCATAATTCCCTGAAACAACTAATCTCAACTGGCATTATTCCTGTTGACTTTGTGAGGTCTAAGGAGAATATCGCGTACTCTTTGACGAAAGGTTTGTCCAAGGAGATAGTTAGTAATGCATCAAGGGGGATGAGGCTTAAGCTCATTAAATAAACTTATCATGAAGGATACTCAACCTTGCTGACTGGAGATCCCAAGATCAAGGTTTTGAATGAGACAACTAATTTGTGGTGGTTAAAGGAAACACTATCAGAGAATTTCATTCTTTGTCCCTTCCCTATGACGTAGACGTGATAATGTCACTGCATGTGAAGGATGATTATTTATTAAGTCTTAATGAGTTTTATAGTTTCAATTTAAGATTGAAGTGGGGTGTATCAGTAAACACTCTTAATGGAACTCACCTATCTGAATGTGGAAGTGGGCCGCTTCCTATGAGAATTAAGCTGATTCTCTAGAGCATTATGAGAAACGGGATACGTCCAGGGCCAAAATGGACACAACGACACGAACTTGAGAGCGCCTAGAGTGATATCACGCGTGGAAGTTATTGATGAACTACACCAAACGATGGCAGTTCAAGACATCGTGTTCACTGTCCATTAAGTAGTTCCGGTAATTTCTCACTAAGCAAAGGTTCAAGACCTTATGAAGACCTATTGCCTATAGTGATATTTCTCGCTTTCTGATTTTTATCGGTTTTTCATTCATGTGGGGGATTGTTGGAGAAAATGATCTTATTTGTTTTCTTTTTGGTATTGGATTAATTGGAACTTAGGACTAAGGGGTCACTAAGAAAACTAGCTCATTTTCACTATCTGTGAATGAAATCTTTAGTCTCACATAGGAGAAACTAAAGATGTTGCCTCTCCATATTACTTAGAAATTTGTATCTAAGGGAGGTCCCTTAGGGTTAACACACTTTTGTGTGAGGGAGAGGACTTAGGCTATGGGCTAGTTGGTGCAACCACACATTTCACACACGCGCGGTGCTTCACACCGAAGCACGCACACCGCCGCCGTCCGGCCTGCCGGGTGGGCTAGGCTTGGGCTCAGATTCGGGTGTGGGTGTGAGTGTGGGTCAACCAAGACTTATCTTTTTGGACAAAATTCTTTTAAAATATTTTCTAAATAAATTTAAATTTCAAAAATAAATCTTGTCTTAATGAGGGGGGCGTCTGACCCGTGGAGATAATTTTCTTACCTTATTTTCTCTTCTGCAACATTATGTGTGTTAAATGGTGACATTATTTTTTGCCCGTTTTCTTACCAGTCAACATTCAATTCGCACATAAATTTTTGATTAATTAGAAAATTTATTTTCCTTAATTGCTGCACTGATTTCACTCCCCATCTTTGCCTATAAATTGAAGTTGAATTCTCCTTTCCAATTCACACCAGAAGCAGCTACTATCCTGCCTTCTTTTCCCCTCTTGTTGTTAAGTTCGTTTGAGTGGGTGATTTGTATTGTGCTTATACAAATCATAACGGACAGTTCTATCCTGGACACATCTCCACTGTGGGGGTATAACATCTCTTATTCGTGAGAAGTACCCACAGACTATTGTGTTAAGGACAATTTACTAAGCAGATGACTCTATCCTTTATGGGTAGTGTGAGCCGGATGAATAATTATACAATTTCCGAGGCCATCAGCATCATATACCGCCCAACAACCTAAGGACGGACGACGCAAGCAACTTATCCCACTGGACTCAGGCTAGGACAGTTAGATTCAGTTTCGTTTAGAACGGATGAGAATACTTGCAGTTCAGGCCTTTTAGGGAAACTTGGTGATGATAATGGGGTAACAAAGAATTTAAGTCAAACGAAGATGCCACGTATCTACTAGCACTAACTACAGTTTTGTTTCTGCACATCCTCTTTCTTTTGGAATTTTTTTTTTCTCATGATAAATCTAAATCACTCACTAGCCTACGCTACGCGGTCTTCACGCGTAGATCTGTAATTATAGCTGACCCTACTATGGCGAATCTTTATATTAGGTTCCACCATCACTGGGGGGCCAACAGGACTCCTGGACCTGGTTCGTGATTTGAAGTTTCACAAAGTGCTGCCTAAGTCCTGGTTTTAAAGGTGCCGACCCATTTACCGTGTATGTGTGGAATTTCTAGTTGTCGATACAGGTACAACTTGTGATCTGGTAACGATTTTATAGACGTTGAAAGATCACGCTCACGATTTTATAACTGCCAACAAAGCTACAAATTAAACAAAGACCAACAATTTCTAGTTTTACCACGAACAACATCCTCAAGCAGCTCAAACAGCTTCCGTGGGTTTAAAAACCAAACTCCATTGAACTCATTAGTAGTGAATGCTTTAGCTAGATAATCCGCAATAAATTTTCTTTTTATAATGATGACAATAGATCACACTTTCCATCCAAGCAGTTACACTATGAATACCAGCAACGAGCCCCATTAAGTACCATGGAGTTTAATTTCTCCCTTGCATAGAGATTGCAAATGTCGAGTCACTTTCCACCTTAAATGTCCGAACTTCCATCTTTTAGGCCACTCTGAGTCCTTCACTAATAGCCCAAACTTCTGGTTGTCGTTGCGAAATGCAAAGAAAATTCGACATAGAAATCTCCACCATCATTTCGAATGACACGACCAAACCTGTAAATTGGTTCTCATTAAGAACAACATCACTTTTAAGTTTAAAACAGTCTGCTTGAGGAAATTTTCACGGGGCCTATAATTCCATCCGTCTGCGACCATCCTGTTGAGACATAGAGTTTACAATATTAAACTCCTTAGCACCACGTATGTCCCTAGCAAGAGTTAGTAAGATTAGAACTTTTTGCTATTGGGATAATATCATACTTCCCTTTTTATATTTTCCAAATAACAAAAGCCATAATATCTTTTCATTCCATACAACCAATTTTAACCGCATTCTTGTACAAAATTTTAATAACAATAGGATATGATCCCCAAAGAGGTTAATACCGTACCAATTTTGATTTTTCATTAATAGAGGACTAATAACAAAGCACCAAAAACATAGGTGAAAAAGGAATTTCAAAGTCCTAGTGATATAAAATGAAAAAAAGAAGGTATCCAGTATACCACTAACTTTTTCATTCGTAAACTTGTATGGATAAATTCTTGTACATTTAATATGTATAGCTCTCTAATAATAATATATGTATTCCTGATTGTATATTAAGTTGAACCTAGTATGTATCTGAACTGTGCAAGACCCGAATTTCAACAAGAGCAAGTCTTGTAAACTATATTTCAAGATACAAATTCAACAAGAACAAGTATTGTAAGATCTTTACAGTCGGGCTAAAACTATCTAGGTTGATACGCATCCTACTCGTGATATTTCAATTATAAAGATAAAACAATATAATGCGGAAAAAAAAAAATCACAAAACACCATCAGTTTTGTTAACAAGAAAACCTGCAATTTAGCAATTAAACCCCGGGACCACATCCAGTTTGAACACCATACTGTATTAAGCCGCTACAAACACTAGCCTACAATCAGTCTTTGGACTAGAATGTAGTTGAGACCGAATCAACCCTCAGAGCAATTCAACTTTAGTCATGCTCCTTACGTCTCTTGGATCCCGCAAAACTCTACACACTTGATACCCCTAGATGACGTCCTTCACAGGTCTAAAACCTGAAATTTAGCAATCAAAACCCGAGACCTCATCCAGTTTGAATACCACACGGTATTAAGCCGCTACAAACACTAGCCTATAATCTATTTTCGGACTAGAATGTAATTAAGACCGAATCAACCCTCGGAGCAATTCAGCTTCAGTCGTGCTCCTTACGTCTCTTGGATCCCGCAAAACTCTACATACTTGATACCCCTAGATGACGTCCTTCACATGTCTAAAAATTGCTTCAGTCGAAGTGACGACTTTAACTAACCTGCCTTTAACATCTAGCCTATGGATATCCTTCATATATATTCAATCAAGGTAATAAATATTTGTTTCCTTTTGAGGATCTTCAAGAGAAAAGAAAAATATCAAGCTGTTTTTAAGGGAAAACAGATAAAAGGGTGAAAGAGTAAATCATAATGAATATGAGAGATCAAAATCGTACAAGGGTAACACAAACCAAGAAATGGCCATTTAATCCTTGCTTTTGTCGCAAAAGATGGGAAGAGTTGATCTTAGGGAAGGAAACAGAGAAAGATGAAATCAGATCTTGATGAATTCTAGTTGAAGGATTCAGGTCTTCGTAGTAGAGTTCAAATGGAGAAGATGGAATTGTTTATGATAGTCTGATGAACTTCGATAAAATTTTGATCATCTTTGGAATAGATTAAGTCATCTATTTATAGTCTTGAACCCTGATCTCATAAGAAGTGGAAGACGTGAAGAGGTGGAAAACGCGGTTGAGAACTTGCCCATTATGGTTGGGAAGATTCTTTAAACTGTAATATTGATCGTTTTAGAGAAGTGGTAAAATAGTTTGTTCGCTGAGATTTGTGAAGATTCGTTTTAGACCTAATTTTGATTTAAACTATAAAATAAGTACAATATTTTAACAATATTGGGAAGAACTGGAATTCATAATTCTACCAAAATCACTTCTGAATGATTCCTACAATGATTCTTTCACAATTATAACTCTTTTATTGACTCTGTTTCTTTGCCAAAAGTAGATTTCTAAAACATTAGCTGTAAATCACAAGCATGGCGTATCAAAAGCTCTTAAGTCCCAGCATACACCATCAAACAAAATCACAACTAATTAAGAAAAATCATAAATCAATTAAAAATCAATGTAAAAGTCATTAAGAATCAAAAATAGTTACCATTCATTCATGAAATATGGATTCCTCCATTGTTCAAGTGGTTAGGTTTAGCTCATCATGCTCAAAACACTCTCAAAAGATTGGTACATGGCTCAAAAGTGCTTGAGAAGAAGAAAAGAAGCTAAAAATAATAAAACAGGAAATCTGCAACGTTTTCTGGGCGTTACAGATTTACTGTTGCAATGGAGCTTGAAGATAAATGTTGCTGATAGATTGAAGTAACCGTTGCAGATGAAGATAAACGTTGCAAAAACAAAGATATCCGTTGCAGATGGGTTGAAGAAATCGTCATCGTATCCTTGTTCTTCCCGTTCAGCAGCGGAACTTTCTTTTTCTCCTGTTTTTTTTTTCCCGAGCCTCCCCTCTTGATTTTTCTTCCTCCTCTTTGCTATTTATAGGTTCCACAAACCCTAACAACTCATCCTTAATCGATAAGGACCCAAAAACCAATCCAAAACAAACTCAGATTCATGTAAATCCGAGTCAGGGAAGGAAACTCTTTTCCGGCAACAACATGGATTTTCCAGCTTGTTTCACGGCTTTAAACTCTTGTAATTTACATGTTTCATCCTCTAATGATTGTTGCTTCATGTTGATAAGGTTAGACTCTTTAAAATCCCTCAAAAATCGATTTCAACCTAAATCAGGAACTCTTCACGTAAGAAGTTGGTTCCTGGCTTTTCCGGATTTGAACCAAAGATGAGAGGTGCCTTTATCAGTTTTTCCTGGTGCCTTTAGTAATTTCCTCTGGGGTGCTTCTATCACTTTTAAAGCCAATTTTTTCACAAATGTTTATTATTCAAAAATACCTACAAACACATAAAATCACACCATAAGTACCAAAATGAGTGCTAATAAAACAAATAATTGCGGACAATTCAGACAAAAAAATATTTCTATCAAATACCCCCAAACTTATTATTTGCTAGTCCTCGAGCAAATCTAATCTAGAAATAAAATAAAAATCCTAACTAACTTTCGCAGGAATCACGACTACATTTAGCATATGTAATAAGCCTTTAAACCCATAGTTGTCCCTATCGGACGAGTTATAGTCTCGTGAGGGTTTACAAGAGGTATACCCACAAAACCTTCTACTCCAAACCCTAGCTACCTGTGAACGATTGAGGGTAAACACTAAACAAGCTATTTAGTTGGCATACTAAATTCTTCGGCTATATGAATCATTACCCTATACGAGTCCAATTGTTGTACACGAGTTTGCACTCAGCGTACTAAAATTCATACAAGAAATTAAAACTCTACTTAGATGGTCGTTCAACCACGATACTCAGAATCTATCAAAGTTCAATCACATGGGAATATTTAGAAGATGGATATGGAGATGATGAAGTTTGCGCATGTTGACTAAGGTGAACGGTGTTTCCCTTATATGTATGAAGGTCAGGGCCAGGATGAATCCTAATGGATTGCGATACACTCTCATTGGTCTTACTCCTTATATTAATATGGACTCAACTGGTATATACAAGGGTCCCAACGATCGATTTATTAAAAATAAATAACTATCTTTATTTTATTAAATATACTGACAACATGATTGGATCAAATGTATCCAAGCGCATGCTCCTTATCAGTATCTTACATGATAGTTCTCATGGATCCTGCGTTCCACGCTTACTTAGGCGACGGAGACAGGGAAAACACACACATGTTGCTATCAAAGTGTCAATACTCGATTTTTTTTAAAAAAGAAATAAATCATTTGGTCTGAATAATAGTGTAAATAATCTCAAACACTCTAGTCCATCCCGGCAGCGATAACAACTCGATATTGGTGCCACACCAAATCACTTAGAGAAACATAAAATATTGTAAAAATAAAAACAGAAGGTGATATGGTCGAGATAGACTCCGAGATATGGTGACGACTATCATGTTATTTCTAACACCTGAACTTTATCCTTTTTATGAATAGACCATTTAATTGGGCACACCCAATTCTTATAGAAAAAGAATAAAGTTTCCATCTACCTAGAATGGTTAGTGTCATCCTGAATTGTTCACAAGTTTCTAGACTTTGGAGTTTTATATTTCACTAAAACGTTTCTCCCCTACCCCCAAACTTAAACCTAACATTGTACTCAATGTTCTAAAGATGAATGATTAAAAGCATGAACAAGGAGAAACTGTTACCAATCGAAGGAAAGGAGTTAAGGAAAGATATTACCGTATCGCATGAGCATGGGTTACCTCCCAAGAAGTGCTAAGTTTAAAGTCTTCAGCTAGACTAAGAAAGAATTACTCACCTAATAAAATCATATAGCAATAGCCGGAATAATTGTGGGTCATCTGAATCAAAAAGTGCTATCACAAATAAAAGGAAACTGCAACAGGCCAAGAAAATGAACAAACCGAGCACACCCTTATCTAGTTTTCTGTTTAAGACAACTACTTCTAGCTGTGGTTCAGGTTCAGGCTCTATAAAAGGGTCTAAATAAAATATTTTCATGGGCTGGATTTCCTCGTAGGAAGGATCAATATGATCAGGTTGTAAAGTCTGGAAAAACTCAATCAAAAACTTAGAAGCACATAATAATAACCTGAATAATTATGGATCCTCAAAGTCAATCAGATTTGACTCACATATTTGACTACAATAAAGGTGGTAGTCATTCTTAAGAAAATGTGTCAATTCTAATTTCCTAAAGTAATTAGGCTTAGTATCAAAACTTAATAACTGACACATTTGAAATTCAAACGTTCCCAAATATAGAAGAAAATATATTGGTGGAAAAAAGAAGTCAATTTTGGTATTATTTTCTAGGTAAAACACATCGACCATAGGATGGGTTTCTAACAACTGAACTTCTTTCTGGACATCAACAGGCTCAAGGAATCTAGTTTGAAGATGATCTTGAAAAATGGTAGAAGTGCATATGTCAAGTCCCAAGTTAGGGACTTTAAGCAGGGATACTTGACAATCACAAGAATCATCGGTACCCCCAAACTTAGGGTGGACATTACTCTCTGATGGACTAAAAACTATTGGTTGGATTCTAGAGTCCTTAAGGTCAGAACTACACTCAATTTCCTCTATAGAAGGAAATAAGGTGGACTTATAAACTGGTAGAAGTTCAAAATTAGTTTTCCATATATTATAAGTGTTCATCAAAGGTGCATAATCTAACAAAGTATTCACCTCATTAATCACACTATCATCATCAAAATCAAACCCAAAGTGGGCTAGGCATTTCTATAATGGATCTTCTAACAAAGTATTTGGTAATGACTCCTGAACTAATGTTCCTATCATGTTTACCTCTTCAATGCACGTGTCATCTAGGTCAAGTGGTTGGTTATTAATATTGAAAATATTCAGCTCAATAGTCATATTACCAAAAGAGAAGTTCATAATACCATTTCGACAATTAATGATCATAATAGATGTAGCTAGAAACGGGCGACCTAATATCACATGTATCTGATTCTCTGGGTCAGGGACAGGTTGGGTATCAAGGACAACAAAATCCACTGGATAAATAAACTTATCGATCTCAATAAGAACATCCTATATGACAACACGAGGAATTTTCACAGACCTATCAGCTAATTGTTGTGTTATCTGAGTAGGTTTCAAATCACCAAGTCCTAGATGGAGGTACACATGGTACGGAAGTAAGTTCACACTGGCTCCTAAGTCAAGTAACGCTTTCTCAACACGCTAGTTACCTATTGTGCAAGAAATGGTTAGGGACCCTGGGTATTTGTACTTAAGAGTTGTATTGTTCTGGATAATTGAACTCACATGACTAGCTAAAAAGGATTTTTTTTTGTACACTAAGGTTTCGCTTTCGCGTACACATATCCTTAAGGAACTTGGCATAAGTAGGAATCTGCTTAATTGCATCTAATAATGGAAGGTTGATAGTGACTTTCTTAAAAACCTCCAATATGTCGTTAAAGTTGGATTCCTTCTTTGTTGGTGCTAGAAGTTGTGGGAACGGGGCTCTGGGCACAAAATCTGGCTTATAAGGAACTACATCGGTCTCTTTAGAGACTTCATCAGTCTCTTCATCTATTGGCTCAGAAGGGTGAACTACAATATGTTCACTAACATGCATAGTTACCTTGTTGTCTACCACTTTACCATTCCTAAGGGTTCTAATTGCATTCACTTGATTTAATGATTTCTCACCATAAGATACTTCATGAACTCCTCTAGGATTGGGTTGGGTCTGACTAGGAAACTTACCCTTTTTCTTTTTCTCTCAAAAACTCAGCGAGTTGACCAACCTGGGTTTCTAAATTGGAAATAACCCGACTGTTATCCTGAACAATCTTTTGATTTTCTTGTAAACTTTGGTTGACTGGCTATCGAAAATCTTTTGTGTCCTGAGTTAATAAGGCGAGAGACTCTGCTAAACTCATGATCGTCTTATTTATCAGATTATGAAATTGTGTCAGTCCTGAAGGATTCTTAGTATATCCAAAACCTGTGGGAACCTTAGAATTACTAGACTAACCTTGACTCTGGCCCTTAGACCAAAAAAGGTTAGGATGGTTTCTCCAACCAGGGTTATAGGTTTTCGAATAAGGGTCAATTCCACAACTAGATTTACTTAGTTCTAAAGATTCTAACCTTTTTGATATAGCTGCTATTTTGGCATCTGATTCAAAAGATCCTTCTACCGTATTGACATTTCCTCTACTTAGAAGAATTGTTTTATGGGGATCCCTGTTATTTTCCCATTGCTGGGTTTTTTCGGCGATTTCATTCAAAAATGTCATCGCACCATCGACAATTTTATTTTCAAACCCACTTGTGCATAAAAATTTAACCATGGTTGTTGTCGAATAATCGAAACCCTCAATCAATCACAACCAGTTTTATTACAAATGGTATCAGAGCCGATGAATGGTCACCTATCGAGGGTGAGAGAGTAAGCTGGACTGGGTGTTCTAGGTACTGGTCTCATGAGTGGTAGGGAACGTCGAAGACCTGGGCTTGTATATTCTGGAGGCGAGGACGGCTGCAATTTAAGGTGGTGATATTGTAATACCTCGATTCGGCAAGTAGGGTTCGCTGGCTGGAACATAGGTAATGGGTTGTCCTTTCCTAACACCGAGGTCTTTTCAGCACAATTGACTCCAGAGTTGGAAAAAATCTATGCAGTTAAGCATACTCAGGCGGTAGTAATCCAGGGATAGATGACCTCCAGAGAAGCTGTTGCTGGATGACCGCAGCAGTTTCTGCTGAAAACCCCATACTACCGGATGATCAGAATGACTAAATGGGAACAATATCGATAGAATCATTACACAAAATCTCATCTTGTTTTTTCTTGTTTAAATTTGGCATTACTGCTAGTAGAGGTATCAATTTGGTTTAGGGTATATACTATTCCAAATATGAAACATGTTTTGTCATATATGGAAATTGGTATATTTTCAAGTAAATTGACACCCTTATCGATCTTGAATTTTAGGGCTTTGGATTTGGGACTTTTACCCTTATCGGAACATTCATATAAATAGCTATTGAATAAACACACAAAGATGAAAAACCGATAAATATCCAAGAAACTTTACAAACTTTCCATTTTCTCTAACACATCATGCATGTATACAGATTCCAGCCGTTAAACCTGGTAGCTAGAAACAAAGTTTTTTCTTGCATGACCCATAGGGAACCGAAGATGATGAGTAGAGAATGTTAGTGTAAGTGCTGCAACATCTTAAGAGTAATTCCCTGACAGTTTCTTGAATTAACTCATTAAACATATATTCTTCTAAAACAACTCCTATTCGACCTAATTCCCATCTTTCTCCCCACACCGCATCTAAACAGGCTTCACTTACAATCTCCACTTTTGCTTTCTTGCACCGATCATTTTGAAATGGCGACGACAATAGTGATCTGTTGGTTAATGCTGCCCAGCTGAATTCACTTGATAGTCTTCTGCCAGAAATTCTTGGTAGTGTTTCAAATGCTATTCTTTGAAAGAAGGAGAAACTATTGCCTTCCTCTCTTAGTTTCCTGAACTTCTCTCCTGTATTGAGAACAAGAATCATACAAAGTATGTCAGCTAGAGAAAAGTTTACTAATGCGATTAGACTGGTGATGCAATTACACTTCATTCATTGTGTTGGGTTTGGAGGCCCAAGCCCAATCCAGTTCAGGGTGACTGGAAATTACCGCTCATGTTATGTCACGCTGTATATACATTTAAACCGCAATAACACAAGAAGAGGTAGTCATTTTTTGATGAAATATAAGTCGAACAGTAAATTGAAACATTATATTGGTAGGTGAAGGGGCCAACAAACACAAACACGAATATTAATACTATATACATGATCAGATAATGCCAATTGCTTCAAGAAGACAATGCCAATTGTATTAGTTGCCATTTGGTGCTTGAAATATTGATGCATTATGATAGATAATTGCGTGGGATCTGATGAATCTTTGTGTAGGTCTTAACGGGTATACTGGAAAAATATTATTAATGCCCAGTTTGAGTAGATTAATAGCTCCCAACCTTCTCCTTTTTATAGAATTAAACAGACTTTCGGCTCAGTGCGGGGCTCCTATTAATAAAAATTGGAAGATATTTTAGGCTAATACATTTTATATTGAGGCAACATAATAAATAAAATCAACCCGTAATAAAATAAACTATAATTTTCCTTTATCTAGTTATACATTTTTAGTGATGGTTATAGAATGGTTTTTAGAATTCAGTTGTTATTGATATACCGTCCATTTCAACAATCTAAAAACAGTATAGACATATAAAAGGTGGGTCTTGCCCCTCCGGGAAACACAAGAGGTTGTGTATTTGGGTTTGCATACGTCTGTGTGGTTTTTGTGGAGTATAAATGGACAATTTGTTTTTTTTCTTATCTAAATTAGCAAGTAGTCGAGGGTTCACCTAAGTGATTTCAATAAAAATATATATACATATATATATTTAAAATTTAAAATTTAAAAGTATAATAATGTATTTGAAAAACAGGATTCACTATCAACTTGGTCCAACCTAATTTGGCCCCAGTTTTGATTAAAATCGGCTACACATCTTTGGAAATAGAAATAAGTTTTAAAGTAAATTAGCTTTTGTATAACGAAAATGATAATAAAGTAACTTTAAAATACAAATAATAACTTAATTATTTCTAAAATCATATAGGCAGTCTCTTTTATCACTACCGTTCGTCCCAAATCCGTCAACAGAATGTTTATACTAATAAAGAGTGAGCAACGGATAAAATTCATAGATTTGATGTTATTCACGTCCCATTGTCTACGACCACCAATATATTTTTTAATTGTACAACAGGTTGATCCTGCTATGAATAAGTTCTTTTAATTTATTATTAAATTGTTCTTTTTACTGTTTATTAAGAATCGGCCATGATATTTTTACTACAAATTTTTTCTTTCTCTTAATTTTTATTTTCCTCCTATCCGGTCGGATGATATTTGGTTATATAGGCTGCAACATCGACTATTAGTTGCATGGTGTGATATGTGGGCCAGCCATAAGAAGTATATTACAATTGTCACGTGACTGATCAAATATCCCCTTAGGTAATAATCACTAATCACATCATCAAACCAAAAGTGTGAGATATAAGCAGAAACTTACCAGTTTGTTGATGCGGTAGCATGAGAGGAGAAGGAGGAGAGGAGATTAGTTCAAGCACTGAAATAGGACTTGGTTGGTCTACCTCATCACTAATATTACTAACAGCACTACTATTAAACTCCGAACAACTTTTAGCTTTCATCATCGAATCTGCGCCGTTCATAGACTCATCATCACCAAACAACAACTTCTTATTCTTTATTTTACTGTTTTTCATCGTCATCATCTCTGATATTGCTCGATCTTTAACATTCTCTGTTCGTAATTCTGAATTGTCAATTACAACTACTCCGTTTGTACTTGTGTGATGAATTCCAGGACCCATAGGAGATGTACGGTTATGAGTACTGTCATTAGTTGATCGAATGGTATCGATTATGTTTCTAAGAGTTTTAAGATCTTCATCACATTTTTCTAATGCTACCATTAACTTTCTTCTTTTCTCAGATGGTGATGCTGATGGTGATGATGATGACGGCGTTGGAGGAAAATCATCTAATCCCATTAATCTAGCAACTAAAGCTGGAGAACGCTGTTGATTTTGATGATCAGAATCGACGTTTGATTTTGAATTTATATTTACTGATAATCGAATTTCAGATGGAATTGTTGGACTTCTTGGTGAATCAAAAGAAAATCTCTTCATATCTGAATCTGTTAGTGAAGGTGAAAGAGGAGTTTTCTGATCTGAAACCAGGGTTTGTTTGGGTTTAGGCGCCAGTTGCGATTCTGATTTAGGGTTTAACTGAGCTTGTGCCGGAGAATTGATGTTCTTGTTGTTGTTACATTTTTCTTGTTTCTCTGTTTGATACCATTTAAAAAAATCAGAAAATAATTAACAAATGAAAATCCAGAGAAGGAGAGTTAAGTACCTGAAGATGAGGAAGAGTTAGTGAGGATTTTACGACGATGTTGGTATCTAGAGACTAGATGAAAAATACCAGACATGCAACCAATGCTTTTGTGGTTTACAGTACTACTAGTAGTTTTTTTTGTTGGTGGTGTGGCTTCATGGCGATGAATATTGTTAGCTGATGAAGAAGATGAAAGCATCATGTTTTCTCTTCTCTTCATTTTCTTTTTTGTTTTGTTTTTGTCTCTCTCTTGAGAAATCTAATGAATGAGACAAATTAAAGAAGAAGACTTGAATTTTAATATTTTAAAAGAACAAGAACGACTAATATAAAGAGTAAAAATGAGAATGAAAACCTCCTGAAAATGTTACGCGGTGATCCTGTTTCTTTGTGAAATTGCTATGCTGCCAATTTAAAGTGTTCACTTTTTGCTTTACGACCGTTTTTTATTCTCTACTTTCATGTTCAAGCAAGAGAGGAACATTTAATTTGTATACAGTGGGCGAGATGATTCATTGGGCCTGTCAACGGATTTTTATAATCAAGGTTCATGAATGATGCAATTCTCACAACAAGTCTCTTCAAAGAGCTAAGTATCTCTGACTATTTTTATTGATTAGGTATTTAAGTTTTAGAAAACAGATTTTACCTTAATATATACACAATTTCAATTTTGCTCAATTGTATGTTTGATATGATAAATGAATGTTTGTCTGCTCATGACTAGACAGTGAATAATACTCATTATGATCATTCTTTTGTAAATTGAAATGTGAACATGGATAGTAGAATTTGGCAATCTGACATGATTGAGATCTCCATGATTTATGAACGTAATTGATTAATACATATGTTGTATTTTACTATTAGCATATAGTACTCAAAATATTAGCATAATTTTGAAATGAATTCATAACTCATGATGATTGAGTTTTAATTTTAACTCATAGCACTATCCTTGTGTTTCTTCTGTAGCTCTCAAATAACATTGAGTTATTTCAGTTGAGTGTCTATTTTAAGTCAAATTGGATCTTTAGATGCATCAAACTTTGTATCTAAAGATTTGAAATTCATATGATGTTTCTTATTTCTTATAGAATGAGTAAATTTTAGCATGGACTTCATGTGTGTTTATCATGAAATAAATGTATCAGTTGCAGAGTAGAACATATTGCAATTAGCCTGAATAAGGCTGGAATACCCAGAAAACAGATTAGACTCTGTCGAATTTTCTACCCGGTGAGTCGACTCACTGAGTTTGATCCAACTCAGTTGAGCAAGACTGTTTATTAGCTGACTCGGCTAGCTAAAAAAAAAATAATAATAAAATAAAATAAAAAATAAACATAAGACATGTATCGATCCACAAATATTTCTAAAAGATAATTATACATTATCTTTTAAATTTTCGATTATAATGTTCATGATATTAATTGCGTATTTTAAGTAGTAATTTTAAATTTAAATAATTTTTAAATGTCATCATTAAATCATTTAATTATGACGTACTTTAGTTATTTAAGAATTATTTAAGCAACATGAGTTAATCTAATTCATAAAAAAAATATCTATATAATGAATTAAATGATGAAAATTTCTTAGTTGGTATCCATTGATCATATTTTAATCAATTATTACAAACTGATATACATTACGAATTGATCAAACGTTTTCAGTAGCATAAGAATCACATGTGATATCATGTATCATGATCACATAATCATCTATGATAGAAATCTATTGGTTTAAGTATGATGTATTTTTAGTCTGAACAAATTCTAATTTGTTTGATTAGACTTAATAATGATATGCAATTCAAAACATGAAAATCATTTTTAGCTTGTACCATTTAATATTCTCAAATGCTTAAGATATTTTTATGAAGTGTGAAGATACTTATGAAGGACACTTCAGACATGCAATAATGATGCACTAGGGGGCATGCTATAACGAAATCAAAGTTTTAGCTGTGAAATGAGCTAAATACTGCACGCCAATTAGGTATTCTGTTTCAATAATTAATTAACGCTAAATAAATAATATTTTTCGCCACTTTGCGTAATATGCCTTGTACTTCTTAACATAAGGCAACAATTGATACTTTATATGAGCTTTCGAGAAATGATACTTCAAATGGCTCATACTTCACGAAGAATGTTCAGTAAATACTTCAATTTATTCTGAATTTCTTCGAAGGGCGATACTTCATATATTTCACATGAGTTATGATATGAATTTTCATTCGATATCTCTTATATTTCTTGCGGTAATCTAAACGCTCATACAAGAATTATTATTCAAAAATGAGTATTTCTTTCAACTCATCATTAAATATTCCTGGAAGGTTTACTTCTCATCTACACAATACAAGCACACAATACAAGCATCAGCTGGACAAGGATCTTATTGACTTCAGAATATGCAAGGAGAAATCTTACAACATTCATGAAATGCACGGTATTAAAGCTTTATTATCCATGAGTAGCAGTTTAGCTATAATGGCAAACACAGGTATATAAATTTTTACTTAAAAATTTATTTATTAAGTAAGTAAATATATATATGAAATATCAAATGTTCCAGGAACATCATATTCTGGAGAGCGCTCAAATTATTTTAGGAACATCGTATTCTGGAAAACACTACGAGTGACGACTCGATTACTTTAGGAACATCTTATCCTGGATAGCGCTTCGATTGGCGACACAATCATAAGTAAATATCCTTATAGAATTTCATTAACAACGAAATTCTAATAAAGAAGGTGTTCCTTACTAACGGTCATCATTTTTCAGAGTACGGTTCGGGACCAACCCTGTATCTTACCCCTGGCTCGGGTTTGTTTCGTATGTGTGGGATCTCGATCCATTTATACTCATGAAAAAATATGATTGACCTAAACTCCGTGGAAGGAGGTGCTTCATTGCAAAAAAAATTCCAACCCAGGGTTCAAAGGAATCTTGCGGTAG
Source organism: Papaver californicum (assembly GCA_023531435.1). Lineage (NCBI taxonomy): Eukaryota > Viridiplantae > Streptophyta > Magnoliopsida > Ranunculales > Papaveraceae > Papaver > Papaver californicum. Next base: position 160,165 of record JAJJMC010031261.1, read on the forward strand.
AAAACTAACGATCAGTATATATATATATATATATATATATATATATATAATTTTGTTTTTGCAGGGACCAAAATATAACAAGGACATGAAAATGCACAAGTCTGAAGTGCTACTGTTGCACAAATCTGAGGTGTTGTTGATCCGAAGCATGGATCGCACCAAGGCTCAGATGAAATTTGTGTGAAGTCATTTTCTTAAGAGTTTTTCTTCGAACAACTCTCAAGAAAAGGGGGCAAGTTGTTAGTACCAAAAAGTTGCTCTGACACGTGGCAGCGATATCAGTGGAGTACAGTGTCGCGATGCATCAGTCTGAAGCGCAGTCAAAGTGCCCATTACCCAAAGATCGGAACGTACTCAAAGTGTGGAGCACAAGATATCCCGATGCATGGATCGAAATGCTGTTGGATCGTACCAAGGATCGAAACATGGATCGAACCAGTCCCGTAGGATAAGAAGATTAAGTCGACAAGTGGACGGATAGGGAGAAGCCACATGAAAATATCTGGAAGAGACTGGGTCGACACATGGGACTATTAGAGATGACTCATCATTTGAAGTTGGGTGACCCATCGATCCAAGCTCGATATCTCATCGATCCAAGATGACGGATTTTCATTTCAAAGGAAAGGAAGAAAGACAGAGGAGGGATCGGTCTCTTCTCTGGAAGAAAAGACTGGATGCTACGGTAAACAGAGCAGAGCTCCAATGGAGCATTCAATTTTTGTAACCAGAAACATCAATAAAATCTTCTCAATTTCACTACTCGTGGACGTAGGCCATTCATGGCTGAACCACGTTAAATCTGTGTTGAATTTCTTCTCTTTTTTCTGTTAATTTTGGGTTTGATTTTTTGATGATTAAGGGTTGTTTTGGGTTGATGAGATTTTCTGCCCAAACACTGAACTCAGAAATTTACTTACCTCAAGGTCGTGGTCCAAAGTTCAAATTACAAGGTCCCCCGCACTTAATTACTCGGCTTTTTGTTCCTTTTCAATCTTACATATTGGGCCTGCTTGGTTAAAGTTACATTTATTTTTTTAAAATATTCTAAAGTTTGATAAGAAGATTATCAGTGGTCTGCCCTATATGCAGGAGGGGTTTTTAAACTGATAATGCACATAAAGGACCACAAACATGACAAAACTATGTACAAAATCACAATAAGAATGTTATTTTGTCAAATTTTGTTTCGTCCCCTACCTGTAGATAGCAGCACCGTCAAATTCCAGCTATAATTGTGTGAGGTAAAGCAAAGGGTAAGGAAGGAATGAAACAGAGAACGCATGGGAATGGAGAGTATCGTGGAGAGAGACAGTAAAAGTGATCAAATATAAAGAAAAACTCGAAGAGAGTAGAGACAGTATGACACGATTAGTAATGAATAGCAAATAAATCGAATCCAATGAAAACCTCCTTAAGAGCGTCCACAATGGCGAGAGGGAAATACGAATCAAACCCATATTCTCTTTTTGGTCCGTGTAAATTCAGTTACAATGGGACGAGTACTAATGCTTGATAGTCCAAAATTTATACTGATCAGGATCAAGTTTAGTAAGTTTTTTAGAACAAACCCATTATAGTCAAGCGTTCGTCTAGTTAACCGTCTGATTCTAAACGGACGTGTAGCTAAACGTTTGATGGCAGGCGTTCTCCTAGTGTACCGCTTGAAAATACGGGCGTTAACCAAATCTCCGCCTGATGAAGCGTTCAACTAAGATTGCGCCTGGTGAAGCGTTCGTGTAGGATCACGCCCAACAACAGGCGGTAACCAAATCACCGCCCCGTTCAAACGGTATGCTAGAAATACGCCCGAGTGTGGGCGGCACCCTAGACGTCCGCTTACAATTTACTCCTTTCAAGCGTGTGGCTAGACGTACGCCCCATTGTGGGCGTTACTCTAGCGTAACGCCTGAGATATGTTACCGTTGAGTTTTTGGCCGTTTTTTTACTGTTGTAAAACGACTATATTTTGACACCTATAAATGGAATACTAATCCATTTTCATTTTACTAAACTCATTGTTATCTAATTAGTATTCGATAATAATTAAGTTCTTTTTCATATAATTTCCTTCCGAATCGATTAAAATTATGGCACCAAAACCACGAGGTCCAAATTTTACTACATCTGAAGATGTAACGATGTGTAAAATTCGTTTGTCAATATCTCAAGATTGTAGTATTGGTGCCGATCAATCAGAAGAAAGATTATGGTCTCGCATATTATATGGGATGAAATAATCCATACCTTCGATGCCACAACGCACTTGGACCTTCCTTCAGAAACGATTTCAGGGAATAAGTAAAGATGTGGCACTTTTCTCTGTAAAGGAGGCGGAAGTGGAACGTGAACACCATACTGGATGGGCCCCCGAAAATAAGGTAACTACTCATTTAATTTTGACGATTACATTACTGTTTTGAATTGTATATCCTCCACTAAATTGAATTAAAAAAAAAAACAGATTGCAGAAGTAAGGAGGATTTTCAAGGAAGCTAATGGTGGAAAAAGTTTTAAGCATGACGAGTGCTACACAATTATGTTAGAAAATATAAAATATTCACGACGATCTACAGTTGTTTTCGATTCATCACAAGCTGAGTCAGATTCCGAAAGCGGTGAGGAAAACCGGGAAATACAGGAAATGAGCCTAGACAATTCCAGTGGCTATGAAGACATAGGAGATATACCTAACACATATATCCGTCAAATGGGAAAAAAAGAGGCGAAACGACAGAAGAAAACAGGGAAAACAAAATCGAGTGGCCAACAGGAAATGATGGAAACTATTATTAAAGAGCAACAAAACTTCAACACCAAATATACAGAACAAACAAAAATGAAGATGACGCAGAGAGAATTCGAGTTTGCAGCAAAACTAGCTGAGTCTTCGGCAAAGTTTGCGGCAAAACAAGCTAGGAAAGAAAAACTTGACGCAAAGAAAGAAGCAGACGACGAGTATCGTATAATGATGATGATGTCTCCGGGATGGATCCGGTAACAAGACAGTACATCAAACTTAGGAAGGCAGACATTTTGCAGAAAAGGTTAAACCAACCTTAAAGGATTTTTGGAATACCTTAAACCTAAAAATTTGCGTTCTTATTAGCATTGTCGTTCTAAGTTTTAACTTTTATGAACTAACTAAGTTATTTTCAGTTTATTTTTAACCGATATATTGTTATCGGTTATGTATCATAATTTTATTTTAAATTTCAATTTTTTTGGTTTTCTAAAAACTCACATGCCTTTAACATTATCATACGGCTACCTTTATTCAGATCCAACGGTCTGACTTTTACATTTTTCAAAAAAAAATGATCGTTGCCACTCCTGTTATAAAATGACCGTTGCCATATCCTACTTTCACCACCATCACCTGCAAATTTAGATCTTCTTCTTCAAGAATATAATTCTTGAAAAAATTTCACACAGAACATACATAATGGAGGGTTCAAGCTCATCACCAATTACCAAGTGTTTTCTATGTATTTCTGCTGGTCATGTTGCCAGAGATTGTCCTTGGGAAGGTACAAAATGCACACTAACCAACTGCAAGGGGTACCTGTTTCTTAGAAAAGCAAAGCAAAAAAAAAAAAACTGGATTTCAACCTTATGTGAAGTGCAACTACTGTGGAGTTTTCATCTGGTTAGATGCTTATGTAGCTGCACACCAAGGTATTCCACCACATATTCCACCAACTTTACCAGATGATGAAAAGTGGTTAAAAGAGAAGCAATTTTACTGCTACTCATGTGGGAAAGCTGATCACATGGCTTATAACTGCAGAACCAACCCCTTACCATGCACAGATCCATGTTGTGATGGTAAGATGAAGCTGCTCGCTTCTACAAAACTAGAATCTATTGGAAACAAATACTACTTATGTCAAACATGTAAGAAGGTTAAGTTTCAATAAATATGTAAGCAAGTGTTGGAATATGTATGAACCTAGTAAGATACTTTCATACTGTTATAACTAGGTAATAAAGAAAATAACTTAGCAACTGCATATGTTGTTCACAAACTACAAGCAACTCTTTCACGGTAAATTAAGAGATTCATATTCGTAATAAAAGTACTAATAAGGTTCAACACCATAAAAAACAACGTTTTAAAAGATAAAAACATTTATGTAGAAAATTCATTTAGTTGGGCCGATTTTCATTCTCTTCAGAAGAAAGGGTTGCTATCTTCTTAAGCACTTGTAGAACTCCCTGTTGTTTTATAATACTCATCAACTCCCCAGATTCAAGCGAACGGGTCACTGTCCTGACCAACACATATGTTCGATCCCTTATAACAGGCATTCGGTTATCAACCACTGGTGGTTGAACTTCCTAATTCACCAAATCAACAAAGATTGGTGGATCAACAACTACGCCACCTTCAGGTACAACCCATATTTGATTCCAACCATCCGAACCTCTAACAACATATATACCAGTTGTGTTCATCTTCAGAATCTGCGTAAATTTTACGGCTAAATAAAAATCAACATAATAGAGTTCCCATATTTCATAAACAATAATATTATTCAATTAATCAAATAATTATCCACAACCCAACTAAAATTAACTAAATACTTTTTCAATTTTTACTTAATTTAACAAATTTTTCTAACCCTAGAATGAAACCATAATTCTCATTATCAATTATAACTTCAATTCAATTAAAATACCAAAAAAAAAATTATACCCAATTTTAAAACACAATAACTTCAATACCCCTAAATTCAATTCAATTAAAACACTATAACTTCAATTCTCATAATCAAAATCAAAGTACAATGTTAAACAAAATTTATTAAACATTAAAGTAAAGATTAAGGTTATCACTTCTAAAAGTAAAGATTAGGGTTATTACCTTCCAAATTGACGAGGTGTTTCTCGCAAAATCAGGCTCGGTGCTGCTGTGGTGTTGGTGTGGTGGACAGAGTTTCTCAAGTTGGAGGCTTCAGGAGAAGTTGCAGGAGAAAAATGGCTGCAGATGGTAATATATGGCCGAAATGTACAGGCGATCGGCTAGACGTCCGCCTGACAAACCAGGCGTAGTGCTAAACGTCCGCCCGTCTTATCATTCACACGTATCAGCTGCACGTGTGAGACCATTTTCCACACGGTAGGCTATGTGTCCGCCCCATCAGGCGTTCGTCCAGTGCAGCGCCCGTCTCTTGGACGTGCGCTTAGATGTCCGTCTATCATCAGGCGGTTGTTCTGCGTTACGCCTGCCATCAAGCGTTGCTCCACTAGTCCACCCAGCTCAAGCGTATTCCTAGACATACGCCCGTGTCAAGAGATAGTACTATAAACAACCGCCCAACAACAGACGCTACTTTAACCGTCCTCCCGATCATTTATAGTTGGATAACCGTTGTTTTTAGGCCGGATCAAAGAATAAAATATTTACTTTTTACTCTTTGATTTTGATACAGCCATTATGATGCCCTAACATGTTTTTTCCATTTAACAACTGATTCTCTCACTCACTCAATCAATCAATGAATCAAAACCTCAAGGACATTTGATTGATTCGAATTTTTCTACTATTACAACAAGTAAATTACACTTAATTACACTTACTACTTAGTCATTTTTTCACAATTACCAACACATGCTTGATTTTTTTTTTTTTTTTGCAACACTATACAATTTGGTTTATGTCCCAATACAATATGTTATGAAGTCTTATACAAATTGCCACTGTATTCAATTGCCCATCTAGTCTACCTAAAGATACCGTGGAAGCACATGTCTTGTTTATTTCACTCGTTAAGCCCTTTGATTCAAACATGTCAAAAACAATCCAAAATTACAAAACGGCAAATTTGAAGTTTTGTCTTGGGATGGATGGATAATGGAGCTAAATTTATCATTTTGGTTTTACTATAATAACATTTTGTTATCCTTCTTGGGTTTAGGGAGATCATTCTTATATTGTTTACAGTTGTAAGCTGAGATATGGTCACTTCTCTCTCTTCTTTCACTATGTCATGAGTCATGCATGCTCATGAATGAATTAACGAGTTTTTCAGGGATGGGAAGAAGGTTAATGGAGTCTGTTAAAGCTGCAAAAAAAACAACGATAAAAACACTGAAACATCATTTTATAAAACCGAAGCTGGACCCTATACTGTTACTATCATTTCTCAAGGTCAGAATTCAAGATGATGAACCGTGCAAAGTATGCCTTTGCTTTTATGGGTACCTGCCTCAACTTTAAAGCTTCAAATTACCATACAAAAGTACAGTAACAGTAACTATGCTCTCCACTAACCCAAAAGAATTCGATAATCATGATCTATAACATGTTTTCGTTGTCATCACATTATTATCCACTTCGATTCTGACCAAACTTTTGTCTAGATTTTTGCTTTTGTTTGTGGACCTTACGGTTTATATGTGAGAGTAATTTCAGTGGGGTTTGACGTATAGTCTAATTTATCAAACCAGGTGGATTGATAAATTCGGTTTTGGACTGTGGGGAATTGGCTAAATGGTACGTACTGAATCAACCGACGCATATTGAGCCGCTTGGCAACTTGTACTGAGCCTCGGCTCAATATGCCTCGACAACAGTCTGATCCCAACGTTCAAATCCAACAGCTCTCATTTCTCTTCCTATAAATTTAATAAATTTTAACTCCAAAATCACACCTTCTATACTCAAAATTTCTTCTACTTTCACTTCAATCTTAATCTTTCTATCTCAAACTCCTGATCTCAATTTTTATAGGAAAAAAACTTTCAAAAAAATGGCTGCCAGAGTTCGTGTTCAAAAATATACTCAAGAAGAGGATTTAGCTCTTTGTAAATCATATGTTTTTCATTGCAGAGGAAATGTTCTTACTGGCCAACTTATGTCGCACACGTATTTTTGGCAGAATGTTTTAACTATGTTTGTTACAGAAACGAGGAACCCGAGAAACCGTCATGCGCTTGGGTTGTCGAGTCGTTTTCAAGCAACTAGTCATTCAGTTAATTATTTTGTTGCTTCGATAATGCAAACTAACCGCACTATGTTTAGCGGTAAAACTGCCGATAAAGTGATCCGAAGAACTCTAGGAATATGGGAGATATCTAACGACAAACCTTTTCTGTACGAAGCTTGTTTCAACATCCTTAGAGATCTTTACAGATTCGACCCCTTTTGCCACCTAGATGCTCCACAAGCCGACCGTTGAATGATGATGTTAATTACCATCGTTTTATAATTTTATGTATTTTTCTTCAATGTAGTTTCGTTTTTGTGACCAGTTTGGTTCGACATTAAAATTAAGATTAAGGAAATTAATTGTTTATGTAATCAGAATCAATCTATAAATAGAAACTTCTATTTTTTTTATTACATATTCAATTTAAATATATAACATTTTAACATCCCATAAATGCAATAAAAAAAAATCCTTCAGGATTGCATAATGAGCTTCATAAGCAAAAGTTTTCCTTTTCCATCTTCGCCATTCTAAGTTTGGTTCGCAATACAACTTCAACATTGGTTTCACCCCTTAATCGATATCGATTGAAAACCGGGTTAAAGCTATAAATTCTTCCACCTGTCTTCTTATAGTTTGATATCGATAAAACAAACCAAATACATTACGGTTATTCTGGATACCGGTGTTAGTGCAGAATTTCTCATAGATCTGCTCCAGTAACTCATACTACAACAAAGTTTCTACATAGAGATAGATCTTCATCAATGGTAAACTCCGCCGGATTAATATACGATTGAGCCACATGGGTGTAAAAGAAGTTGGAGAATGTGTGATTTGGGAAGTGAAAATAGTTGAATTTATAGAATTATTTTATAGCTGTTGTATGGAACTAGCCGTTGTCGGCTCAACCTAGGCCGATCATCTCAGTTTACACCGACAACGGCTATATAATTTATAATTTCGATCTTAGTCGTTCATCTAGGTTTAATCAAACGACTATTTATAATTAAATATACTTTGATTTTAAAGGGAATGAACAAGCTTAACTTAACCAAAATTAAAATTAGATTAAATTAATTAAAATTATATTAAAACATCAATCTCCATTACATAAATTTAATATACTACACTCTTTTACTAGATATAAACTAGGGCAGTAAAAACTTAAATTAAATAAACACTTTAATAAAAATCTCTGATAATTTTGGACTTTTTGTTTATCTTCATTTGATGGATCTTCCATTCGATGCGCTATTGAGAAGATTTACACCGGTTTTTGTGAACAGTCATACGGTTTACTTTCAAATTTTCTTTTTCTTTGATTTTCTTGCCTTGGACTCTTTTTTTTCTTCTAATAGCTGCAAATTTGACTTGGTTATTAACATCTAAAACTTGAAAACCTCTTTGTGTTTTCTCATTCTCAATTTTCTTATAACAATCACAAATCTTATTAATAGCATCTTCGAATATGACTCTAGAAAAATCAAGTTGGGTTGGGAGATCAAATTGGGTTACAATTTTTGCCATTTGTTTTTTTGAAAAATAAAGTTTGAGATGGAAAGATTAAGATTGAAGTGAAAGTAGAAGATTTTTTGAGTGGAAAAGGTGTGATTTTGGAGTTGAAAATGTGTGAATTTACAGGGGAAAGAATCATAACCGTTGAGATTCGACCGTTGTCGAATCTTATTGAACCGCCCGACCTAAGGTAGGCCGATGCTCGGCTCTAGTTCCACCGAGCCTCAGCCTACCTAAGGCCGAGTGGCTTAAAGTGATTCGATAGTCTCAATCATAGACGATCGACTTAACTTGACCCTCAATGACTAAATCCCCCCAAATATCAATTTAACAATCCATTTTTTAGGTTTGTTCATCCCACTGTGGGATGGTAATTGGTAAATTAGCCAAAATGCCCATCCCACGGGAGTTGCTCTAACACCACTAACGCTCTTTTTGGAATGGTTGAGCTCATCCACCATGTATTGAGGCCCAGAAATGAAGACCAAAACCTTCCTCCTCTTACCCAATGTCCATTTACTGCAATGATCCGTAGTGACGAGATAATACTGAATGATTTAAACGGAAACCTAGTCCGAATCTTAAAAAAAAAAGATTTATAGGTCTTCTTCACTCGTGTACAAGGCCTGCAAAATTCCAGTCATCCAAGTTTTTCATGCCAGACACTTGAGCTTTCCTCAGGTTTTCTAAAAATATTCACAATTTAAAGAACAGGTATCCAATTGTTCAATAAAGTAGTAATAACTCTTAACATACTTCTGAAAGAACATCTTCCTCCTTGCACTCTCACAATAACTGAACCCCAAACTAGTTTCTCACTAGTTATTTGTTTCAATTTTTAGCTACTGGAAGTTTTGAGTCATTGTGTAGGTTGCAAGATTCCACAAGTTAAAAGAGGACTCAAGGGTTTGTCCACTACATATCAAAGGTTGACATAACTTTCGATTCACTGTTCTAAATTTTATTATCAAACTAGGTTTCTATTTACCAAAATTTAAAGAGTTGGGATGAACAATAACAAACTTGTAAAAGGGTAAGAGTAAAACACTGGGAAGGTTTAGAGATTCCATAACTGATATTGGGGTTAATATTAACATACATATGGCTCTGCAAAGTATAATAATTAATCATTTTTCAAAAGTAGGCATCACAACTTCAATTTGCTGTTATGATCTCTATCTCCAAAGATGTGATTCCAATCTAGATGGTTAGATATTGGCATTTAGTTTCCTTAAGAGAAGCTACTGATTTCCCTTAATATCCAGATGAAATCTACTGATAACCTGGTTTTCATTTTCCAAAAGTTTATTTTATATATTGTGTTCACCTCATCCAAGCAGTGTGCTCCTTCACATAATCACTGACTGGACTCACAGATTACTTCAATCATGAAAAAGCCTCATGAGAAAAGTTCTAACAGTACACAGGTAACAACCAAAAGCAAGATGGAAAGAATTCAGAAACTTACATGAATTAGTGCGCTAGATGCAGGATCGATTTTGTGGTAGCAACTGTGATATATTTACATTAAACCGGTAGATTGTTTTCACCAGCAAAAGTGATGTTACTGATGCCAAAAGAATCAGAAATCAAGGTGGTGCTAAACATGGTTATGACGGTTTCAGATCAATAAACAAATCAGACAGATTTATTAAAGATCTTTCCAGACGTTAAAATCGTTGGAGGAGCTATTATAGGTTACAGCACTGTCTTGGCACCCCAACAAGAATGCAGTTCTTATCGGGTCCACATTCACCAGAGCATGGGCTGTTCCACTTGGGCTGGTAGCAACAGCAACCTCGTCGGCACCAACTGTGACCTCAGCATAGCCTTCATCCATCATATGATTCTCCAGCTGCAAAAACTTAACTGTAGTCAGTAAGATGTCCATATGTTACTTATAAAACTTATCAATGTTCTAGTTTGAATACAAAAAAGTAAAATTATCAATAAGAAGACTAATAGTGGGTGGCGTTGGTGGTAATGGACGTTGAGGGGGTGAAGTGTTGGTAGCCAAGTGTACATGAGAATAAAACCGAAAATTGATTATGTTAAGTTGTTTACACATATAGTCTATAGGTTTATGATGGAACTGAAATCTCATTTTAAACAGATGGAATATCTATTCAAGTTAACAAACATATAATTTTAACGAACAAAATTGACTACTTTCACGGGTCCTAAATGAGGCCTTATTGTACTTTATTCTCCGTATCTTTATAGACTCATAGAGCCATCACGCTGCACATTTGCGGAAAGATCCACAGTCTTCTTATTTACTATGAAGCTCAGAATAATTTTAACCTACCTAGGCAAATAGAAGTTTGTTTTTTTAACATTCTCCACTGCCTTGATGTTGAATTGAAGGGTGATGATGCATTTGTTGTTGCAGCAACATTTGCTAGTTAAAGAATACAGTAAACTATGGTCTACACTTGTGTCAGTCAAGCGACAACTCTCTACATCCTTGATCTGACATGGTTGAACTGTATAGTGGCTATTCCATCTACTTTAAAGAAAACTTAATCTCGTGGAGTGCGAGGAAGCAGAAGAAAGTATCAATGTCTAACACGAAGGCTGAATGTCAAGTAATAGTGATTGCAACTTTCTGAACTTATTTGGATACTACCGTTACTTATGAAGTTGGGAACTATAACACCCAACACCATCATTGTGGTGCGATAATTTAGGAGCCACATCTTACAGCCAATCCAGTCTTTCATGCTCTTACAAAGTATATAAAAATCGACTGCCACTTTGTTCATAAGCGAGTCACAAGCAAACAGCTTCCGGAAAGGTTCATATCGTCAAAAAGTAAGCTAGCTAACATCTTCACAAAGGGTCAAGCTTCTTCTCATTTCCAATATTTTTGAGACAAGTTAAACATTCGACCACTCATGCTCAACTTGAGGGGGGGTGTCAAGGAAACCAATTCAGCATGCCTACAACTATCCAAAAGACTAAGCCTAAAGACAAGAAAGAGTCTACCCCAGACCGAAAGAGTGCTCTTGTTATATCTCCATCTTATTTTACGGATTGTTATATTTCAAATTTCAAATCAATACTTATCCAATGTATATTGTAATTGATTATAAATAGTGAAGAGTTTCTCCACAAGAATAGTGTGGAAGAATAGCTACAAATAAGTCTTGTTTGAGCATATGCTCTTTTGATATTAAAACCCACTTTGTGCGTATTGTAATCTCTAATAGAGTTCCTCTAGGGAAATCGAATCACCCGTTACTCATATAACTACATATTTTCTCGCCAGTCACATGCTCGGATCACCAAAACTTCAGCACTGATAACACCAAAAATGAAGTTTTGAACATTTAAAAGACTTTGGTTCAGGTTGAAATAAACCTATTTTGCGTATTTAAAACTTTAGTTTGAAGGGATTCCTTGATTTCTGCAATATATGCAAAACAAAAAGAAGACATACCCGGTATTTTATTTCACCACCCCAAATGATAAATGTCTCATTGCAAGTATAGTGCCTGTGATTACCCCTCATACCACCAGGTCGAATCTCACCAACATGCACCGAACTGCATGATAGCGCTCCCCCTACAATTTCAGAAAACAAATATATCAACATGGAAAGCCGTGTAGTTAGCTTGTTTTAAAACTGATGGATAATCAAAGGAGTGAAAGAGTGATCAACATAGGGAATCTCTGTTTTCAGTGAGTAGGGCTTCTATCTCGATGTTCTTCAAACATAACATCTAGGTTACACTTAATCTGTATATATATATATACATATATCACTTTTATAGTTCTATTTAAACTGTATTTCTGAACTATAATCAATTGAAATATGCTTCATAAAAAAAATCAATTGAAATGAGGGTGTCCCAAATCCTTCCAATATCAACTGAACCCTAAAACTAAATCATGAGATGAATGTAACCACGCAGCTAAACACCTTAACGGAAAAAACAAACACTAAACGATTAAATAATAATCAAAACCCAAATAAAAATATATAAACAGATAATAAGGATCCTAACCTGGAAGTCCAACTGCCCCAGCAATAGAAACAGGATCAAGCATCCATCCTCTCTTATCCTTAGTGATCTTAGAAGGAAAACCAGAGCTGAATCTCACTAGGTTAGCCTTGTCATCTTCACCATCTCTACTCCATTTCTGAGTATCTTGAATTTGTTGTTGCTGCTGAGGAGAATAGTAATGGTGAAAGTGTTGTAATCTTAAGGAAACCCAAGTAAGGAATAGAAAAACGGAAAGAAGAATGGGAAAAGCATGAGGTCTTTTGAAGAAGATGATAATAGAGGAAAGAGAAAGAGACTGTGTTTGTTGTTGTGATGGATTTTCTAGAGATAGAGTTGGATTATTGCTGTTTGAATTGAAATTTGACAGTGAAATTCTTCTAGGGTTTGCCATTCAAAAATCATAAACATTCCTGTTTTCCTCTAATGCCTTTTTAAGAAATATTGAAGTCTCGAGTCTCAACAATAATCGTACTAGATAAGGCGATTATTACACCTAACAAACTGTACACCTAATTAACTCGTACGCGGGGATAGTTTTAGGGATAGCTTGGAGCATCTCCAATAATGGGTGCTAAAAATACTATGTGGAAGTTTTATTTAGATTTTTACTTATGGGATTTTATATATATGATAAAAATAATACTATTTTCATTTTAGCAAAAGTGATAGTAACGCTTTTGTTGAAATGGAGGGAGTAATGTTTTGCTCATGAACCATCTCCAATGGTATAGAGTTTTATTTTTAGGATTTGATTTATGGATAAAGAATAAAGGTGATTTATTTTTTCCTATTGGTTTCGAAAAATTTATTTAGAAATAATAATTATAAAAATAGTTAAAAAATGATATGGATGTCATTTCGAAGGTCTAGATAAGACTTCTCTAAGACCTTTATAATTATTTTGGCACCCATCCTACTTTATAAGACCTATTGTTGGAGATGAATTTAATTCAAATGAGGGTCTAAAATCATATGTGTCATGAGAAAATAAAATTCTCACCTTCTGCTGGAGATGCTCTTAGTTGGTAGAGCGTTATACCGAAGATGCAAAGGTTACATGTTTGATCCACGTTCACCGCAAAGAGGTGGCGGAAAAAAAATGTCCTAAAGGTGAAAATATGTGTCCGTGTTAGAACATCCACAATCATCGAGTGAATTTTTTTTATAAAAGCTAAGTCATATTTAGGTTTTAGCTATAGTTGTGGCACCGTATTGAGAGCGAAACCTAAACTCATATGCTTTTAAAATCAATGTCTGGTATCAGACAGTATTAATACTTGTGTCTGATTAAAAAGTATGTACACATAGCGTTTAAATTGGGACGTAGTTAATACCAGTCGGACTTAATAACTGCGTCTTGTTATATTTGGCGAATGCCAAATTGGGTAGCCCAATTCGGCTACCTAGTATGTTTTTATAGCTTTTAGAACTTTTAGAGCCCCGACTATGCCATGTTTTTTTATCCATATTTGGCTTTTCACTATATGACTTTGGTTGCTCTTAACGAAGTTAATTTGGTCTAACTCACAACAAATCTAGAGAATTTTATCTAATTGTACTAAGTTGGTATGGATTAAAGTAAAGGTTTCGAGTTTGTCTGATTCATAAAAAGAATTTTAGTATGTGCAACCTTCAGTTAGGGAAAAACTATCGCGAAAAAACAGGATTTTAGAATATTATGATGAATATAAACCAAGCATAAGCAATACCAATAACAAGAAAGTAAATCACATAGACACGCAAGATTTATAGTGGTTCAACAATATATGCAATGCGTATATATTGTCTACGTCAACTTTGAGCCGTGCCAATTCCAATCTACTATGAATGAATCAATTACAAACGTATAACATCTTTGTGGGAGCTCCAACAAAACCTTAGTTACACTGCAGCAATTACCGAGACGATCACCTTGTCTCTTGATCCTCACTAACTAGCACTCGCTACTAAATCCTAGTTTTTACCTCTAAAGCTAATGCAAGAGATATTTTTACAATTGTGTTACGCTCATGCTATCTCTACAAGGCCTAATACATATTTATATTGGTTACAAACTTGGTCGTTAAGAATCCCTGGCCAATATTAGGACGACGGGTATAGGATGCGAACACTCATTCAAAGTGAAAGAGTTTGATCAAATTAGGTGTCACTATGGGTGTGGGAAGCACCCCCTTTCACCCAGACTCTTTCGTACACTATTTTGATCGAAGAAGTGGGCGACAGCCTACACTAGACAGGTGATATTTCCTCGTCTTGGTATTTTTTATAGGTTAGTAATTATTAAAATAACTAAATATATACTGGACTGGTAATGATCACATGTCCAAGTGAAATTATTTTCTCAAACGGGAAATCATCACCCATCTAGTGTGTTTTTTCCTTTTCCCATAATGCAAATCCCACTCCTTCAGATAGACCCTCATTTATTTTTAAAGGGTTTAACACTCTATCCCATAGCCTTGGTCTTAGGAAACACCTTCCATATACTTCACTAGAAATAAAATAGGAGATACCCTTTGGGTTCCCACCTAGAACTAGAAAACCCAAAATCATTCCTAAAATAAGTGTAAAATATAAAACGATCTTCCACTTTGGAGACTTATTGTGTAATATTCGATTCTCCTTTGCCTTGATCTTCAACCTGGATTGTCAGTGCTAACCATCTTCCTTGATACGGCTCCCCTCTCGAATCCTCACTATGAGAGGCCAACTAAATTCTAGCAGAGCTTTGGCTTATCTAAATTAACTCTTTAGGTAAACATATCAGCTAGGTTCTTTGAACCAATAATCTTCTCGAGATGAAATTCTCCTTCATGTAAGAGATCCGGAATGAAATAATAACAAATATTTATATGTATCGTCCTAGCATGATAGGCTAGGGTCTTGGATAGATGTATAACACTTTGATTGTCGCTATGCAGAACATTGTATAAAGAGAATCCTAAAGAGTAGTTAAAAACATTCTCAACAAGCTTTGGAGAAGAACACAATTTAAGGAGAAAAGGCTAGGGCTTTGGAGCGTTCCCATCTCAATGGTAATTTTTCTTTGATTATCTTTTATGTGTATCATGGGTGTTAATACATCCATGAGTATCTAAACTTCTAATTGACTGAGGATGAATTCAATGTTTTAAACATGAAGTTAAATTATGAGTTTATTTTGAGTTTTTTTATGTATTGTCGATTGTCTTTATTATTTTGAATGTTCATGATTAATTGCTAGATTGTCTAGGGTAGCCAACTAAATTAATCTACTCCAATGCCAGTAGAGAGTTGGGACATGTATAATCGTCGAACAACTCCTTAGATAAATAGCAATTGTGAAACCTTACAGGGGTATTCTATAAAGCAATTGCGTGTAAATACAATACTAGTATTGCGACCTTGTGCTAAGCGTTTAATGATAGAATCAACATAAATTCAGAAAACCTAAAACATTCAACTGGATTATACCTTGAGTGGTGGCTCATACAGATAGAATCTGGTAGTAGAACACTTCCTTATCCTGTGATACAAGGAATTCTAGGGATAATGCAACGTTTGTTGCTATCCTAGGGTTGTTTCCAAGCTATGAACAAGTACGCTAGTTTAATGATTTTTTGGTAACGACAAAGGATTCCTTTATTATAATTCTCTTCCTTGGTTGAAATCATTTATTTATTTGTTTATTATTTTATTTGCTTATAATCCTATAAAAAAATGCAGTTACCTTTGACAACTAACACAATTTACTGTCACTACTCCTTGTGGGAACGAACATGTTCACTGTTATATTACTTGTTAACATAGTAGAAAATAGGTGATTCAAATTGTTGATAAAACGACACTCATCATAAACCCTATAAAATTACTAGATATTGATAGTCAGTAACAAATTAACACTTTGAGTATTCAGTATCATTCTTAGAATACTCTCAGTGAAAATCAAACTCACACAAAACCCAAACCCTTAAAAACGATTAAAATCATTATTAAGATCTTCTAAAATATGGAAAAAGAAAGAAGAAAAGTAAATCCTAATTAAGTAACATGAAACCAAATAACTATAGGTATTAGGTATTGCTCTTGTGAATAATAATAAAAAAATAGAAAGAAAAAAATCCTTACTTGATACTTAAAGATTTGTTGATCTTGTGAATTGGTTTACATTCAATTTCAGCTACGCTAACCCTATTTTTGTTTCTTTGATTTTATGGGTATTTTGCGTTACCTCTCCTATAAAGATTTTGCTAATTAATAAAACCTCCTGTACAGATTTAATATTAGCAAAACCTCATCTCATCAAGAATTTCGTCCATTCCAAGTTAGCTAACTCAGCAGTAGCATATACGTGGCAAAATATATACACGTGTCAATTAAAGTACCCGAAATACCCTCGTATATGAATTTAATCTAACGGTCGTAGTTAAAGTCAAATAATCAAAAGATTGAGATTTACCATCCTATAAGACCAGTCTTTTCTTCTCCCCATATATCTCTTTTTTTTTTTTCTCCATTAAACCTGCAACTGATATTATTTTAGTTTTGAAAAAATAAAACGTGATTCTACCGAATCAAAACCTCCTTTTATTTCTTTGATGGTAAAATACCCGATTTCAGTTTTTCTTAACTTGTACACTCTTCATTGCCATTGCATTTTAGTAATGGGTAATCAAAAGAACTATCTTTAACATAGATATGTCAGTTAGATAAAATTGTAGTACTATTTCATGCTTATTCACCTCCAGGTAAAACAATGCTAAGATATTTTTGTTAATTATGATTTAAAGACTAAAGTAATCACCTTTTTTTCTCCTAATATTTTCTACAAACAGGTGTTGTGCAAAATGGTTGGTGGTCAACAAAGGTTTTAAAGATGTTGGGTTTGTTCTCTTATAGCTCTTTCCCTGCAATATTGAATTCTCAAATAACCCAATAATCCTCAAAACATTCATCAATACTCTTTGTTCATCATCAAAATCAATCACAACACCATCCACCTTGACTAATTTTTTGCACAAGTCGTAAATTAATCTCCACAAACTCGAAACTCCCTTTAA
Organism: Papaver californicum; assembly: GCA_023531435.1. Classification (NCBI taxonomy): domain Eukaryota; kingdom Viridiplantae; phylum Streptophyta; class Magnoliopsida; order Ranunculales; family Papaveraceae; genus Papaver; species Papaver californicum. Next base: position 177,667 of record JAJJMC010031261.1, read on the forward strand.
AAACCATTTATTCCTTAAATGATCATCTTATTCAAGTATAACTAAAGTTAATTCTCTGTTTTTTTCTAAGTTGGAATCAAACCCAACTTTTCAAACATTCAAAACATCTAATTACTCATTAATACCCTTCATTCATTAGTTATTTCAATGGCAGCACCATTCTATTCTCCCATGTTTCTTTGCATCATCCATTACCAGTATTCACGAAGAGTTCCGTTACAAAGAACGATATCGAATTTGGATGCAACATTTTTGAAAAGCATAAAATATTTATAAGATCTAAGAAAAGACATACTGAATACATTCGTCGTCCGAGTTAAAGATCGAGTTCAGAGGAAGAAAAAAACTGTGAGTTTCAAAAAATCCACGCACATCCAATCCGCCGAGAAACAGATTAGATGTCCATCCGCTAAAATACGGATCCAATCAGGTGAAATCCACATATTTGGGTGTTCAGCTCACCCCATTGAATAAGAAAAACAGGTATTTGGGCTTGGTAAACAAATTATTGTACCTGGTGGACAAAGAACACAACAATGAGAGTCCAAGATGTAGGCTTAGTTTGATATTGCTTTGAGATTTGTAAAAGCTCTTTTCTGTCGTGCATTGTTGTGATGTGTTGTGTAAAAAAAACAGTTGGGTGTTTGATAAACTATACACTAAAGGCTAGAGCTGATTTAAAAGTAATCAAATAGTGTTTGGTAAAATATCAGGTTCAACAATTATTTTTATAATAAATGACAAAAATAGACATATCTTTCAAAATAGTTTTATTCTAATTTATAGGATTTCAAAAATAAATAAATAAATAAATTTATATATTAAATATATACTTGTTTCTTAATACATAATATATATATATATTATATTTACTTAAAAATTATTATTTTGAATAACCATATTTTTATTATAAACATAATTTTGAGAGAAAAATTCAAACTAAAATTAGATAATTATTTACTATTTGCTCTTATTTTTATTATTGAAAATAATAATTTTGAAGAATATATATATATATATATATATGATATAGGGGATGCAAAAATTGATTGTAAAAAATTAAAGGTAATTTTTGTCATTTATAAAATAAAATGAGGATAGAAAAGAAAAATCATATGTGAAAAATAGGATGGGGTCATAGCTTCTGCTTTTAGAGTTTTTAAAAGCTTCTCCTTCCCGGCTTTAAAAAATTAGGAAATTTTAGAAGTACTTTGTATAAAAATCACTTTATAAAAAATTTACAAACATTGATATGAAAAATTATTACTATATATAAGTGCTTTTTGAAAAATAAAGTATTACCAAACTAAATTGTTGTGTTAAATATTTGAATGTCTAGCTTAGGTGGCCGATAATAAAAGAGCAATGTGGATGTAAGGTGCAAACTATGGAATGTTAGTAAATGTCTCTATTTTTTTTAAATATAATAAATACCTTCTTAATTATTCATTGAATTATTTTTCAGATGGATACTAAATTTTAAGAAAATATTAATACAAATTTCATTATCTAATTTGGAGAAAAAAAGATAAAAGATACTATCTCCGTTTCTGAAAAAGTGTTACTATCATTTTTTCATTTTAACCTAAAAATATGCCAAATTAAAAAAATAATAGTAACTCTTTTCCAAAAACGGAAGGAGTATTAGTTAATATTTTATAAATTCTATAACAAATATAATTGGAAAAATTAACAATCTTAAAATAATAACTAGGATACATGTCATAGATTGCTTCAAAAATAATAAAATGTCATAGATATCTTAAACTATAAAAATCTAATACACAGTGGATGAATTTATACAAAAATAAAAAATATACTAATTCGACAAAGTTCTAACTAAGAACTCCAGAATAAATGGGAATTGTATTACTTAAGTACGGATTCCAAATCATTGATATTGATTGTGTTTGATGGTTTGAACGAACAATAACAAAGTGTTAATATCTTCATATAAATTACCTAAGTGTCCAACTGTTCTTAAAGTTTTTAGAGACAAGAATGATGCTATTGAAGATATGGTGGTGAATGGTAGATTGTATTGCAATACCAGGATTATCTGATAATGAGCGGTTAAATGGAATTTTTTGTACAATGAACTTGGACCTGTACCTGAGTTTGAGAATGAGGATGATGTGATTACTTTTCAAGGGGAATTCAGTGTAAGGAAAAGCTATGAAATGCAGCTAGAAGATGATGGAAACTTCCAGTTTCAGAAGTTTTTATGGAAGAACAAAGTTCCGGCCAAGGTTAGCTTTATGCTTTGAACTAACTTTCACAATTCTTTGCCTATTCTTACGACATCAAGGCGCAAGGGCATTAATGTGGCTTCTGAGATTTGTTATATGTGCCAGCAAGGGATTCAAAGTTCTGATCATGTATTTCTGCATTGCGACTACACTAATGAGGTTTGGTATAATTTCATTAAAGGTCCGTTTGGTAAGTTTGGACTCAATTATACGACATAACAGTTACATGTAATTCTTATTACCTTCAAAGCGCTACATTGAATACTCATCTCTTAAGGTGTGTATTGAATGCGGTCATATATTATACCATTGACAAATATTGACCGTTTATTTTATTTATATAATCAGATATATATTTGTTGTTTTTAAACATCTTTTTTTAATTAAATATTCAATTTTTATTCTTTTTTAGTTTCTTTTATTATTATTTCTTCAAAAATTATTTATTTTAAATTTATTATTATTATTAATATTATAATTTCTTTCTTTTGAAAGGATATTTTATTAATAAATTAGTAAATATTTATTATTATTATTATTATTATAGAAAGAGGATTTTATTATAGAGAAAAGCAAATTACAAAGAAATCGTAGGAAGCCTAGCCACAATCTGGGCTCCCACCCTTTTTTGAATGGAAATGCCAAAAAAGAAAAAAGAAAAAGGAATTGCCTATTTTATAGTTGTAGTCAAGGCTAGCTATGCAATTCTGCAACCTCTTCACAAAAGCAACCGTGTCCTCTCCGAGTTCGCCTAAGGTAGTAAAAGCGAGCACGCCAAAGCTATATCCATGCTCGTTGCATTTGTCTAGGTATTTGTGCCGTTTGCGATTAATGGCGTTCAAAATGGCTTGACCAGGCGTGAAGGCGGCTCTCCCGCCTCCAGTAAATGTGGACACCCCAGTAACGTCAAGGCAAACATCGTGACCGTTCTTTCAATTATATACAAGAACATCGGCTGGCCTTAGGGAATTTTCGTTGTCTGATAGAAAGCCCAGTTTGACCTCTTTACGAGCGGGCACACTAGCTTTGTAGCACATATCCGCAAGCACGTCTCTGACCAAGTCGTGTATGAATTTGAGGCCCACCTCACTAGCGCAATGTAAGGCATGGTCTCCAAAAACATCCATTCCTCTCCCACAACTGGAGCATAAGTTGTCCTCTTTAAACAGATTTATTCCAAGCATGTAGCAAAGAACGACTCGGAACTGGCGAGGCCCAACTGACCGATTCATCCCACCAATAGGAACTGCTTTAAGGAAATCTTGGGCATGGTTTAACTTATTGCATTGTCATAAGATGTTGTCACGCTCAGTCATATTGAACATGCTGGGTATGTTCTTCTTAACCAAATCAAAGTAAAGAACTGTCAATGAGTGCATTGGACGTGGGGCAGTATCTTGGATGTTGAATAAAGAAGAAGGCAGTTCACATACCTGAAGGAAATTAGACAAAGCATGCTGAAAACTTTGATGTGAATCTGCATCCAGGTGAGCTTTGAGGATGGTTCTGCACCTGTCTAATATGTATATAGGAAGCTAGGAAACTGTAATGGCTTGTATCCCCCATTGTGTAGACCCCCAAGCCCCCATCTTTCATAGGTAGAGTTGTTATGCGCTACTGGAATGGGCCAAACCCTGCCTCATCTCCAGTGACAAGATGCCTGAGAAACTGCATTAAATGTTGGTCATAGTATGCTGCAGGAACCTGGAGATCCACATGACTGGTGGTCCTTATTGTGAAATATAATCTGGAGACACCAGCACAGTTCCTCAAGAGGAGTAACTCAGTTTGTGGGGCCTGCAGACTATTCACAATCTTCATTAACTGGATAGTCTTCTCTACCCTGCATTGCACTAAATCACTACAATACTTTGGGTCAAGGCTAATAGGCCCCCCAAGTAACTTCACACCCAAAACAGGCTTACTGATGCCAGTAGGAAAAACACCTTCCACAAGGCTTCTGGAGTCTGCAGTAGGCCAATAAAGTTCAGTTTTATTGATGTTGAGAAACAGTCCCCTCCTCCTGCCTTCTATCTGTATGATGTTCAGAGCTTTGGCTACCTCCAATGTGTCCCATGCAATAGTGCCATCATCAAGGTACCAGGCATGCAGATCAAGAGTGCATTTTGATGCTATTTTGGTGATGAGTGGATGCAAGGTCAGGGAAAAAAGCAAGGGACCAAGGGGTTCCCTTGCTGAACTCCTTGTGCAGACAAGAGAGTGTTGTCATTGTAGTAGAGCTTAGCTGGTTTGTCATAGCAGAACTCCACCCACCTGGAAATGCAGGGGCACTTGCATCTAACTTCTTTGAGCATAGCTGATCTGTCAACCATATTAAAGGCATTGTTGAAATCTATTAGGATCATGCTCATGGTCTGTAAGTTACCTTGTATCTCTAAGAGCATGTTTGGTGAGTGTAAGATGGCTTCACCACCACATTGAACTCCCACTCCAAACGGATATTACCCTAGATAAGAAGCCATTTCTTTGCAAACAACAGAAGCTTCCAATTTAAAGCACAACCTCCTCCAAATGGTGCCTACAACAATAGGCCTCAGTCCCCCTCCAGGCTTGAGCAGTGGTGTCAGGGTGCACTAGCTATATACTCACCCATCACTGATGGGCACTTCCCATTTATCCATAAGTTAACCACACCTGTTATAGAGGTTAACAGTTCATCTGCAACTGCTGAAGCTGGACCACTTAGGGCATCAAGAAGATGTTGAGCCCTAAGAACATCCCTTCCATAAGAAGTACCTTTAGGGAAGACTTTAGTTGCCCCCAACACTGCATTCTTGTCCACACAGAGAGCATCAACATGGTGAGGTTCAACATGGACGGAAGGTGGAGGAGCACTTGGGTGTTTTTGGCCCAGGTCCAAGAGTGTAGTTGGGGAATTGGGAGAAATTCCATTGGATGACAGAACCTTGATAGCAGCTGTATATTTCCCATAACTCAGTTTCTTCTTGCAGGCAGTAAGATTGGAACCGCCATTCTTCTTTTTGTTGGTCCTGTTCCTTTGAGTTTGCCTTGACTGTTTCAAGAGGGTGTGCACCATGCTGAGACAACCATTTTCATTCCACTATAACATAACATACGAAATGCTGGCAGATTGTAGTCTTTTTCTTGTCCCAGATCTCTCATCTATAGTGCACTTAGGAAAATAGAGGCTTAAAGTGCAAAATGACAGCAACAGGAGCTGCAACCAACCAGAAAGATCTATGGGTTAGCAATCACCTTGTCAAGAGTAGCCTTTAAAGTTCTTGAGAAAGTGAGCCTACTCTGGGTGGGATACTGGCAACAGTAATGTAGTTCTTCTGGAAGACCAGGTTGAGCAAGTCCAAGGGAGTAACAACAAGAACTTATGATTCCCCTATGCCAATTGGCTCAGAGATGGATGATTGGGGTTTATTTATGCCATGTATCAAGAAGTCTGCTGATAAGCCATTGTAAGGCCTGAGAATGAAATTTCCATCATGCTTGCGGCAGGGCCTTCTCCAATAGTAAATGTGCATATGTTGAGTGCAAAACCATATTTGCAGGTTAGAAAGGACATGCTCATGCATTGTAAACTGTTAAACCAGTGTTGATCCTTTCTCTACATGTGATTTTGTCCCCCTCATTCGGGAGATACATGTCATGGAGATACTTGTGGAATCCTGTTCTACTAAGACCCCTACCCCCAACTCCATTGTTGCACCCATCAAAGTTCTTGAAGGGGCATTGAAACAAAGAATCATAAAGAAGGACCCCTTCATAAAAAATTTACCGAGTCCTGAGACACATCCGAAGACCTAGTTCTTGGCATGGTGAAAGGGAAGTAGCCCAACGTTGAAAAAATGGTGAAAGTGAAAAAACTAAGACTGCAACTGTATATCAGAAATGTAGCTGATGAACAGTTTATACACAAAAGATTACAACCTACAACTAAATCAGCTGGAACACTAGAAACTAAAACCGTAGAAATGTATGTATGTACATGTGTAGGTCCTAATCTTGACTTCGTATCAGAAGAACAAGATGAAGACATGAAGGAAATCATCATACCTAAGGATGAAGAAGAAATCCCAACCCAAATCCCAGTTGAGTTCATACGCAGGAGCTAAATTCCATTCTTCCCCCTTTTCTCCCGCAACAGAACATCTCTCTCCTACCATTAATAATATTATTATCATAGAAGGAAATTTTATTAGAAAGAAAAAGAATTTTACACTGAAATGGTAGGAAGCCTCGCAACAAGCTGATAGGATATTATTATTATTATTTTCTTATATAATTTTTGGTCTTTTTATTTTTTATTATTAGATAATTATATATGTTTTCAACTTTAATTCTTTTCTAATTATTTTTCTGTTTGATTTCTTTCATTAGCCTGCGTGTTACAGCCCCAAAGCTGCCAACATCCGTGTAAGAAAACTCTATCAAAACAAAAGATACAAAATAACCCTAAATTCCTGAATTGTCTAAAATACCATGTGATTTAATTCAGCCCAAAACTAACTAAGCAAATCACCCCCACCTTATTTATTCGGTTCCAGCATTCATCTTCATCTCTCACAGTATTCTCTATTATTTTCTTTTCTAATCTCTCAAAAATAAAAAGAAATCAGATCTAAGAAATCATTTTCCCTTTCGATTCTCTCTTCTTCTCCTGAAGTCGTATATGTTTCGGATCTGCATAGTTACAAAGTCGAAATCATAAATTGAAACAAGTTGTGACCTAAAATCAAAAAACTAGAAATGAAAATTACAAAAACCGGTTAACATGGTGAAGAAAAATGCTTAACAAGAGAAAAAGAAAGATAAAAAAAACTTAAGAAAACGGTTAAAAATCCTCCAAAAGGTAAATTGAATCTTTTGTGTAATGTTTTTCGTAAATTATTTAGTGTTTGAAAACATGCACCAGCGTTTTCCTTGATCGGATTGAAACGATTTTTTGGTTTCACCAACTATTTTGTTGATTATTATGGTTAGATAAAATTGTTGTCTTATTCAGACTGAAACTATTCTTTTTTTCGTCATTTTCCCTTTGTTAGAATTATTTCCACCAGGACTGTTGGTGTTGTTAACTTATTATGGTTATATTGATGAAACCACTTTTGGTTTTTCCATTTTTCCTTATTAGATTTGTTCCACCAGAACTGTTGGTGGTGTTAGTTTATTCTGGTCTTTTTGATGAAACCATTTTTGGTTTCACCATTTTTCCTTTGTTAGATTTGGTTCCACCAGAATTGTTGGTGATGTTAGTTTATTTTGGACTTTTTTGATAAAATCAATTTTGGTTTCATCATTTTTCCTTTGATAGATTTGGTTCCACCAGATTTGTTGGTTGTGTTAGTTTATTCTGGTATTTTTGATGAAACCATTTTTGATTTCATCATTTTCCCTTTGTTAAATTTGGTTCCACCGAAACTGTTGGTTGTTTTAGTTTATTCTGGTTTTTTTGATGAAAACAATTTTTTTAATTTAATACCAATAATTTTCTTTTGCGAGTCTAAACATTAAGACATTTGTTTTGTAATTTCAGGAAAGATTGTGGACTTCATGTTTGCTATTACATGAATAGTCTTTTGAAAGGAAAAATGAAGTCTCATGAACATAATATATCAGAAAAGGTGGAAAACATGAAAGCAAAGTTGTCCAACAAGATACTGGTGGAAAAACCACCAAAAAATTAGAAAAGAAGACACTATTGTCATTGCATACATAAAAATTGTAGTTTTAGTTTTAGTTAAAGTACTTGTGTAATGATTTCAGTTCAGTTGGATTTGTTAGATCTATTTGGTTTAAAGGACTTGTAACTTTTATAAAAACATCTCAGTTTGTATGTTTATAAAGATCTCAGTTGATGGAACAAAAAAGTTGAAACCAAAAACTGTTTCAACATAATGCAGAAAAGCTAAAACCTTTAGGCCTGAACACTTAGGCATTGAACAGACATATCACAGACGTAAACAAAAATGATGGAACCAAAAATAGTTCCAGCATTTTTTTAGTTTCATCTTATTCCAGATGAAAAAAATGATGGAACCAAAATAGTTCCATAATTTTTTTGTTTCCATCTTATTCCAGATAAAAAAAATGATGGAAACAAAAAAAGTTCCATCATTTTTTTGGTTTCATATTAGTCCAGATGAAGAAAAATGATGAAACCAAAAAATTTCCATCATATTAGAGATGAAAAAAATACCGAAGCATGTGACAAACTATGAAACCTATTTTTGTTCCAACAAATTATAAAAGCCTGCAACTCTGACAAACTTAATCTAAAATTAAACAAACATGAAACACCTGCAGCAAATTAACATGTTTAACTGTAAAAAATGTAGAAAAAAGAATAAATCAGAAAATGTAGATTAAGAAATATAGTAGTCTAAACGAAAACTGAAACTGAAAGTCGATGAATTATAGTCGAAATGACTTCAAAATCTGACGCACTCAAAATATGGAAGCCACCACAAGTTCTTATCTTATTATTGGGAACTGGACCTGTATTAGGAATTCTCTTCTTCTTTCTTGGACGACCTGACTGTGGTAGAGCATCAGGACCAAGAACAACAGATTTTGGAGAAACAATCACAGGATTTTCAATTGTGGGGACAAGATTAATTGCTCTTGCATAGAATTCGCGGTGGAACTTTACTATAAATTAAAATTCAACATACTTATACGGATCTTCTTCATTCAGCATGATACAACGGATATCATGGGCACAAGGGAAACCGTTGATGCGCCAGCAGTTGCAAGAACATGTTCTTCTTTGCAAATCGACCGTTTGTGTTAATGTCGAATGAACTTCAAACACATATTGTGACGACTTAGTGACACTATATTCACGGCCATGCTTCTTGTTGTTGTATACTGCAACCCTGTACATAACCCTATGAACATCAAATTATGGAGAAATCAAAATCAAAAATAGAACATGTAATATTAAAACCTTAGTCTACAAAAATTCAAAGAACATGCATTATACAATCACTTGGTTTTGGCGACACCAGTACACAACTTATTTTGATTCCTCCTAGTCCATTAGTTGATTCAATTATGCTAACTAGCCACTACAAGATACATCTATGGCAATTATTTTCAACCATATTCCAAAGGAATAAGGTACTGCAAGCACTACAGAAATATTGTCTTAAGCTTGTATGCATGATAGTGGTGACACTCTACGGAAAATTGCTTTTTTGAAGCATGGTGTTATAATCATGAATCTCAGTTAAGACTTCTCATCCACAACCTTCAAATTTAAAACATGTGAGTGTACGTATCCAACTACTTTTATTGTATCATATATGCCCATACCAGACTAGGGTCCTTGATATATACTATACTACTGCTAGAATATAACTATCACACAGAAAAACATGGACAAAACCATGTCTATCAGAGATTATTGCTTCAACAGAGTATTGTTGATTGAGATAATAAAAGAAGAAAATTTGTGGAGACTAGTCATTTTAATAGGATGAAAACTTATACATTTTCAACACCACTTAATTTATCGACAACTAGTCAACAACGAAACCAGAAAAACAAAATCGCAAAAACAAAAATGAAAAACTAAACAAACTAATCATTAACAACATGCCTTCATCGAAAATAAAAAATATGGTTTCCAAAATTTTAGATGGGTAACATAGATTTAGGTAAACTGAATTCAATTTGAAATCAGATTTTTAATTAAGATAAAGGTTTAAGGTATTGAATAAAAATCAATCAAAATCCCTAAAAACTTTTGGTAATTTCGACTCATCATTACTCTAGATGGTGAAGACGTTATTGACTGTGAACCTATATTGGGTTATTTACACAGAGGGATGGAAAAAATAGCGGAAAACCGATTCAAATTTTTTATTCTCAAAAGAGAGATTGAGTATAGATGATTATAAATATATATACTCTGATATCATGAATTAGGAAAAAGATCGAGATCAAATCGACGATTCAGGTTTTTAAAACTCTTGAAACTCGGTTTTGTTGAATTTTAATGTCGACTCAAATCGATCGATTGAAGTTTTGTTTGAGTTAATATGATATGAAGAAAGTAAACTTATCTTTTAGTTCAGTTTTGATGATGTTTCAGTCATAAAACGATGATTTGCATCGACTCTTCCCATCAATTCCCAGCAAGCTTCAAGAACAGGTTCTCTGAAAGTTTCAATTGCTGGTGGTGGTGGTGGGAGACGGTGTTGGTGGAAGATTAGGAGATGAGTTTCGCGGTCGTAGTAGGAAGAGGAAAGGAGAAGATTCAGAGATAGAGAAACAATAGATCTCATAGAGAAAGAAGAAGATGTATAGGAGGGTAGTCTGAGTATTTTTTAAAAATGAATTGGACTTATTAATGCAATTTTAAAATAAATGGGATTTTTATATCACTTTTGAAGAATATGGTGTTTTTATGGATCTCAACATATGAGAGGAGTTTTTGTGTGATAAGGATTGTCACCTTGTTTTTCTTTCACTTGTTATGTTCTTTTATTATTATTATTTTTAAATTTATTATTTCAATTTGTTTTTGTTTTTAATTTTTATAATTCTTTCTTATCATAATTTTTTTTCTTCTTAGAACCTTTTTTTTCCTTATAACTTTTTAAATATTTTTTTATATATTTTTCTATTTTATTTATATAACTTTTATTTTTCTTTTAATTAGATTTTAAAGTTATAATCCGAACTTTGTATTACATCCATATTATTTTCATGCCAAACACTAAACATTAAACTAGATGTAGTTGTTATGCACAATATTACGACTATATGTAATTGGTAATATCTTGCATTGCTAATACTGACGTGCCAAACAGACCCTAAGTCTTTTAGAATTGCTTGGATTATGGGTAATACTCTTTTGGATTTCTTTGAAGTGTGGTCTAACTGTAAGTTCAAAGGCAGGGTTAATGATGTGTGGGAGAAGTTGAATTATGCCGTCGTTTGCACATTTGGAAAGAAACAAATGGGAGAGCATTTGGTGCTAGACATAAGTGGGAGTCTAAAGACTCTGAAATTGTTATGTTCATTCAACAGACTGTTGGTCTTTGATTGAATGACAAGGGAACTTTCAAGGATTTTGATGTTAGGTCCATTCTTTTTAATTGGGCGACGGTTCTTCACTCTTAATTAGTGCTTGAACCCTCTCTAGAGATGTACACATTTTTTGTTGTTTAATACTCCTATAATCTTTCCCCTTTTTAAAAAAAAATAATCTAACAATAGTAAGCCATCAAATCAACAAAAATATCATGCTTATAGCGTTATATTGACAAAAAATTTTATTATCCATATATATGAAACTCAATAAAATTAGCACCACCAAACATGTTCAATAAAATTGGCACTAAACATATTCAGCTACCGCGAACATTAACATAGTCATCCCTTTCCCTTCTTTTTTCAACTTTTTTCTTTTAAAAGAAGCAAGTTGAAAATACATATTCATTCCCATTTGTTTACAAAAGTTGGCTTTAGACATATATGTTCTCATCTTAAAACGAAGTCGCTGGGTGTACTCATCATCAAACTAAAACCAAAATTGCGAACCTTAAGCTAAACAAACACTTGTACATACCAAACCAAAGGAGAAATGTATGATGGATAGAGAAAAAGTTCGAGTAGATTTTATATGAAGCACCTGGAAATGCCTTCCTAGATGCTTAAAGAACAGTTGACATGACCTACCGCAGTATTACTGACAATACAAAAGAGAAAATTTAAGATGAAACAAGTTGATCTATTAACAGAATGCCTTGAAGTAGTAATTATGGTACTCCTCTTTACAGATAGATCGAATAAGGGAGAGCAAGGGGGCGAGTGAAAGAGCAACCGTGTTAGAGACAGTGAGAGCATCCATTGTTTTAGTTAACCTACCTCCTGAGAGGCTTATAGAGGACTACAGTTACATACTTCGCCTGAAACCTGTGTGTTAGTCCAAGGGCAACCAAAGACTGAGATGCCCATCCTTTCTCTATGAAAAGGTGATTGAGAACAACGTGTTGGGGCCTCGTTGATGCTTCAGCAGAGTTCTGCATACCAAGCACTGTGAGATGCAACTGAGAAGGGACAGCCACAGGCTCTTTCGCAAAGTCTTCATCAACTGGAAATGTCTGACCGTAACTGTTGTCTGGTGATGATGGTGCCTCGAATTCCACGACACTTTCTAGGTTTTCAGGTACACAATCCTAAAGAAACAAAACAACCAAATATGAGATGAGAGGCTACAATTAAACTGGACTGCCATTTTAATTTCCAACTATCAAGTTATTCATCATAAGGATATTCGTCTAAAGTAAGTGAAAAGAAAACACTCTGTACATCATGTGTATCATCAATTGGTGATGGTTAGTCCATTACAAATTCTCAGAAATATACAAAATTCTTGTATCTATGCAAATTTATGGACGAGAAAATCGTGGTAATGGCTTACGTCCACGTCAAGAAGATTATGAATTCGGCCCATCTCATCAGCTATGCAAGGAAGATCAGGGATATACCTCCACTCACCATCCACTATGAACTTGTACTGGTATATACCTGATGGAAGGACCAATAGAATCGAATGATCCTTTCCTGACCTCTGAAGCTTCTTCCTGCAAAATTAATAAACAAGAAATGTTGCACAGATTTTAAATTCACTTGCTTTTAAGGAGGTACCTGGGCACCGAAGTTAATGCCCATAACTTGCTGAGAATTACTTCTGTAATATAAAAAAGAAACTATCAAAACATTATGATTTGATTATATAGGAGACAGAACAAAACGTGAAGTCATACAATACCTTGATGTCCAGTTGTCCCATGATCCTTCCACTGCAACATCTTGACCACCATAGCTCCAAGTAATCAATGTGGGAATTCCTTGCTCTGGAGGTATGTCTAGAGCACCATGAGATTCATTCATCCACATTTGGTTTAAGGCTGAAGGAGCGTCACCCCTCTGTAAAGGAGCTACAGGAACCTGATGCACAAACAACAACCTGGTATCAGTTTGGAGAAATGTCAACTAAAATGATGCCTATATGTCTATCAGCTTCATAACATATAAGGGTCAAGTTTCATTAGTCTCATCAGTAAACAAAAGAAAACCCATTTATCCTTGCAGCTGAATGCGTACAACTCAACTTTGTGTACAACCAAACTTTTCTTGGTACTGTTACTGAGATATATAAAAAGCATCACTTTGTCCGAAAACCAAGAAGCACCAATTTCACCATCCACGAGGAGAGTTAAAGTTCATAATTATCATACTAAGTGTTACAAACCCATGAATTAGTAGGACACACGGCACTAATGCTGTCCAAGAAATGGTTTATTAAATAGTGGGAATTGTTGTTGGGAATCTTGGGAATGCCAGCCAAGCACTGTCATGCCTCATTAACCTTTGACTACTTAATAAATAAATTAGGAAATGATGTTGATATTCGTCTCAAGAAACACATCGCCCAAATAACGATGTTGAGAGTTTGTGGTTACAAAGTTCGCTGGAGTTGTACGCAGCTGAAAGCGCAATGCAGCTCTACTTCATCGGTCAACCAACTACGAGACTAAAGAAAGCTTAAAGCTCAAATGTAAGGACCTCATAGGTTCACACACTGACAATACAATTACATACTAAAAGATCTTGAAATAGAGGAGCAAGAGATGATACGATAAAACCGCAATTCTGTAAAACAGATGTTGATATCTTGTGCCAAAATAGATAATAATTCAAAAGGGACAATATGGCATAGTGAGAGCTTATGTGCACAGACAGTGTTACAAGGTCAATGAGCTCGTAAATTATACAAAATTCACAAAATCAAATAGAAAACATGTTCGGCAGAGCTTAAATAGAATTTGAAATGACTTTAATCACACACTTCAATTATTGAGAGGATGCATACTATTTATTTTAAAAAAGATTCTAACAAAGAGATAAATGAACCCTGAAGTGAATGCCTCGCTGTCACTAGTTTATATATCAATCTGCATCAGAAAGCATACAACCTTTGCGAACATATTTTGGAAAGGTAAAACTGGTCATGAAGAGTAACCTCTACTTTAAATCACGCATATCAGCCAAAAGAAGAAACACAGAAAAGTCCTGTTCTAGAAGTGGAAATCCAACAGGTGTTCAAATGAATACTAAAATGAGTAACCAGAAACAACCACACGTCACTCTCAGTAACATACACACCTCACCGTTTCCCTAAAGTATTTTCATCAAAAGACACGTTATATACACAAACTGCATTAGGCATTACTTATCAGTGTTGCTTACAGGTAATCTGGAAGTTTGTTCTATGGGTATAAGTCATAACGAGTTCCATTTAACAGACAATAATTCATTAATAACGAAACCATCAGCCTTTTGAGTTGTTGTCATTCCTTGAACCAACAGCTAATGTTGAGGGGGTAATATAAAAACACAACCCAAAAGCATTAACCCTATAACTTTTAGAGATTATGACATGTGAAGATTTTTAAGTTAGTTTACCACTAAAATTACCTATTGATAATCCATTAATGCAATCATCTGTTATGTTATTAGAAAGCTCTAGTCTCCACTATTAGACACATCTAATACATAAAACATGACCTCTAGAATGAAGTAATGAAGAACAGATAGCTTTCAATAACCAATAATTTTAATAAAAACACGCAATTATACAGTAAAAATTATCGTTATGTACCTACTTACAACAATTGGGGTTTTCAATATGATTAACGCATCAGCAATTCGACATGCGATCAAGCTAACAAGAAAATAATACTCAACAAAGTCGAAACTTCTCTAGTATAGATAACAACCTGAGGAGCAAACATGAGAGGGGATCTAGAGCGTCCAGGACTTTCAGGAGGCGAATTTCCCATTGAATCATAAGAAGTTACACGAACTGGACGATCAAGATTTGGTGGAAAACCAGATTCAATACCACCAACGCCATCAGATATTGCAGATGGATCATCACTTCCATTTTCTCCTTCTTCTCTTCCATTAGCATTACCCATTCAATTATTATTTCTTAAAACTCAGATCTGCAAATTTAGAGAGAGAAACAAAATTGGAAGAAGATAACTTTAGTTTTACTTAATTGACATCGATCATAATTTAAATTACAGGATTTGCCACCTGGTCTAATCCTGTTATCCGTTATTTTATGGAGAGAGGAAAAAAGAAAGAGTTATGTTGAAAGGACAGACGGGTTGAAAAAAAAAAAACTAGGTAAGAAAAATTATTAAAGCGATAATGATAGTCTGATTGCAACAATGATAGCAAGTTGCATTCACTTTTCTCTGGGGGCACCTGTAGCTCTATTCACGGCCGTCGAATCTTGTATGAACCTCAATAGACATTAGGACCCCTTTTTGATTAGTATAGGAAAAATTCATTCGAAGTGACATTTACTAAGTTTTGCTAATTATACACTAACACGCTGATTACTGATGAAAAAGTGTCCCTCCTTGAGAGAGGAAGGATGTGAAATACTACGTTTTTCGTGAGCCAACATAGGCTAATTGGTTAGCGTTTAGAAGAGAGTTGGTGAAAAGAGTGTGGTCAGCTCAACAATTTATTTTGTTTATGGGTGTCACTTGAAAGGAATACACAGTTTGAGTTAGTTTAAGATATCAGAAATTGAAAATATTTTTTGAATTTTCGGAGACAAAAGTTGAAGATAAGATGAAGATGAATAAAAGTGGACGATGTGATCACACTCTCTTCCGCATAAGGAAACGCCAGGCCATAAAAAAAAAAGTTTTTTTTTTTGGAAAACAAAATTTTATACAAGTTGCCTTGGATCTATCCAGAGCCTCAAGGCCAGATCCTATACACCCTCTCAAATGATTTTGTTTGTCTAACCAGGTGTTAGACAAACAGGATTCGTCACTATGGAAAGTGCTCTGGGCGATGACCACTATGTCGAGCGATATAGTGTTGGTCGCTGACGATCAAGAGTTGGTCGCTTGCGGTTAATACTATGTCACTTGACATAGTGGTCATCGTCCCAAAATCATAGGAACGCAAGATCTCGGTAGTGATTACAAAAGACATATAAACTTTGGTACATCTCCAGTTGAAACGTGTATTTTTGTAATCTGAATTAATCTATAAAAAAACTACTAATTTTATTCCACATTCAATTAAATTTTAACAACGTATTTTCTTAGAGCAAACTACATAAGATTAAAAGGAAACTACATCATTATATAAAAGGGGTCGAATCTGTGAAGATCTCTAAGGATGTTCAAACAAGCTTCGTACAAAAAAGGTCTGCCGTCAGTTTCCTGCCATACATCTAGAGTTCATTGGATCACTTCGTCGTCAGTTACAACGTTAAATCTTTCTTGATCAATTACCCTTACCTGAGAAAGGAATCGCGTGACTGAACGACTAATTGCTTGAAAACGAGCAGACAACCATGAGCATCTCGGTTTCTCGGGTTCCCCGTTTCTGCAACGAACGTAGTGAAAATGTTCTGCCAAAAAGAAGTGTGCAACATGAGTTGGACAGTAGGAACATTTCCTCTGCTATGAAAAACATATGTTTTACAAAGAGCTAAATCCTCTTTTTGAGTATATTTTAGAGCACGAACTCTGGCAACCATTTTAAATTTTTAAAATAGGAACGTATTTGTAGTCTTCCACCAACGTTCTAATAATTTAGAGTAGAAAGTAGAAAAAGTAGAAAAAAATTTGGATACAAATTTTGGTGTAAAAACTAGATTTGAAAATGGTGAACTTATAGGAGGGAAACTGTTAACGGTTGGCGACAAAGTCTTGGTCGAGCGTCAAAGACTAAGTCGCTAGCGACTTACTCTTTGTCGCTCGACGAAGATTATGATGTGCATAGCATCTACTCAAACTAGAGTGTTTGAGAGGTCAATTTAATCATTTGCTATGTGAATAGTAGGTGTTTTTGATCAAATATGATCATTTGTTATGTGCATATGACTTTGCATAAGAACATTTCCAATAGACTTGTCAAATGAGTAAAATTGACAATTATGGAGGTACATGGGATGCTCAAATATGTAAATTTTGAATTTGTCTATGGCCGTCATAAGAAAACCGTGCTTCTGTGTTATGGCCAAGCGGCCATGCTATAGTTGCTCAGCGGCCAAAGGTTATGAAATGATGAATCGCGAAACGATTCGTTTTTTATTTTTAAGAATTAAATCGTATATTGAATCACGAATCGAAGATTCATAGTTAATTTTTTATATTAATAGGAAAAAAATTATACATACATAAAAACAAATAATGCTCATAGATATAGGTTTCATTCATTAACGGTTAAGTGTCACAGACTAAAATCCACGAAGAACCTATGTTTCACTGTACAAAATATGGTTTCTTGTGTCTAACTATCCCCACTATCTACAAAAGTATGCTTCTTATGTCGAACTAACCCAAAAATATATATGTTTTCGTGTTTAAATATACAAAATATGAAGCATTGACCAAAATATATGCAAAATATTTATGTTGATATACTTATATGTCGATAACTACCCAACAAAATATGTTCTTGTGATCAAGTCATTAATATCTCATATTATAACCATCATCATAAACCCATTCATTCTCACTTTCTACTTGTATTTCGGTTTCACTCATTTCTTCCGCATGAGTCTCTTCCTCTATTTCGCTCTCTTCAATTTCTTCTGTTTCATATGTATCTACAAGTATTGTTTCTTTTCCTTTATTGTTCCCTTTACCTTGTGCAAGTTTCATAGTACTGAGGTTTCTCAGTCCTACAACAAACATATATCATAATTAATATCCAAGTAAATAATCTGTCTAGTTTTGTAAACATATTTATAGTCAAAGATGTATATAAAACTACTGCCTTAAACTTACGGTTAAAAAAAAAAATTGTTAACGAAGTTTAAAAGTCTTGTGGTTATGTACATAAAACCTTCTGCCTTAAACCTACTTCTTTTTCTACCAGACCACACCATGTTTACTATATATAAAAATGAAAAGGTTACTGCAACACTTCAAGATAGTTTTGGACATAAAAAAAAAATCATCTAAATACCTTTTTTTTTATTTGCCTCGGGTTCAGTAATTTGAAAATAATTATGCACATCCATCCATGTAGGATCTCTTTGTAAACAAACATCATCTTTCTCAGTGATCCACTCACCATCGGATTCCATATCTGACAAGGATATTGGATTATAGGAATTTTTTTGTTATTTCATTTTTGTGAACCTTTCGTCTAGTTGGAGATTGTACTTGACATAAACAAGTGCATTCAATCTTTGGTGTGAAAATTGGTTCTATCTCTTTGTATGTACCTTCTCGAATATGCTCCAATTTTCTTTCACAGCTAGAAGCATTACATGTTGCACTAAAAATATGGACAATAACTCTTTGGAGCTCAGGAGCTGAATCTCCGTATGACTTCCACCGTAAAGCTTCGGATAAAACAGAAGTTAATACTAAAATATAACAAAAGCAAGTTTAACTCAAACTATACCACAAGAATTGACTCTAAAATGAACATTGCTGGCTATAATGATAAGGTTGCTACTTGCTATAAGTTTGTCCTCTTATGGTGTGTATCGGTAAATTTACTTGATTCTCATTCTTAAATATAACAGGACAGTAAATCAAAATACTAAACAATTATGTACCAGGATTATTTTTTTCTCTATTCTCCTTAGTCATCTCATGACCAAACATACCCGTAACACTAGTAAATAAATCTATTCATTTGTCAATTTTGACCCTTTCCGTTGTCGATGGACACATTCTCTTAATAACATCATAAAATCCAATTTTGACATCAACATTGGAAACAAAGTCCGGAGAATATTGGTATTTATATAAAAAATAAATGAATTAACAATTCTTAGAGAATTAATATTGTTTCGACAAAAATACAATGGATAACAGTAGCAAACGAGTATTTACCTAGGATTAAGAAAGTACTCAGCTGCATGAAGATGTCCATGGAGTTGTGTATTCCATCTCAGTACAATAATATCCATGTAAACATTATACTTTTTTCCCTTCACATTCTTGAAATTATTTTGAATTTGTTTTTTTGCCTTGTTAATAGCTTTATAAATATATCCCATTGTCGGTTTGTCATCACCATTTACAGGTCTCAGCACTTCCATTATAGGATTAACACTTTTCAAGCAACTAATGAATGATGAACAAAAATTATTATCACTCGAACGATTCGCATCTTGATCCCAAGTTGTTCCTTTGCATATTTTTTTCCAATCTTCCGAAGTAAACATTTTCCTAAGTACGACTTAAAAATATGAAAACTTTTCAAATTTAAGTAGTTTGTAGCAAATCGTGTCGCCCCTGCTCTAGTAAAATCCCTTTCATTAGTATATTTTCTCATTAAATTTAAGACCCAAACACGCCTAATTAAAAATATAGACGACACTAATCTAGCCTTCTCAACAACATCATGGTGCATGGGAAAACTTCTAATATCTTCAAAAATAAGATTAATGCAGTGTGCCACACAAGGAGACCAATATAAGTTTTTCTTCTTCTCCATCAACAATTCACCTGCTTTGGTATAAGCTAATGTACCATCCGTAATCACTTGGACAACATTTTTTTTCTCTTATTTCAACAACAATAACATCGAGCAATGCACATAAATCATCCCCATTATGTTATATGTCAGGCGTATCAATCAATTTCAGGAAAAACGTACCACTAGGACTATTCACCGAGAAGTTTTAATATACCTTTTTTTGTCCGTCCATCCATCTGACATAAAAGTACAACTTGTTTTTTCCATTCTTGCTTGAATTCTGCTAATGTACCTTGAACATATTCTACTTTCTTTTGCAAGTTTGTGACCCTGACCTCGTGTATGGAAGGGGGCTTTGACCCTTTTCCAAACTCCCCAACCACATTTAACGTTCTCTTAAAATACTTGCCATTAACTACATTAAACAGCACCACATTCGCATAAAAAAATCACATATAGCTATAAAATCATCATCTCTCTTAGGCTTCTTGTAGTAGGCACTCAATATGTTAGGTGTCTTAGTTCCATTTAAAGCATCTTTCATCAGCTTATCTTTATTTTCTAACTCATCTTCGTCATTAAGATCTGCCAAATCATCGAACTTATCTTTATTGTATTTAAACTTTTTAACTAGAACAACATAAAATTCTTTAACTTCTTGAGGAACATTTTTACATATACCAACATCTTTCTTAGTATGTGTAAGATGGTTTTTCATTCTATAAACACCTCCATGATAATCCTTCTCACAATAATTGCATTTTACAATGTGCCTATTACCAATTTTTACTACCTTACAATGTTCCCAAGTTGGATCTTTTGGTGTTTGTGAACTTCTAAAGGAGATTTTGGACGGTTTCTTCATACTGAGTCACTGACTGTTAGGTGTAAATGTTGAAGCTAATTTAAAAGTTTAAATCGATTAATTAACCTAATAGTAAGCCTATAAAAAAACACATATAAATAAATTAAGTAAAAAATTAATCAGTAACTTACTTACCATTGCACGATTTGAACTTTCAAGAATTTAATTCTTTAATTTATCTTATAAAACTTCACCAGTAGCTCTACTAACTTATATCCTTGATAGGTTTTATTGGAGTTTTCGTTTGACCTTCGTACTCAGTTTTGTAATGGTAGATTAAGAAGAATTATAAGTAAACAAGTATTGTTAGTGATAGTAAATTTTTTTTTAGAACCCTACATGTTTAAAAAATTTAAAAAAATTTTAAAAAAGATAAAATAAACCTATTTTAGAATTGGGGATTTATGTTGTACCCTTTTAATCTATTTTAAATGTTTAGTTTTGGCATTAAAAAAATTTGATATTTGGGTCGTAGATTTTGGTATATCTTAGTGTTTGGGTCATAAGTTTGTCCAATTTAGTGTTTGGGTCGTTGACTCGTTAGTCAAATACTTTTTTTGGTCAAATAGTTAGAATAACTAACGATAGTTAGTCTTAATATTTACGTACTTGCCACTATGTTAGGCCATTATATAATTTGAAAATGGTCATAGATGAACAGTCTAAAATCTATAATCTTTAATTGTATTTCACCTACAGTAAAACGTGGACGCTTAAAGATGTGTTTAAGAATACCCATTTCTATGGTGTTTTTCAATTCTGAAACAACCAATTCATGATTTATTTTTGTGGGTAAGAACGATGAAATTGAAGCATTGATATAAGGGTTTTTTGGAGTTCTGGTTTAGTGAGTTGAATCTTAGTGTCAGGTAAGAAATGAGTTTCTTTTGAATTTTGATATCATTTGTTAAATTCATTGATTTTATATTATTAGGGTTTGGATGCTCTTTTCTTGTTAAAGATTTGGGAATTTTATTTAGAAATTCCAATGTAACTTAATGTCATGTGTCAACAAAAACCCAAGAAAGATTTTTAGTTATTAAGCTAAGTTTTGTGTGAAACTAATTTTGATGAAGGAATTTGATAGATGATGTTGGGTAAAGTTGAATATGGGGGAAGAAAAATAGCAGTAGGAGTAGTGATAAGAGATTGTTGCAGGATGTATAAGCAATTATTCAATGGATTTACTTGAACATTAAAATCCCTTCAAAGGGAAGCTCGGGGTCTAAGTCTGTTAATAGTTGATAGAAATCTGCCGGTAAAAGATGTTATATGGATACAAAGTTGAAATCAAGAACTCTTATGGAGGACAAGAAACCATCTATGTGGAATAGGAAACCATTTAAAGCTTAGCTCATCATCAAAGTTGCAGCTATCATTAGAAAAACAAGAATTAGAATCTTGCAGCATCAACTGGAGGTTATAGGAGCTTCATCATCTACTAAGCAGAATAATGAAGATATCATCAAGTGTGTGACGTGTGTGCAACAATTGACGGAGTGGCATACATATAAGTATGAAGTTAACTCTAATATAACATTTTGACTACTTGATTAGTTTAACCAATGGGTCTACAACCCAAACGCTAAATTGGACAAACTTACGACCCATACACTAAAATATACCAAAACTTACGACCCAAACACTAATTTGCTCAAAAAAAAAACGGGAATCGTCAAACTGAAAACAAATCTATGGTTCAGATTTATATGGCCCGATTCTTTTGGAAAACGATTCCTTTACACGATATGAAACGTTTTTTAATTTTTTGGAATGAATCGTACGACTCGAATCGCGAATCCTACGATTTTAAAAATCACACACACACACACACACATATATATAGATATATAGTCTAACCTCATTTCAATCCATACTTTCTTTACACCTCTAGTCACGTATAAATATTTTATTATTTCAAGCAAGTTTCTTCTAATTTCTCATTGAATCCCTTCAATTCTTCTCGCGCCGATTTCCAGTAATATGGTTATATTATCCCAAACTATCCAAAGTACTTGGTCCATAGTATCGTCTAGAGGAAGATGAAGTTATTTGTAAGAATTATGCATTATGTACGTTGGATCCTATAATATTGGACAACAACAAGCACACACTTTGGCAGAACATTCATGAGAAGCTCTGCAAAGACACAAACAACCCGAGAAATCATGATATTACAGGGTTGCCGAGTTTTTTTCATACAATCAACAAAGTAATGACCTCATATATATGTTAAGTTCATCATGTAAATCAGTAGATGCAAAATAAGCGGTGAAATTGATACTGATATAGTGAGAATAATTCAAAATTTTGAATTTTAAAGTTGAATTTGTTAAATTCTTGTGATCTTTAATTAAATTTTGTTTTTGCAAATTGCAGGAATAAAGATGTAAAAAGAAGTTACAAAGATCATAAGGCGAAGGTTTCTAATACAAAAGTTGTTACAACATCCTTAAAGTGTTGACAAAATTTTACCCTCAAGCGTTGAATGGTTTTGATCCACCAGCTACATCACCATGCCAATATACACCACCATATACCAAGTTACACCTAATTCTCAAATATAACCAACAACATCACCAAATTCCTCACAATAAGCAAAATCATCACTCCAAGTGCTTCTTGACATTCTTGTTGTTAATCCCTCACAACTTTCATAGAGATCCAGGTCATCATCCTACCAATCTACACCACCATATATGCCAAGCTACACATAATCCTTAAGCACAACCAATAATGTCACCAAATTCATCATATTCTTCATAAGAAACAAACTGATCACCCAAATGCCTACTGGCATTCCAGGTCAAAAGCAGCAAAAATACGAAAAAGAAAGCCTCGTGGACGGAGTACCTACTGGCATTCCTGTAATTATTATAAAACAATTACAAGTTCTCAAATCGATCTACTCGCATCAGTTGTATCAAAAGACATTGAAATCAAACCATCACATCAACAGAGTGAAGAAGATAAAGTTCTTCATACAGGTTAGATAGATTCGACCCCCTAACCATAAATCTGACCCAATACTATTTCAACTAGACTCTATCTTCTTCTAACTTTCCTTTTATTCCCAACCGTCAATTTTAAGAAATTCTAACCACTGGTTCCGAAGTTGTGCCTATAGCACATACAACTACACCTTTCGGACGAGAAAATAATTATGGTAACAAAGACAAACATGGATATGGTAAAGGAAACCAACGTGGGGGTCACAATAATGCACGTGAAAAGGTATTCGATATCAGTTGTACCAAAGCCAATTCGAAATTACGTAACCAAAATAACCGAAGCAAGAGAATAAAAAGGGTATTTTCCAGTCAACCTCCTAGAAATTAATTTAGTTATCGGTGTGGCTTAACTGGTTATTGGTAGAATACCTGTCGTGCGACAAGGTATTTTGTTAATCTCTATCAAAGCGACCAGCCAAAAATATAGAAACAAATTTGATAGAAGTCGTGTTCCTAGTCCTAGTACAAGTAATACCCACTTGGATGTATCTGATTATCTTGTCGACCTTTAAGATGGACAACATAGTCAGTTTATGAATGAGTTGTATAATGAATTGTTTCCTTTGATATGCCATGTAGTATATTTTTGTGTTTGGGTGTGTTTTTGTTTTTGTCGTCTTTTTGTATGTTTTCGTTGATGTATGCCACATTTTTTTGTTGTGTAATATAAGTGGATGTTCTTTTAATACCTTTTGTTAATTTTCTCGCGTCTATTATTTTTTCGAAGGATATGGTTCCATAAATAACATATCCACTTTTGAAATATGCGATGATGTTTGTTTGGTAGGCAGTGGAACAATAAGTTTGATAAGTGCTTAATTTATTCATATGTTTATAGTGTCAATTCCATACTTGTTTTAGTTAGATTTCTTGTATATTACCTAGTATTACTCTTGTTTTATATTGTATTTGTTTATTTAAGTGAATCATCCAAAATCAATGGAAACAGTGTTGAAAAGAGATTGGAGGAGGAAAATTGTTCATTCTATCATGAGAAAGATAAGTTAGAGTTAAAAATCATAGTCACCTACAACCAGGAAATCATTCCAAAAGCTAGCCTTAGAATAAGTCGAGTATACGACCGAATTTTCAGAAGAACTTACGCCTAGGAAATTAATTTAAAACCTAGTTGTAGAAGAAGTCGAGGTTACAACACAAGTTCCAGAATCACTTGCGACTAGGAAATACTTCTAAACCTAGTCGTATACAAGATGAAATATTGAAACAAGAATTTCAGAGTCACTTACCACTGGATTTAAGACATCCAATCCAGTTGTAATTTGAGATGAAAATATATGAATATTTGAACACCTTCATCCTGTAAAGAAGGAAAAGACGAAGTCAAAGCAAAAAGAATAAGGTCAATAGGTGTAGATGATGGGTTTTTGTCAGGGGTAAAATAATAAAGATTATGTTACTGACCTAGGTCTCAGAAATATTGAACCTCAATAATTCTGCAAAGAATTTTAAAGCAGGCGCTCATCCCTGTCTCTCTCTATATGTACTTAATCACATGAATGCATCACTTGACAGACCTCATCAAATAATTACATATACGATCAAAATTCATTAGATGAATAACCAATCATCCATGAAAAAAATTATTAGAATAGCAATGGTGCTCATCATAACATTCCCATATATTTTATAATTTTACATAACAAGTCTCAAGCTCCTAGATGGATCGCCCACTAGCGTAGAGAAATTTGAGTGTTCTTTGGTTCTATATTCCACATCTAAATTCCCCAAAATTACCTTGTGTCAATATTTATCCTCAACTGAATGATATTGACTTACTGAAAATGCATATACAACGTTGTCTAAAAGTATGTAGCAAGTTATATATGCATTTACTAGATTAAAGTACCATAGCTATGCTTAGATACCAAATCAAAATTGTGCTAAAGTGCAAAATATAGCTTTTACTAGCTAAATCACTTGACCATGTCAATCCTTGCTTAAGGAAGCAACCAATGTAAAAGGAATGTACAAGAATTCAATTATAAGCTTAGGCATGATGTCATGGTGGCTCCATCAAATAATCTTGTGTTTACTCTAATAATAGATCTCAAATAATTTATACTTGGGGACTGGTGTTAATATGAGATTTTTTTTCTCCAAAACATTAAAAGATCCACCAACTCTGAAGGAACAATTAGTCGAAGAGACATATCCAATGCTTTGTTTACTATCAAATGATGTTTTCACTTGATGCTTGCTCCACTTATTTTATGCTGAGGACGTTACCTACTTGAATTTTTCGGGCGTTACTTAGATTCTTGTTGTTTATATTCCCAATCGTCCGCTAGCGATAACTTTTACTAGTGGGGAAGGACAATGCAACATCCGAGATTCACATTTCGTCATACAATATTCCAAAGGAGTATCAAGAGCAGGATACTCAGATAGATGCATGGTTTTGTTCTCTTAAATACCTGTAATACGAATATGCAATTTGTTTTTGGTAATGGAGTTGGAAAATTCATATCAACTTCAACATCAAAAGATAAATAATCATGAGAATAAGATTTATGTCTCCTCTAATTACTTATCCGGGATTAACATCGAATACTTTACCCATATCAACGTTTGGCGCTCACCTTGCCTCGACGGCTACGAACCTGCATTGCCACTCTAGAGATGTCATCAAAATCAAGCATATTGTTTAGAACTACAGTAACCTACGTGTATGAACTATACTAGATGATGAACCACAAGGGACTAAGATTGATGGTATGCATACAAATATTTAGTATGTCGACTCTTAAAGATGCGACATAGAGGTCATGGGAGCTGAGACGTTTTATAACATGAGTATGCGCTTATACACATAGGGAATGCACTCATGCCTACTCCGCTCTGGCGACACTAATCTACTAATAAAAAAATATTGTACTACAATTGAGGTTCCATCTACCACTGGTAACAAGGCAGGCACAACCATCTCCATCCTCGATAAATACTCAACAAGAAAAGTCACCCATCCATGTTACCATCGCCAACTTTTGCGTCCAACCAACTTGGTCGGCCAAGCATGCATCAACTGTCTAACCATCTTGGTCTGACACCTGGTAACTGTCAAAGCTACAAAATACTACTGTTGCTACACAAGGAGAGTAATAAGAAAATGGAAGGCTGAGCAATATTTGCTCATGGCAAACAAAGATTTTACAATCTTACATGCTCCAATCTATATCAAAAAAACTATCAGGGTCCATCACCATCTTCTCCTGACTCTGTTTTCCACCTGCTGCTACCTGCATCTCTTTACATCATCAACTTCACAGACGAAGCAGGGGAACGTAATTGAGTCGAGGATGTCCTCCCAAGAGCATACGATGCTGCTAGAAAAGGAGAGAACATGAGACGCAGCTCTTACCCCTTTTCACGTGAACTGTTGCTCATGTAAAATAAATAAATTTACGTGAAATGTTGTTCACGTAAAAATAAAAACTCAGTCGGGAAATCCTAACCCACCTGATCGCATCAATTGATGGTAGAGTGGACGTCCTTGTGCAACCAAAGTAACAAATCATGCAAAGCTAGAGTTAAATATACTGCTAGTACAAATAAGAGAAGAAGACGTTGAGAAGAAAGCAAACTTCATATATGATATGATGTACTCACGTAAAAGGAGGAAACTAAACAAGAATTACTTATCTTACTATCAACGACTGATGGGTACTCCTGAGGGTTGAATGAATAATGATAATGTTAAGAAGATGACAGAAAGAGAAGCTGCTTGTAATGATCGTTAATGAACAAGGGAAGAAATTTTTCCCTTTTACATTAAACGGTCTTACTAAATACGAGAGGAAGAAGAATTATTCCCTTGTTTGTCCATCCATATACGGCCTTTCACTTGTCTGTCCATGATGGTCTCTCCCTTGTTTGTCCATCCAGCTATGGAATCTCTCTTGTCCGTCCAAGCCTTCTTCTTAAGTTTCCGTTCATACCCTCCTCTTTAATTGTCCGTCCAACATGGTCTCTCACATGTCCGTCCAAGTAGGTCTCTCACTTTTCCGTCCAAGGATTCTCTCACATGTCTGTCCATACATGCCTTCTTGTTTATTCGTTCAATCCCTGGCGTCTCGCTTGTACGTCCAAGCCGTGGCCTCTCCTCTTGCCTGTCCGACCACGTGAGCTTGCATGGTCGTACTTAAAAGCCTGAACTGATGATGCTACATCCTTGATAATGATGTTGTGCATTTATACATCTTTGCCGATCATTATTGACTTGCAGATCCATCAATGTGGCGTTATTCAGAAATTCAAGCTAACTGCAATATATCTGATAATATCTAATAACTAAGCCTTGTTATTTTATTTCTTCTAAAATGGTAAAAGAATATATTTCTGTCCCGGGTATCAGAAAATACATTAAAATTTAGTATACTTTCATTCTGCAAAGAATCTTAGGAATGTACAAAGCCATGATAGGTGTTCATCCCTGTCTCTCTCTATATATAATATATGTATTGAATTTACATTGATTGGACAACTCCTAAATGGATTGACCACTAGTATAGATCAATATTGTCCTCATAAGGCCATTGGTATTGGTTACAATTCCTCTCCAAATGTTCTCTGAATATATAGAATATACATCCACAACATATTTTTGTTCCTGAATGGATACACATCTCATAGATGGATTTCCCACTAGTATAGAGCGACTTTGTCCTCAGAATTACATGGGTGCTTGATGAGACTCCTCCCAGATATTTCCCGGACTATACAAAATATTCAGAACATACTCTCGTGTCATTCTCTTCCCATAATTAGTTATTGAATAACAAAGCTCCTAGATGGATTTCCCACTAGGATAGAGCAACTTGAACCTAGCTTCTAGATGGATTGTCCACTAGTATAAAGCAACTCGAAACTTTTCTAGGTGCAATAATTCCGTAATTGAATCCCTTGAACACGTTCCATATATACTTATCAATATTAAGACTCACATTGAGTAATACTGATTCATTGATGTATACGAAGTATCTATATA
This sequence comes from Papaver californicum, assembly GCA_023531435.1. Classification (NCBI taxonomy): domain Eukaryota; kingdom Viridiplantae; phylum Streptophyta; class Magnoliopsida; order Ranunculales; family Papaveraceae; genus Papaver; species Papaver californicum. Next base: position 206,287 of record JAJJMC010031261.1, read on the forward strand.
GACCTTCAGTACTTGAAGTCTATTTATCAACAATGCAATACTAAACTCATCCATGCCCAACTCTCAGTTGAGTTGCATGGACCTATTATTGCTTTATATTCGTCAAGGCTCTCACTGATTGATATTGAGGCACTACAGTCTACAGAGTATCGAGTATATAGTAAGTTCAATATTTGGAGACTATGCATCGATAACACATTTATTTTCTGAATAAATTATAAAATTTATTTGTGCCTACTCTCAACTGAGTCACATTGATTTATTATATTTTTTTCCTATGTGATCATCCGTTGTGATCACTTATGTCCAAACCTGGGTTAAAGGTATATCTAGGAGGCAAAGCTAATCAAATGTCCTTCTATTATCTTAAAGGCCACCATCTAGTGCTTACCACGTAACATTACTCGTTTCGCGCTAAGCAGGGGACTTAATGTAGATGGTGGGTTTTTTTCAGGGGTAAAATAGTAAAGATTATTTTTCTGACCTAGGTCTCAGAAATATTGAACCTCATAATTCTTCAAAGAATTTTAAAGCAGTTGCTCATCTCTCTTTCTCTCTTTATACGCACCTAATCACATGAATGCATCACCTGACTGACCTCATCAGATTATTACATATACGATTAAAATTCATTAGATGAATCAACATTCATCCCTGAAAAAAATTATTAGAATAGCATTGGTGCTCATTATAATATTCCTAGATATTTTATAATTTTACATAACAAGTCTCAAGCTCCTAGATGGATTGCCCACTAGCATATAGCAATTTGAGTCTTCTATGGTGTTATATTCCACAACTAAATTCCTAAAAATTACCTTGTGCCAATATTCATCCTCAACTAAATGATATTGACTTATTGAAAATGCTTATACAACTTTGTATAGAAGTATGTAGCAAGTTACATATGAATTTACTCGACTAAAGTACCATAGCTGTGCTTAGATACCAAATCAAAATTGTGCTAAAGTGCAAAATATAGCTTCTACTAGATAAATCCCTTGACCACGTCAATCCTTGCTTAAGGAAGAAACCAACGTGAAAGGCATGTAAAATAATTCAGTTCTAGGCTTAGGAGACACTGAAATTAGGTTCGCAACACTTATAAGTGTATCAAGCGGCCAACGAAGCCTTTTAACCCTAGTTCAGCAAAAGGAACGGCTCAAAAATAAATTTGCAATGTTGCAAACGGCTCCCTTGGTTGGCCACAACAAGCCTCTCTCCCAACTTGTTCGTCCAAGTAGCCTCCCATCCCTACTTTTGCGTCCAAGCATGCTTATCCATCCAAGTCTCCATGCCTTGCCTTGTCCGTCCAATCCCTTCTTTTCCAACCAAGCCCTTTATTCCTCACTTTTCCGTTCAAGTAAGGCTTCTTACCTTGTCCGTCAAGGCCATACTTGGCCTCACATGCATATTTTTGAACTAGGCCTCACATATATGTACATGGCCTCACATATGTATTTTCATAGATGGCCTCACACATTTATTTCCATACCTGGCATCACGTATATATTTTCATACCTGGCATGCCGCACATGTTTCTGCACTTAGCATGCTACACATGTTCTTATATTCAGCATGTTAATTATACATACTTCAGCCCCCTAATTATGAAAAAACGTACTTATGGGAAAGGAATGGGGCACTACGTCCTTCAAAAAAGTTGTTTGTACAGGTCTCTGCTACAACATTCTAAAAGGGCATCTTATTTCAAGCAAAGATCTAGGAGATATGGCCTAAACCCTAGACGAAGTACAAGATGAAAACTATCAGAATTTTTCCTAAAATATTCCTAGAAGGTTGTTGTTTGCCCCGTTTGGATGACCAAAAGAGCTCTTAACTTAAATCATTTCACGACAGGAGATAGCTGCCAATTTCTGGTCCCCAATTGGGGTGAACCATCGAAAACAGATATTGTATGAAAAATCTACAATGTTTTTACTAAAGGGTCTTATATATGAATTTTCTGACAACGAAAATCAACTCAAATATTTTCTTCCCCACTCTTTAATGACATCACATCTCGTTGACGATGTGAAAGGAAGTGTTTGACCTACTCAATGCCTGCATGCAGCGTCACCTATTAAGTTTAGTATGTCAGTACCGCTTGAAAAATTCGAACTCTCACTGCTCACTTGAGCACAACAGAGTCTTGGCATGAGGCATAAATAAATACATATTTATTTTTAATCTACTTGCTCCTTACAAGCCTCACTAGTCCTGTCAGACTCATCAAGATTCATTATTCATGTCTAGCCATGCATGACAATTCATAAGTCAATTTAACTAAGCAAGTCACCACTCGACTTCACACTAAATAGTATTTTCTACTAAAAATCATATGAGACATCAGAGATGTCACAAATGGGGTGATATTCACTAGGGTATTGGTATGGAGGTCCACGACATACGGTGTACAAAATACACCAATTACGAGAAGTATCTAGAATGTGCAGTAATTAGCAAAGTAGAGGAAGGATGGGTGTGTAGCTGTCCAGTCTTCCCCACAAATGGGACACGGTTTTCAAAAAACTCTTTATCACCTCCATTTCGTCACTATTTCACAACTGCTACCACTTCCTACAAGGACATGGTGAACGGTTACTGCTATGTTATTATAAATAGATCCTTCCATTTATTGAAATCAAAACTGAAAAGATGGACAAACAGAACAAGGAGAGTATTGATAGACAAATATTTGTGTCTAATTTGATCTCACTTCTCTATTCTTGTTAGTCCTTATTTTGTACTAATATTGTATTTTCATTGTGTTTGTAGGTATTTTTGAGAAATAAATAATCATGAAAAATTGGCTGAAAAAGTGTTAAATGCACCCTCTTTTTGGATACGACACCCTCAGCGGATAAAGGCACCCAACAGATGGTTCAGGGCACCCACTTCCTACATTCAAATTAAATTTTTGGTGGGAACTCTTATTACTCGATCTGTGAAGAATTTTTGAGCGATAAATTTGGATATTCTAAGAGTTTTAAGACAATACAATCTTCTTACCTTATAGAGAGAATAGTTTGGATATGTGAGAATCAAACAGAATCACTATATATCTCGTGAAATTTGGTTGAAAAATGGAAAGGTTTTATTCTCGGTGGTTTGAATTAAAAAAGATATTCTTTGAGATTTTGTTCTCGAGTCTTGTAAGGAAACAACTTCTTTGTTCAGGAAAGAAACATCAAGAATAATCCTGGTCGAATCAACAGACAGCGAGAGAGGATTTTCCCGAAGATTGTTCTCTTTTAAAGAGAATTCTGTGAGAATTAAAGGTGAAGATTTGGAGGTGTTATAGGTATATAAAGGAGTGTCGAGGGTCACAGAGGGGAGGGGAGTTTATGGAGAGCTTAGGAGACGAAGAGAAGGCAGAGAAATCAATTCAGAAAAATCTGTTGCTACTGCTGCATGAAGAACAAAGAATAGGCAACATTTTCTTCAACCTCTCGGCCACAGTTTCTTCATCCATTTGCAACTGATATCTTCGCATTTGCAACATTTATCTTCAACTGCAATTCTTCAACTCATCTGCAACAGATATCTTAGCATCTGCAACGTTTATCTTCAGCCTTTCTCTGTAACAGTGAGTCTGTAACACCTATAAACGTTGCAAACTCACTATTTTCTTTATTTTTCTTATTTTTCATCATTTGTAAACACTTTGAGCCATGAACCATAATTTTGAGCAAGTGATTAATATGAGGAGCTGAAACCCATTTATGAGGCGACGAAGGAAGCTATTTTTCCAAAAATTATATGGTAATATTCATTTTTATTAATTTATGCAATTCTTTTATGATTATTTGCCCTGGTTAAAAATTGATTTAATGATTTTTATCAAACAATTGTGATTTCGTTTGATGGTACATGCTTGGCCTATGTTTTTGATGTTCCGTGCTTTTGTTATACAATTGTTATTTTGAAAATCTACTTGTTGCAATATTTTAGAATCAAATTAAATATAAGATTGCATAATTATAATCATTGAATTAAATCACTTTAAAAATTGGAAAACAGTGGAATCTTAGCCTCAGTTTTCTCTCAATCTTGTTATCAATTTCATTTGAGTTTTGCTATTTTTAGTCTTAAAAACTAGGTTTAAATCCAAATCTTCATAAGTCTTGAACGAACTTTTCTTACCACTATAACAAAAACTATCAATTTTTGACGTCGCCGACACGGACTTGTTTTTAGATTTGTTTTTAGTTTTAATTAGTTTAATTAGTTTAGTTAGATTTTATTTTTATTTTTATTTGTTTTATTTTACGTTTGTGAGTATTTTTCTCTGTATTACAGGTTTTGGATCAAAAAAAATTGGATCCAAAGATTATATTGATTGATTAAAGACTTGGAGTCAAAGAAAAATCAAAAAGAACGGAAAAAGAAGACAAACCTTTTTTTTTAGTTTTTTTTTTTAGGGTTTGTTTTTTCTTATTTTTGGACTTTGGACTTTGAACTTTTGAACTTTATTACCCTACGGAAGGGTATTTAAATATAAACTGCAACAGGGAAGGACGACAATTACAATATTTTCTCGGCCCCTCGGGTTCGTACACTGACACAGGAGTCGGTAGCCCGAGTCGACTACAACCGATTCATCCCCCGTCTGGTACGAGAGGTAAGACTCGATCAACCCACGAATCCCATGCAAGTGGGTTTACTGTATTCCTTCATATGCATATATGTTGATGAATTGAATAAGGATTTATTTTCTAGTAAAGGGAAAGGACTGGCCATATAAGACAATGACTCGGATTTCATCACCATTTCCTTTTTTCACACCTTAGGAACAAGTTACCTAACGCGAACCTAATCCTTAAAATTTGACTAGAAAAAAGACCGATAGGGTATCGAGCTTATTGAAAAATCATTCAAAAGGACTGTATTGGTTACTTTGTTAGCCTAACTTAAATTTCAGGAAGATTATTTTAAGTTGATTCGAGCCGCCTTATAACCCAAGGAAACGTTGCCAAAGAGGCAGGGTTATCAAAGATGCTTAGAGCTTATCCTATTTCTATTCGACTTAATCTAATTCGGATCGTTTTGAGAGATTCGCTAAAACTGTAACTAGTTGCCTTTTGGAAGATTAGAAGTTGGTCTAGAAACAATCTAAGTGGAGCCATCATGTTTTTTGTTTGCTAGATTCAGTATGTTTGATTTGGTTGAGTCGTCCTTGTTTGTGTTTGTTTAGAATTCCTTTTTAATTAGGAGTTATTTAATTGCATGACCAGGCCGCCTAAAGCCTTGAGTGAGCATGCCTGACGAAGAGATTCTATTGGTCGTTTGATCAGTGGCGAGAATAGAAACTCTGTCTTTGAAATTGAAAATTTAGAAAACCCTTCTTTTGAGAGCCCGATTTTTGGAAACTTTAGTTTTGAGAATTTATCTCTTAGTGAGGAAGCTATTCCTAATTTTCCAGCTGTGCCAGAAATGACAACTTTAAAAGATTTGTTGAATCCCACTAGGACTTCTCGTCCATCATGTATCAAGTTAGCTGAAACTCAAGCAAATTATGAGTTAAAACCTGAGACCATACAAATGCTCCCAATCTTCTCAGGAAAAGAAAATGAAAACCCCTATTTTCACATTAGGGAATTTGAAGAAATATGTAGTACCCTAAGAATTCACAACATGTCTGATGAAGCTTTGAAACTTAGGTTATTTCCTTTTTCCCTGAGAGACAAGGCCAAATCTTGGTTATATAGTTTGCCATCTGAATCCATCGAAACATATGAACAGCTTACCGCTGCCTTTATCTAAATTTTCCCTAGGAAAAAATATCATTTATTAGGCACAAGATTTCCACATTTGTGCAGCAAGAGGGAGAATCTCTGTATAGATATTTGGAAAGGTTCAACAATTTATTGATACAGTACCCCCATCACGGTTTAGAAAAGGTTAGACTAGTCCAGATCCTTAATGAAGGGCTAGATTATCCAACAACTACCATGGTCGAGTCATTGTGTACATGGAGTTTTGATAGTCAAACTGTTGATGAGGCAATGACATTTTTGAATGAAATTACCAAAAAGACCCAGCAATGGGAATGTAGTAAGGAACCCAAGAGAAATTTTTTACTGAGCAGAGGTAATGTCAATAGGGTAGATGGAATTCTTGAATCAGATGTCAAAATTGCAGCTATAACAAAAAGGTTAGAAGCTTTAGAATTGAGTCAATCTAGTTGTGGAATAGAGCCCAAGTCATGTTGAAAAGGACAGACTGTTGAAGAGCAAGCCTATGCTCTGTACAATAACACTAGATATGATAACCGTCAGAAGTTTGACCCATATTCAGAAACCTATAACCCTGGTTGGAGAAACCATCCAAACCTTTCTTGGTCTAAGGGCCAAAATCAAGGTCAGTCTAGTAACCCTCAGGTTCCCCCAGGGTTTGGTTATACTAATAATCCTTCTGGACCAGCACAATTTCAAAATCCGTTAGAAAAGATAATTATGAGTTTAGCAGAGTTCGTCGCCTCATTAACTCATAATACTAAAGACTTTCAGCAGTTTGTTAACCAAAGTATACGAGAAAATCAAAAGATTATTCAGGCTAACAGTCAGGCTATTTCCAATTTAGAAAACCAGGTTGGTCAAATCGCTGAGTCTTTGATAGAAAAAGAAAAAGGCAAGTTCCCTAGTCAACCACAACCCAACCATAGAAGAGTTCATGAGTTATCTTCTGAGAAATCATCAAATCATGTGAATTCAATTAAAACCCTTAGGAGTGGTAGACAATAAGGTAACCTTGCCCGATAGTGAACATTTTGTAGTTCACCCTTCTGAGCGTGTAGTTGAAGAGACTGATAAAGTCTCTAAAGAGTCCAATGTAGTTCCTGTTGAGCCCGATTTTGTGCCCAAAGCCCCATTCCCACAAATTCTAGTACCAACTAGGAAGGAATCCAACTTTAATGATATGTTGAAGATTTTTAAGCAAGTCAACATCAATCTTCCTTTATTAGATGCAATTAGGCAGATTCCTACTTATGCCAAGTTCCTTAAGGATCTTTGTACGTGAAAGTGAAAGCTTAGTGTACAGAAAAAAGCCTTTATAGCTAGTCATGTGAGTTCAATTATCCAGAACAACACAACTCCTAAGTACAAAGACCCAGGGTCCCCTACCATTTCTTGCACAATAGGTAACTACTGTGTAGAGAAAGCGTTACTTGACTTTGAAGCTAGTGTGAACTTACTTTCGTACGATGTGTACCTCCATCTAAAACTTGGTGACATAAAATCTACCCAGATAACACTTCAGTTAACTGATAGGTTTGTGAAAATTCCTCGTGGTATTGTCGAAGATGTTCTTATTGAGGTCGATAGGTTTATTTATCTTGTGGATTTTGTTATCCTAGATACCCAACCTGTTCCTGACCCAGAAAACCAGATACCTGTGATATTAGGTCGCCCGTTTTTAGCTACATCTAATGTGATCATTAATTGTCAAAATGGTATTATGACTTTATCTTTTGGTAATATGACTATTGAGCTGAATATTTTCAATATTAGTAAGCAACCCCGTGAGCTAGATGACACGTGCATTGAAGAGGTGAACAAGATAGGAACATTAGTTCAGGAGTCATTACCAAACATCTTATCTGAAGATACATTAGAGAGTTGTTAACCCATTTTGGCTTAGATTTCGACGATGTTAACACCATTGATCAAGTGAATGGTCTGTTAGACTCTACCCCCGTGTTAGATACTAATAGATGGAAAGCTAAGTTCGAACCATTACCAGTTTCTAATTCTACCTTAATTCCTTCTTTAGAAGAGCCTCCTAAGTTGGACATCAAACCATTGCCAGATACTCTGAAATATGTATTTTTAGGCCCATCTGAGACTTTACCTGTAATTGTAGCATCCGAATTGGATAGTGATCAGGAAATTAGGCTAGTGACTGTACTTCAAGACAACAAGGAAGCTTTAGGGTGGACTTTAACATAAATTAAGAGTATAAGTCTTACTGTTTGTATGCATCTGATTCATTTAGAGGACGACACCAAACCTTCTAGGGAGATGCAACATCGACTGAACCCTAACATGAAAGAAGTAGCTCGAACTGAGGTGCTTAAGTTGTTAGATGCGGGTATTATCTACCCCATTTCAGATAGTAAGTGGGTCAGCCCCGTTCAGGTTGTTCCCAAGAAATCAAGTACCACTCTAGTCCAGAATGAAAACAATGAGTTAATCCCAACCCGAGTGACCACGGCATAGCGTGTTTGTATAGACTATAGAAAATTGAACAAGGTCACAAGGAAGGACCACTTTACCTTCCTTTCATCGACCAAATGCTAGAGCGATTATCTGGACATAGTTATTATTGCTTGTTAGATGGCTACTCTGGTTATAATCAGATTGTTATTGCCCCAGAAGACCAAGAGAAAACTATTTTTACCTGTCCCTTTGGTACCTTTGCATATAAACGCATGCCTTTCGGGTTGTGTAATGCACCCGCTACTTTTCAGCGCTACATGATGAGCATAGTTTCTGACATGGTAGAACGGTTTTTAGAGGTCTTTATGGATGATTTTTCAGTGTTTGGTTCATTGTTTGATGAGTGCTTGCATCATTTGACATTTGTGTTGACTAGATGTAAGGAAAATAATTTAGTACTTAATTGGGAGAAATGCCATTTCATGGTTCGATCAGGAATTGTTTTAGGGTTTATCGTATCTTCTAAGAGTATAGAGGTACACAAAGCGAAAGTTGACCTTATTAAGAATTACAGGTTCCCAAAACCGTAAGAGATATTAGGTCATTCTTAGGGCATGCAGTTTTTTATCGTCAATTCATTAAGGATTTTAACTTGATTTCTATACCTCTTTGCAATTTGCTTGCAAATGATGCTAAGTTTGTCTTTTATGATGTTTTTTTAGAGTATTTTGAGAAGCTTAAGACTTTACTCACTACCACCCCTATAGTCCAGGCACTTAACTGGAACCTACCCTTTGAAATCACGTGTGATGCTTCATATTATGTTATCGGTGTTGTGCTAGGTCAACGAGAAAACAAATTACATTATGTGATTTTCTATGCTAGCAAAACTCTGAATGATGCCCAAATAAACTACACCACCATAGAAAAGGAATTGTTAGCCATTGTTTTACCTTAGAAAAGTTTAGATCCTATCTCTTAGGTTCTAAGGTCACAGTCTTTACTGATCATGCTGCTTTGAAGTATCTTCTGTCCAAGAAGGATACTAAACCTAGATTGATTAGATGGATCTTTTTGTTACAAGAATTTTCTCTAGAAATTAGAGACAAAAAGGGTGCAGAAAATGTAGTAGCAGACCACTTGTCTAGGCCTGTCTTTGATTCCCCTGATGATTCCCCTCCTGTGAGGGATAATTTTCCTGATGAACAACTTTTCGTTGTTTCCTGATTACCTTGGTATACGAGTATAATGAACTATCTTGTTACTGGTCGAATGCCCCAACATTGGGGTAAACAAGATCGTCCTGAATTTGTTAGTCGAGGTTTAGCATTTCTTTTAGGATGATCCTTACTGTTTAAGTATTGTCCAGACCATATTATTAGGAGATGTATACCTGAGAATGAACAGTCTAGTATTATTTCCTTTTTCCATGATCATGCTTATGGGGGTCATTTTAGTACTAAGAAAACCGTTGCTAAGATATTGCAGTGTGGATTTTACTGGCCTTCGTTGTTTAAAGACACCCACCGTTACTGTGTTACTTGTGAGCGTTTCCAGAAGTTAGGAACCATTTTCCATAGAAATATGATGCCTTTGAACCCTATTATAGTTATTGAGGTCTTTGATATGTGGGGCATTTATTTTATGGGTCCATTTCCAAATTCTTTTGGTTATTTTTACATCCTTGTCGCTGTAGACTATGTGTCTAAGTGGGTTGAGGCGGTTTCATGTAGAACAAATGACCACAAGGTGGTGGTCCAGTTTTTGAATGATAACATATTTACACGTTTTGGTACACCACCGACTATAATTAGTGATGGAGGGTCGCACTTTTGTAATCGACCATTTAGGTTTTTGATGAAGAAATATGGTATTACCCACAAAGTAGCTACCCCATACCACCCACAGACTAGTGGTCAAGTAGAGATTTCCAACAGGGAGATAAAACATATTTTAGAGAAAACAGTTAATCCTAATTGGAAAGACTGGTCATTGAGGCTTACTGATACCTTATGGGCTTACCGTACTGCGTTTAAGACCCCCATTGGAATGTCACCTTATCGTCTAGTTTTTGCAAGGCATGTCACCTTCCCGTCGAGATAGAGCATAGAGTATAGAGCATATTGGGATGTAAAGCAACTTAATTTTTCGCTTCACAAGGCAGGAGCTCACAGGAAGCTCCAGCTCAGTGAGTTGGATGAGATTCGTAGAGATGCATACGATAGTGCTAATGAGGATAAGAACAAAATGAAACATGTGCATGATAGAAATATTTTAAGAAAGTTATTTTCTCCAGGTCAAAAAGTTCTTCTGTATGATACCCATTTGCATCTATTCCCCGGGAAGTTACGCTCTCGGTGGACGGGTTCTTTTATAGTTCGTACTGTTTTTCCTCATGGTGCTATTGAGATTGAGACACTGGACGGTAGTAGTTCTTCAAAGTTTGATGATCAAAGATTGAAACCCTTTTTAGAGCCTTTTCCTGCAGGTGATGTTGAGGAGGTCCCTTTGGAGGACCCTGCTTACCTTGATTGACCATCAAGGATGTTTTTGTATATTAATAAGTTTTTGTAGGTTTTTGTTTTATTTTCTGTCCAAAGAAGGATTGTTACGCTTCACCCACATACTATCTTTCTGACTTACCTCTTTCCTCTAGTTACCTATATTTTGGGTATTTTACTTTAATTTGAAACATTGAGGACAATGTTAGGTTTAAGTTTGGGGGTAAGGGAGAAACTTTTAGTTGAAATAATAAAACTCCAAACTTTAGAAACTTGTGAACAATTCAGGATGACACTAACCATTCTAGGTAGATGGGAACTTAGATCTTTTTCTATAGGAATTGGTGTGCCCATCTAAATGGTATATTCATAAAAGGATGCCTAGCTCAGGTGTTAGAAATAACATGATAGTTGTCACCATATCTCGGAGTCTATCTCGACCATATCACCTTCTATTTTATTTTTATAATTTTTTGTGTTTCTCTAAGTGATTTGGTGGGGCACCAGTATCGAATTATTATCATAGCCAGGATGAAGTAGAGTGTTTGAGATCAAGCCCCATTATTGTATTATTTATACCATTATTAAAAATAAAAATAAAAAAATAAAAAATTGAGTATTGACACTTTGATAGCAATATGTGTGTGTTCTCCCTGTCTCCGTCGCCTAAGCAAGCGTGGAAGCAAGATCCATGAGAACTATCATGTAAGATGCTGATAGGGAGCATGCGCTTGGATTCATTTGATCCAATCATGTTATCAGTACATTTAAGAATAATAAATAATTTTTTTTTCCAATAAATCGAACGCTGGGACTCTTGTATATACCAGCTGAGTCGATATTAGGAGTAAGACTAGTGGGAGCGTATCTCAATCTATTAGGATTCATCCTGGCGGCGACCTTCAGAAAGATACTGGAAACACCATTCACCTTAGTCAACATGTGCAAACTTCATTTTGTCTATATCCATTTTCTAAATCTTTTCATGTGATTGTATTTTGATAGATTCTGAGTATTGTGGTTGAACGACTATCTAAGTAGAGTTTTGAATTCTTGTATGAATTTTAGTATGCTGAGTGCAAAATCGTGTATAACAATTGGACTCATATATGGTAATGATTCTTATAGGCGAAGAATTTAGTATGCCAACTGAATAGCTTGTTTAGTGTCTATCCTCAACCGTTCACAAGTAGCTAAGGTTTGGAGTAAAGGTTTTGTGGTTATACCTCTTGTAAACCCTCATGAGACAAAACTCGTCTACTAGGGACACCTAGGGGTTTAAAGGCTTATTGCACACACTAAGTGCAATCGCGATGCCTGCGAAAGTGAGTTAGGATTTATTTTTATTAGATTTTCTCGAGGACTAGCAAATAATAAGTTTGGGGTATTTGATAGACACATATTTGTGTCTAATTTGATCTCACTTCTCTATTCTTGTTAGTCCTTATTTTGTACTAATATTGTATTTTTATTGTGTTTGTAGGTATTTTTGAGAAATAAATAATCGTGAAAAATTTGATGAAAAAGTGTTAAAGGAACCCTCTTTTTGGATACAGGCACCCCTCAGCGGATAAAGACACCCATCAGATGGTTCAGAGCACCCACTTCCTACATTTCAAATTAAATTTTTGGCGGGAACTCTTATTACTCGATCTGTGAAGAATTTTCGGGCGATAAATTTGGACATTCTAAGAGTTTTAAGACAATACAATCTTCTTACCTTATAGAAAGAATAGTTTGGATATGTGAGAATCAAACAAAATTAATATATATCTCGTGAAATTTGCGTGAAAAATGGAAAGGTTTTATTTCAGTGGTTTGAATTAAAGAAGATATTCTTTGAGATTTTATTCTCGAGTCTTGTAAGGAAACAACTTCCTTGTTCAGGAAAGAATCATCAAGAATAATTCTGGTCGAATCAACAGACAGCGAGAGAGGATTTTCCCGAAGATTATTCTCTTTTAAAGATAATTCTGTGAGAATTAAAGGTGAAGATTTGGAGGTGTTATGAGTATATAAAGGAGTGTCGAGGGTCACAGAGGGGAGTTTAGGGAGATCTTAGGAGACGAAGAGAAGGCAGAGAAATCAATTCAGAAAAATATGTTACTGCTGCTGCATGAAAAACAAAGAATAAGCAACAGTTTCTTCAACCTCTCATCCAGGGTGTCTTCATCCATTTGCAAAGAATGTCTTCACATTTGCAACATTTATCTTCAGCTGCAACAGTTTCTTCAACTCATCTGCAACGGATATCTTAGCATTTGCAACGTTTAGCCTTTCTCTATAACGGTGAGTCTGTAACGCCTACAAACGTTGCAAACTCACTGTTTTCTTTATTTTTCTCCCTTTTCATCATTTGTAAACACTTTGAGCCATGAACCATAATTTTGATCAAGTGACTAATATGAGGAGCTAAACCCCATTTCTGAGGTGGCGGAGGAAGCTATTTTTCCAAAAAATATATGGTAATATTTATTTAATTAGTTTATGCAATTTTTTATGATTATTTTCCCTGGTTAAAAAATTGGTTTAATGATTTTTATTAAACAATTATGATTTCGTTTGATGGTACATGCTTGGCCTAGGTTTTCGATGTTCCATGTTTTTGTTATACAATTGTTATTTTGAAAATCTACTTGTTGCAATATTTTAGAATCAAATTAAATGTTAGAATTGCATAATTATATTTATTGAATTAAATCACTTTAAAAATTGGAAAATAGTGGAATATTAGCCTCAGTTTTCTCTCAATCCTGTTATCAATTTCATTTGAGTTTTTCTATTTTTAGTCTTAGAAACTAGGTTTAAATCCAAATCTTCACAAGTCCTGAACGAACTTTTCTTACCACTATAACAAAAACTATCAAGCGTACAAGATATTGCCTATCCAGCAAAACACAAACGTCTCATCAGAGAACGACCACCTATGAAGTGCAAATTCAGTCACGCTCCATCTTACAATGCTTGACGGCTAAGACTTTGACGCCACCGCTGACTCTGACTCTATTTTTTTTCAAAATTCTTGTTCAGGCTATAGCGCGTCGGTAACAACCAATGGTATGAGGAGATTATGATACATCCCTTGTTCATATGAGAGGATTAATCATCATAGGCATGATGGCTCCATTAAATAATCTTATGTTTATTCTGATAATGGATCTCAAGTAATTTATACTTGGGGACTGGTGTTAATACGAGATTTTTGTTCTCCAAAACATTAGAAGATCCACCAACTCTAAAGGACCAATGCAATATACGATGCTATATTCACTATCAACTGATGTTGATGCTTGCTCCACTTATTTTATGCTGAGGACGTTACCTAATTGAAGTTTTGGTGTGTTACTTAGATTCTTGTTGTTTATTTTCCCAATTGTCCGCCAGCGACAACTGCTACCAGTAGGAAAGTACAATGCAATATCCGAGATTCACCTTTCGTCATACAATATTATAATGGAGCATCAAGATCAGGATACTTGGATAGATGCATGGTTCTGCTCTCTTAAATACCTGTAATACGAATGTGCAATTTGTTCTTGGTAATGGAGTTGAAAAATTCATATCAACTTCAGCATCAAAAGATGAACACTCAGCAGAGCACTGTCTGTCTCCTCTAATTACTTATATGGGATTAACATCGACTACTCTACCCATATCAATATTATTTGCTCACCTTGGATTGATGCCTATGAACCTGCATTGCAACTCTAGAGATGTCATCACAATCAAGCATATTGTACAAAACTATAGTAACCTACGTGTATGAACTGTACTAGTTGATGAACCACAGGGGACTAAGATCGATGGTCCGTGTACAAATATTTAGTATGTCGACTCTTAAAGATGCGACATAGAGGTCATGGGAGCTGGGACGTTTTATAATATGAGTATGCACTTACACACATGGGGACTACGTCCATGCCTACTCCGCTCTGGCGATACTAATCTACTGACAAAGAAACGTTGTACTTCACAAATACTACCACTTCCTACGAGGACAGGGTGAACGGTTACTGCTATGATATTATAAATATATCCTTCAATCTATTGAAATCAGAATAGACAAGATGGACAGACAGTGTGAGACCCTGTATTTTCGGACTGTCTTAATTCTTATGGGGTGCCTTTATAAATTTTGGGTGTTTAAGTTTAAGAAGGGAGATATAGGGGCTCCAAAATTGATTTAGGGGTTCCTCTAATAAGACGAAATATGGACATTATGAAGTAAAACACAAAAACCCCTTATCCATAATATTTTCACAATACCCAAACCACCCCTCATTAGTAATCTTAATTACATTAATTAGTTAAGATTAATTTAAACTAATCATGATTAATTAAACATAATCTTTTACCTAATCAAATGATTTGATTTTTTTTTTTTTTTGAATTTGTGTTTTGTGGGAAGAAAAACTTGATAAAATTTAAGAAAATTTTGTCGTTTTTTTTTAAACCCTAGATTTTGATTCAATCAACCATAGTAGCATTTAAATACCTCTAGATTAAACTCTTGATCTTTTTATGGCTCAAATTAGATGAAATCACGATTTGAAAGTTTGATTTCTTGTGATTCAGAGAAAGTTACGGTTGGGTTTCATGTCGAACCCAACCGTAACACCAAGAACACCATTTTTGCCCAGATTTACGGTTGGGTTTTCAACCAAACCCAACCGTAACTAATT
>JAJJMC010031261.1:256631-363259 GCA_023531435.1 Papaver californicum
CAAATATTACGTGTTTTTATGCTTTTGTAGGTACATTAGAGGAATAAAGATTTGTGGAAAAATTGGCTAAAAAGTGTTCAAAGCACCCGGGAAAATGGTTCAAGGCACCCACACTTTGGATTGGGGCACCCTCGGATCGGGTTGAGCTGGATCGGGTCAACCCAGCGAGTCGAATCGGCGAGTCAACCCAGCGATCCAGCGAGTCAACTCGGCCGAGTCACTGGTTAACTCATCGGGAGTTCCTGTTTGAACGGGAAGAGGATTTGGTCGCAATTTCTGGGTTGTTTTCGGCAATTAAAGAAGACCCATTGCAATTATAGTTGGAAGAAATCAAAATACAGTGAAAATCCCGTGAAATCAGCCCTGTAAACCCAATTCTGGTCGGAATCAGGACTCGGTTCCTGTTTGGATTTGGATTGAAGAATTGGAGTGATTCGAGAGAGTTTTATTAGGTTTAGAACTCTCTCTAGGGTTTGTGAAGTCTATAAATACGAAGTGAAGCCAAGAAAATCAAGGAGAAAACCCCAGAGATCGAAACAGTCAATTTCCGGCTACTTCCGGTCATCGCCGGCCAACTGCTGCTGCACCGGTCACCGCCGGTGACCGTGTTCTTCACACGCCATCATCGAAAAAGAAGACTAAGTAACACTTATATCTGTAGCTAATTCAAACAGCTCCTGTTACCATTTCTTCTCTCTTTTCTTGCTTGAACCGTGCTGTAACAGTTGAACCCTGTTCCTGTGACGTTTATACCCGTTGCTGTTTCGCTGTTGCACTATTATTCAACCTTGTAATCGATATTTTGAGCAATGAAAAGATCTTTTGAGCAAGTTTTCTTCTCCATGGGCTAAGTTTATTTACTGGGATGATGGAGGAGGTTTTTCTCTCAATTTTATGTGGTAAGTCTATTTTTAATTAATTATTTATAATTCTTTTATTATTATTTGCATGGATTTAAATTAGAAAAAAATGGTTTTTATTAAATAGTTGTGTTCTCTTTTGATGGGTCATGCTTAGTTAATTACTCTTGATGTCTCATGCTTAGGATTTACAATTATTCTTTTAGGAAACATATTTTTGGCAAACTTGAATTAAATTGTTAAAAAGAATTACATGATTAAGCACATGAATTGTTAGAAATAACTGAATCTTGATTCCTAGTTTTCTCCATATTTTCTAAAAATATTTTCTAGTTTATTTTCCTGATTTTTATTAGTTTAGGTTAAGTTCAATATTTTCTAAAATCATTACCTTCACAAGTTCGAGAATCGAACACTTTATTTACCACTATATTTTATCACATCATTTACTACCCTTTTAAGATGTGTAACACTTTTATAGAAACAGAAGTAATATTATTTACTACCCTTTTAGGAATTTTTGTGTTAAGGCTTTCATCGTCTCCTTTCAGAAATTTTTTCCTTTTCAACCCCCTTTTTCCCATCTCCCCAACCAAATACAAATGGGAGGAAGTAACTTCACTACTCCACAACAGGTAATTTCTTTCTTTTTTTCTAACCGTAGTGCTTATTTTAGTTTATTAGTAACTTAATGTTGTGATGATATTGATAATGACAATATTTTTGTCTGCGTAAATCAGGTCATGCCATCCAATCAATGTGTCGCAAACCAATCAAATTTTTCTAATGGATTCAATCCTGGTGTTGTGGTTCCGTATGGAAACTTTTCTGCCATGCTTAATGCCCATTTTCTGAATGTCGCTAACCCTCATCCACAAATGCAGAATAGCCATGTCGGGAGACCTTTTTCCGGTTCTGGTCCTCATAATATGAATTCTGTCATGACATCTCCACAATGTGGGAATTCTCAAAACTTTCAGCAGAATACGAGTCAGCAAGGGCCATTGTTTATGCAAAATCACGATAGACCTTCCAGTCATATCCAGGCAATGATGTTTAATCCATACAATCATCCTATGAACATGAACCAACCTACTGGTTTTCCACAGAGTCAGTTTGTACAAATCCCTGTCAATCCTTCTCAAGGTCTGACTTATAGTGCACATCCATGTCCAAATCCTTTGTGGGGGAACCAACAAATAGGTTTCATTAATTCCAGTGGAGTTGCATCGCAGAATGCACAAGGTCTGCATGCACTTAACCCAATCCCAGCAGCTCAGAATACATCTCAAAAAAATTCACAGGTACTTTTGTTTTACTGCATTAGTTTGTCTAGCAACTGCCATCTCTCCATCCTTTTCACAGTACATATATGTTTGGATCCTGTCTTAGGGGAACAATACTAATGACTATGGGAACGATGCCTCAAACATCATCCAGCAAAACTTTCACAACAAGAAATTTACAAGGAATCACCAGGAATCTGGTAGAGGAGAATTACCAAATCCAAGGTCTGCTTTGCTACAGTACATGCTATTTTCCCAGCATATCTTAAGTTTTATGTATGGAATTTGTATTATAAATTGTAATTGTTTTATTTATTTCATTTAATTTCTCAGATTTCAAAAATCCAAGTTTCAAGCCAGGGA
Organism: Papaver californicum; assembly: GCA_023531435.1. Taxonomy (NCBI): domain Eukaryota; kingdom Viridiplantae; phylum Streptophyta; class Magnoliopsida; order Ranunculales; family Papaveraceae; genus Papaver; species Papaver californicum. The sequence goes on from JAJJMC010031261.1 coordinate 259,141, forward strand.
GAATTCGAAGGGAAATTTCAAGTCCAACAAGGGAAAGGGAGGAAAAGGTTTTGTGCTCTTTTTGCTACCACGCTTAACAGTGCTGTGATATTACTTGGTATAAGTTTGCGTTAGGGTGACGGTTTACTTTTTCCCTTGTCCTTGAATATCATGACTATACTACCCATTGTTGAGCACATGGTTTTGTACGGTAAATAGAAGGTGAATTGCAGAATCGTACAACAGATTAAGGAATGAAATGTGAAAAACAAAAACTTAGTTTTCATTTATATGCATTTGCTTTGAACATGCTTTTAGACTTCAGCAAATGTCTCCACATCATTCAAGAATTTTAGTTACCACTACAGACATCTTTTCAAGCCATGTAAATGAACCCCTTTTACACAATGAAGGACTTGTTGGGAATCCTTTTACTGGTGGATATAGGTCCACAAAATGCTGGTCCTGGAAAATCTCTACCGGATATTCTGTCAACCACGCTAGCGTGGAATGTAAAAGGTAGACTTCACCATGTTCTTAGTCTCTTCCTCTTTGGTACAAGTAAAGAGCTTTTGAAATCTGAAAATCTACTAAGACTTTCAACTATAGTACACCATGTATATTTGTTTATTTGTTTTTCCTTTTTCTGTAAGATTTCCCCGTCCAAACTACACAGAACGAGAAATCCAGCAATGGCGTGAAGAAAGAAAGAAGAACCATCCCCTGAGGTCCAATGTGGAGAAGGTTATATTTCTAATAATTATATAGATGCATGCAGTACATGCATAACATTAAATTCAATTAATCTAAAACATGTGATCTAAAACAATCAGTTATACACCCTTTCAGAGGTCTCTGAAGAGGCGAAAAGGCGGCGTCAGGTATACAAATTTATTAAAAAATATTGTATTAGGGCGTAGGAGTTTTTTTTTCCTTCTTTTTCTGAAGCACGGGCTTCGGAGTTGTGAATATGTGACAGTTGACACGTAAATGTGGGCGGGCAAGTACGAATTATTCAATACTAGAGGTTTACCCCTCCTAGACAATCCTGCATTTATAGCAATCCGCCTAATAAGTAATAATCATACTTTTGAGAAATGCTTAACACCTTACTAGCTTACATCGTCATAGGCAGCTGACAGTGCATGGCATGTTGTGCTATACTTTTATCGACTAATGTTGGTTCATAATGAAATTGTCTCTTTCTTCTGATGAAGCCTGGTGTGCTCTATTCCTTGCTTAATATCCTTGTAACCTTGTTTAGAACAACCAGTATTAATTTCTTTGATTTGTTCCCTCAATTCCCATCTTGTAGCAACTTAAGGATAGCGAAGCAGGCTGAGTTAGGTGTTGACGTTGCGGAATTACCGCCAAATTATTTATAGACTCTGAAAAGGGAGAAAGGTTCCAAAAGAAGCACAACAAAAGGGGAAAACGTGGCAAGCCAAATCGATTCTCCAAAAAGCAGAAGGTGGGGAATGGACAAGGTTCATTTGCACAGCCTGATATGTGTAGAGAGCCGACCCCTCTTCAGAAACTTCTGAGTGCAGATATCAAGAGAGATATGAGCCATCTTTTGCAAGTTTTCAGGTTTATGGTGACAAACTCTTTCTTCAAGGACTGGCCAGAAAGCCATTAGAGTTTCCTTTGGTCACCATTATAGGAGGAGAGAGTAAAGGTAAGATCAGTGAAGAGAAATCTTCTCCAATTCGGGATCATAGTAATTCTATATTACAGGGTGATGAAGAAGATGAGGATAATAACGAAACAAAGGAGGAATCTGACACTGAACAGTGCGAACTCACAGTAGGATGAAGAAATGGTTTCCTTATCTATTTTGAGCGAATACCGGATAGAATTCTGTTAATGTAACTAGTATCCCGCGGAGTTTGTAATTTATACAGTTTGAAAGATAATGAACTGCCAAACATTTAGCTTCTATTACCAGTCTCTGTTTACATCTTTTTGTTTTGAAAAACAAATGATCTACTCAACTTTCCACGAGCTCTATAGGTCGGAAAAGTAAAAGTTGAAGCATAAAGTCTGTTATTAAGGACTTTTATAGCCCGTTTGACAATCAGAAACAGAAGATAATGTACGTGCACTGATTTTGATTATTAGCAATTGACTCATTAACCATCTCCGACTAGACTCCTTGCCAAGATGATGTACTTGAAAGTAGAATGTACAAAACTCAGTACTTCTTTTAATACAACACTTTCATCCGGCATATTAAAATCTATTACTGCAGCTAATAACAATCCCTTACTTTACCATGACGTTTAACTTGCTTAGTAGACAACTAGACATTTATCCACATTTTACCATGACAATGAATTTGCTTTACGAATATTTATCCGGGTCGAGGGAGTGCGAGAAATGGCCTGAAAGTCATGACTAATCCAATCACCAAATTCACATTTAGGATGAAGAAAATTAAATAGTTACCTGCATGCATTAATCGAAATTTGATTAAGATTCTCTACCAATATACAAGCAAAGTATCTAAAAGCATAGGAGTGACCTATCTAAACACAGATCGATGAAAAATCCGAAAGGACCGAATGATATCCAATGTTTTGTCTGAACAACATGCAAGTTTAACCAGTGAGAAACCAAAACTTATTGCCTTTAAGAATTAAATGTATGCAACAAGTTCTCAGATTTTGAATCAGGTATAGATACGTACCAGGTAAAAAGGAAGCATTTATACGCTTTTGTGCTAATGAAAAGCTGCAAAAACACATTCTAAGTGGTTGAGGAACTAGAAAATTAAACATTTTACTATATGACATAAAGAATAGATCAACAAGTTCACACTTACAGAGCACCACCACCAGCTGGACCAAATGCTTTGAAAAGAGACATGGCAGTCATAGAAATTCCATTTGCAGCTCCTCTTTGGTGTTGAGACTGTTATTAAAACGGTACCAAATTCATAAAACCATCTACTATAACAATTACATTCAACAGCCGAAAGATAATTACGACTGCGTTGTTTTGTATGATGATTAAGCCAGTGAAAATAGTAGTCTGTTTAGCAATAGAATAACCAACGTTAAACATCGTTTTTCTTTGAATTATTGATACTAGAAGAAGAAAAAAGTCTTTAACTTGAGCTTGTACTTACAGCGTAAATATTTTTCAAAACTGATGCAGTATTTATTATCAAATAAAGGTTACGCCCAGATAGTTTAGCTATGAATGGATAACTTGATAGCAATACTACAGATAAAGCCTTCGTACAGAAAAAAATCATTAAGTTAGATAAAAATTATCAAGTTTGATAAACTGCAAAACATGTAAATAATGGCATTTAGAACATATATACCGCCCCAACACGAGCTACTGAGAGGGTTCCCAGAGTCCTCTCAATTTTTGGATATATTACAAGTTGAAAGAGGAAAAGACCAACACCTGATACAGTGGAAGTAGTAGTCAAGTATTGTCATCTTGATGAATAGAAATATTCAACCAATATTTGAATCTAATAGAATGCATTTCTTTTAGTCAACACTCAACAGTTGAGACCAATTAAAGAGGATTATCACATCTATGTACCTGTGATTGAAAGGATTTTACCCACATTCTCAGTGGTATAGCTCAATCCACCAAACTTCCTAGGACTTACAGCCCATAGTGAGAAAATCTGTCAAAGTAATTCATATCATACTACAGTCAAATATACGGCGAAGGCGTACGCCAAACTAAAAACAAATACTGAGTCATGGATCAATCACCTCGCTATAGGCCATATCGTGAAGTGAGAAAACACAATATACAAGAATACATGAGATTAACGGCCAATTTGTAAAAAGGCTTCCCTTAGAATCCGTTGATCTTACTTCCTCATTCTTTTGTATCTTTTCAGTCATATCAGTTCCATACGATTCTTCATTTGGTGCACTATGTTTGTGCAGTGTTTCCTATAACAGTATGAGATTACAAGTCAAGAAATGATAGATTTGGAGATCGTCAGTTTACCATATTTTAATCTAATGAAGTGGGAATGTTCACAAAAACATTGAACACGAATTTCTTTCCCAAGTTTATAGAAGAGTAAATGATAGTGGGAAAAGTATGTCTAGCTTGAACATATCTCTGAAAAGGTAAATACATAAGGATTAAGAAACAAACACACCGGAAGCCAACAACATGCTACAGTCGCAGCCGTTGCGCATACTGATATACAGAGGCAAGGTAGGAAGTACGGAAATCTGCATTTATTATGTTGGGAACATTAAAAGTAAGTTGAAAATCGCAGAAAATGCTGAACGGATATCCAGAAAATTTATAAAATGCAACAAATATGTAATATTTCTTACCTTGCAAAAAGAGAATCTTTTGTAAACATATTTGGATATTTCTCTGCAGGCTAGAAAAGCATTAACTTATTTAGACCCATGGGAACAAATGATTGCAATTCATATGCAGGTAACTATTTGTTCTAAGATACCTGTGCAAGGAAACCTCCAAGAGCAGGACCAACTATCAACCCTATTGCCCATGCCGTACTAATCTGGAAAACAACAAATACAAATATGTATTCATCCGGCACAACCTATGTAAAGAGATTACCAGTGTTGATTTTCATAAAAAATGAGAAAAAGTCTTACAAATGAAAGTCCTAAAGCTTGATATTCTTTTCGGCAAACTTCAGTGGCATAAGCCTGAAAAAAATTCAACAGACAAACTCAAATAAGTACAATAACAAAAGTAATTTAGAGCAAAAGCAGAAACAAAAAGCACACACCTGAACTGGACCAAATATACCACTGAAACATCCAAGAAGAAATCTCATACCAACCGCCATCCAAAAATTTGTACTGAGGCCAAATAGAGTGTTGCATATAATCCTGAGATGAAACTTTTACCAGATCAATTACGTAACATTAAATGTTAGAAGAACTTTCCACATGAAGTTCAGTGTGGGAAAATCGGCTGAGATTTCAAGTTTGAATTGGCAAGTAAATAAATTTGAGGAGTACTATCACTGTAGTACAACAGGTGAGTATAACAGGTTTTCGACCGTATCTGTCAGCTAAGGCTCCCCACAACAGAGACGTTAAAGCTCTTCCAAACATGTAGGCAGACCCTACAACAAAAGGCAATTATGAAAGACATAAGTAGAATTGGTTTATGAAGATGGACGATATCTCATAATCATATACTTGGTTCTTAATGATTAACTGTGAAGCCACTGACCTACACATCCCGCATAGTATCCAATATCTTCCTCCTTTTTGGCTATATTGAAGTCTCTTACCAGAAAGTATAGGTATGGAAACAGAGATGATACTGGAAGAACTGAAATGGAAAACACCAAAGGGAACACTGTTAGAGTAGAAGAGAGGGAGGAGGGGCTGGCTATTTTTTTGTTATTTCCATCTCTGCAGTGCTCAATGATAACGATCACTCACCTGCGCTTAATACGACAATCCATATATAAACTAATTCATTGTAAGGTATTCCTAAGTTGGTTGCTTTCCAATTATCAATTCTGCAACCAGGACAATTGGCATAATACACAGCATCCTTCTCAGTCTTGGACAACAATCCTGTTCTATTACTATCCTGATCTGCCATTGGTTAATAATCCTTGCATCAACAGTTAATATTCTCCATTCTTAATTTCCAAGTTCATTCATTTGATATGAACATATCAAACAAACCAACTAATTTTAAAGAGAGGAAAAATCCCCTGGATATTTTACTTTACTTGCAATTACTGTTAACCCACGTATTTTCGATCTCCATTGAAATTCAACTTGGAATCTTTCTGTTGAACAAAATAATAAAAACAAGATTGACAACCGCTAACTTCCAATTTTAATCTTATAAAAATACCACAAAATGCCAAAGTTTTCTCTTTTTCACTAGTTCAAATTGGACTATTCCAGTGTCTATTAAGATATGGAGTACAATAAGAAATGAGTCTCCATCGAAATGAATCTATGCCCTGTCAAAGTCGACATGCCAGAGATTTGTTCTTTCTGAAAGCGTTAAGTGAAAGTTAAAATAATTGGCAGCAGATCTAAGATGAGAAGGAGAGAGCTAGAGAAAGACTATAATTTGACATTTACAAAATTTAAAAAGACCGGGAAAATTATAGCAAATTTAAAATGACAAACCTCAAAGATGCTAATAACAAAAACTGATGTCGAACACTCAGCCTCTCCCACAGGGAGGAAGATAGGAATCCATCAAATAAAGGATGGTTCCTGAGTTGGTATTTCTCTAGCTCTGTTGCAAATCAATTTCATCTCTGAGATTTGCAATTTTGTGAGTTATACCTCACCAAACTCAACAAAAAAATTGGCTGGATGATCATATAATTTTCATTAATAAGCCAAATAGCTAGGTTACAGAGATAGATGATCTCAGCTGAAGAGTCAACCAGCCAAAAGCTTAAGGTGTTAAAGCAGAAAGGACCAAAAGAGTAATATAGAAACTGCAGACGTCCAAATTGGAATACACAACCATTTTCCAATCCTGAACACATACTTAGACCTGCAATACATGTCAGGAACTTCAATTCTAGTAAGAATGTCTGGTCTATTTGATTAAGACTTATTATATGTCTGCTACGCTTGAAAACATATCAAAATGTGAGTTGAGGTTTTAGAGAGTGCTTATAACGTGACTTCTTCCAATATGCATTCCCGGGAAACAGTTTTCCATTCTCCTAATCTTTCTTGGTTTGACATGGAGTATTAGTATTCTTAGTCTTTATCCGTATCCACCGGAGGCAATGTCTGTTGTACAAATCAAAATCGACAAATTCCAAAAACTGATTGAGGCATTTTATCGAACGCTGAATAGACGATTAAATGACTTACAAGATCAGGCTTGTAAATGTTGTGAACTACAGATGCACCAGCAAGAAGCGATGCAACGATCACAAGAGTCGACAACGCTAGTGATGGTGTTCCAGTTGGTTGCCTCCCGCCAAATTTCATTTTCTTTTTTCTTCTCTTCAACAGAATAAGTTCTCAACCCAAATCCAGAAAGCTTCCTTCGACGATTACACTCCAGTCCTATGGGAGGAGTATTTTTAAGTTTTTAACACATCTCCTTGGACGCGAAGGAGTTAGCTCTTTTTACTGGAGAGGTAGTTTTTCCGCAACTCAAAAAACGAGTGGTGCGCCCGTAAATTACACGGATGTTGTCCCAAGTCTAAGTAATTAAATTGTTTGTAAGATTAGTAACAAATTAATAAGGACTTCAGCTGAAACAAAAACTTCGAACAACTAAAATTATTTTAGAAATATAATAAAAAGGGGTTATTTTAGTGAAGTATAACCTTCTATGAACTTGCCGTATAATATGATTAACTTTGATATAATATAATTATTATATGGGTTGTTTGTTGGTTGGTTCAGAATACCCGGACCTAGTTAACTTATAGTCCATCCGGGAGAACTCATTTATCCATAAGTCCAAAATCGTTTTGAAAACTAAAAATTACGATTATGCCCATCACGTGGAACCATCCATGTATTCCACCTCCTCCACTTACTGCACTTCCCACTTTCTTATGACGAAATTTTCAGTTTCAGCTACTCCACCCACCTCTTATTTATTTCGGTAAAACCTGAAATGTAGGGCAATTTTTTTGGAAACCACCTGAAACCAAATCCAAAAACACAGAGCAAACAACAAAATCAAAATCTATAATAGCAGACTTTGAAATATAGATTTCTTTGAGCATTCTACAACTGAAACCTAAGCTACTGTCAGCAACTACTGCCATATAGTCCACTTAAAATGGGTACCAAGAGAAAAATCAACAGAAGAATAAAAGACACAGTAATTGAAGAACATGATACTCATCAATCTCCACCATCGAAGAAGAAGAAGAAAGCTTCTCCTGTAGATTCTTTACCACCAAAATCAAAAAAGAAGAAGAACAATGAAGTTGTTGATTCTAAAACAACATCGGAAAAAAATGAAGCAAATTGTTGTTGATTCTCCATCTACAAAGAAGAATAAGAAAGCTCTTCTTACGAAAGCTCTTGTTGTTCGTTCTCTATCAATATCACAGAAGAAGAAGAAGAAGAAGAAGAAGAAGAAGGGTGTTGTTGTTTCTGGTAAAAAAGGTACTGATTCTAATCATCGGTGCATATCAATATATAACATACTTTTTTCATGTTATAGGAGTTAGATCGAGCATACAACATCGGTACATATCAATATATATATATAGTTTTTTCATGTTATAACACATAGATCTAGCATGCAAAATATAGGTTATATATTGATATGTACTTGGTTTTTAGTTTTAATTCTTGAATTGGATCAGTACATATCATTATATACTTATTTTCATGACATAGCATCTAGATCTTGATTGCAGGATAAGTATATATTGATATGTACTTTGTTCTAGATATTAAATTAGATCAGTACATATCAATAAATACTTTGTTTATGCTATATATATAAAGCATATATATCGATATATATTGTTCTATACTATAGCATCAAGATCTTGCGTACATGATAGTATATATTGATATGTACTTTGTTCTAATCTTGAATTGGATCAGTACATATCAATGTATACTTTGTTCATGATATAGCAGATAGATATCAACATATCAAAATATATACTTTGTTCTATATTGTAGTAAATATTGATATATTGCAGGGTTATTGACAGTGTGTTCATTATATAGGTGGTGTGAAGAAAACCACAAAGAAGACAAAAGCACCTGGACCTGCTAGGAAGATCTACATAAGTGGTTTCATGGGGATTTTCTCACTTGTTAAAGCAATCAAGGCTGAAAAGATTGAGTTAAGTGAAACTCAGTTGCGGATCATTGGTGAGCAATCATATGGGAACTTTTTTTTTGATGTTCTGGTACACAAATCTTGGTGTAGATCACTGGGTGAAGAATGAAACTACGGTGACCAATCTAATACAGCGTTATAAGAGAAGTAAAGTTGCGAATGAGCTCACATTTGAGTTCAAAAGGCATGGAGTTTCACATATTCTGAGATCCACTCCTGAAGAAGTAGTTGTTATCTTTGCAATGCCAAGAGTAGGAAAAAGACAACATGAAGATATGATGCTGACATCAAGGGGTGAATATCGAAACAATGCTTTCTTCCAAAGGTTCTTTGGTGATGTAGAAAAGACATAAAAGGTAAATAGAGTGAGGATACAGGAAGAAGTCTTGAAACTTTTAATAAAAAAACCAGCAACTAAGAAGAAAGCAAATGAAAAAGTTGAAGAACTTGAAGAAAAGCAAAGTGATGAAGAAAATGAACAAGAAGAAAGTGAAGAAGATATTGAAGAAGGGAGTGAGGAAAAAAGTGAAGAAGTGAGAGATGTTGAAGACCTTTTAAGGCTTATATGCATGTTCATGTGTATCACGTTGTTTTTCACAACAAAAGATGCACATGCCTTGACTGAAAAATACATTGGTCTTGTGGAAGATCTCGAGGATGCAAAGAATGTTTCATGGCCAGATTTGAAACATTCTTACCTAGAAAAGTCACTAAATGACAATGTAAATGCAGTGAAGAATACTACTGGATGTCTGAACTATTTATTGGTAAGAATACGTACTAAAAATCTTTTTAGTAGTTTACTCAATGAAAATCATGATTTACTTTTAACTTTGTTTTGATTAAATTTTTTTTCCAAAACAGATTTGGTATGCAGAGCATACATATTTGTTGGAACCGGAGAAAATAAAGACGATTACGGGAAAAAAAATGTTTGTTCCGGGAGCTGTCAAATGGAATCTGACAAAGTTATGTGCTGCACTCGAAAAATACATTGATAAACTGAATATGAGGTAAGAAAAATATGTACTTATTTACTGCATTTATGGTGTTTGTTATCCTACAGTATATAATGATATATATTGAATGTATGATGTTTGTTATCCTACAGTATATATTGATATGTACCTCATAAAAAAACTTGTTTTTATAGTACATATTTTGTTGTTTTGGTACAGTTCAATGAAAATTTCAAGGTTTAATACAACAATCAAGAAAAGCAAATTCTGAATAGAATCACAAGAAGACTTGCAAAAGAGGAGAGTGAAGCTGAAAAGGAAGAAGATAAAGAAGAAACTGCAGGTAAGGCAGTAGAGGAAGATAATTGGAAAGGAATATATGAAGAATTGACAAAGACAATCTTTGAAAAATGGGGTGAAGCGAACACCATGCAGCATGAGGATGGATCGCTTGATGCATCAAAGATTCTGCAAATGTTGAATGACATATACATGAAAGTTTTTCCATTGAAGCCTGAAAATGAAGAAGAGTTTCGAGACTCAATTGATGGGAGTCCCACTCATTTGGGTACTGACCCAACAAGAGAATTTTCATCCCCTACTACTCCAACAGATTCTCTTTGTGAAAACATAACAGAAGATAAAGTAGTTTTGGGAGGAGAAGTGTCAACTGTTCAGATTCCAACAGAAGATGAACAAAATGTTTTGAGTGACACCATCGTCAAAAAGATATCATTTAATGTTGCATTGTCAACACCACCTTCGGTACACAAGTTTTGTCGTGTTGATGTTAATGTTATTAAAACGTGGGTTAAATCTGAATTGGAGAAAGAGATGCAAGAGAAAAGTAACACACAGGTAAATGATGTTGGCTAGTTTCACTCTTTATTACAAATGTGTTTATCAATATAACTGTAAATATCAATATGTACTTGATTACAAATGTGTTTTATTATTGTCATATAACTATATATATCAATATGTATTTAACTATCATGAAAAAAACTCTATGGTTGCAGGATGATTTACCTGGACTTCAACAAGAAGCAGTCAAAAAGGTGATTGAAGTTACCGACCAGAGTATTAAAACTATTAAAGGGATGTCGCAGAACCCTGATGAACAAGATGTTGAAACCTTGGTCGACAGCTTCGTGGACATGAAAATACCTTTGTTTACTGAGATGGCTAAGATGGCTAAGATGGAAGACATTGAAAAGTTCACATTTGAAGAATTTTTGGACTTAGCCATTTCTAGCAAGGGAGTTTATGATGAAGAATATGCATCTCTCAGCCAAGATAATGATAGTGTTTCAAGCCATACTCTGTTTGGGATTGACATTCGAAAACATTTTGATAATTTATTTGGAAATGATTTGCGACATTTAGAAGTTCGACAAGTTACAACTGAGCCAAACCAACTTACACATGAGAAGAATGCAAATCAAGTCACACCTGAGCAGGAAAATGACCCAGAGGTATATCTTCTACTTGTGGTAATTTACCTTTCTTGTCTTTGTTTGAAAAAATATGATTCAAATATAGTACTGAAAATCTGGATTCAAAAATACAGGAACATGAAGTTACAACAACCCAAACGTCAAGCGACGTGCCACTAGCAACCAAACTTTCCAAGATGACTGCTGCCAAAGCGAAAGCAAAACCAAAGGTTGTTGCAAAGAAGTCAGTACCAACTAGAGAACAAGTTAGTAGGCGAGTAACTCGTGCGAATCCATCAAAGAAGACAGATCCATTATTTGATACTGGAAGTAAGTTTTCTGAAAAGAAGAAGTCGAAAACTGAGCAACGAAAAAAAGACAATAAGGACAGGAAAGGAAAATAAAGCTCGTAAATCTCAGAAACCTCGTATAAAGTTCATGGATCTTGACAAGTCATCACTCTATGAGAATATGACAGATGAACAAATAACGATTCTACTTCCATACTTTGAGAAAGGAAAGAGAATGTAAGTACTTTCTACCCTTCATTTTACTTTTAAATCAAATAAGTACATATCAAAAAAACTTACTTCAATATGTGTTTTTGTTATAAATGTGCAGCTTGGTTGCTTGGACAGTAGAGAATGGAGGTGGTATCTACGTCAGCAGGGCTGTAATGGAAGATTTGATCTTCAACATAGCATTAGATCAAGATCTTCTCAACTACGCTCAATATAAGCTTCAAGTAGCGTTTAAAGAGGACCAAGCAAATCCTGGGGAAGAAAGAAAATACTTAAAGGTGTTGCACCTGGATCCAGCTGCTTGGGTATGTGTTGTTTTCTTCTTTTATACTTTTGAACATTGGATATGAAAAAAGTACATATTGATATATACTTTGTGAAATAACCTATTAAACGTTTCCAATTTTCAGTATCATGTCGACAAACCAGAGACTTTAAAGGGAGCATAAGTGACTGCTATTATTATGCCAATCTTGACAATGAGAAACGACATCGAGAAGATCCTTGTACCCATGTGCCATGACAACAAGCATTGGAAACTACTCGAGTTTGAGTTTGAAACCGAGAAATTCATCGATTACAACTCATCTGCAGCGTTCAGGGATCATTGTTATGAGAATGCCAAAAAAAATGTCTGAATACTTGTTCAATCCAATCAATCAGTTCTTGGATGAGAATCAGAGAAAGATGGTGAGCAACATAAGGTTGACTGACTATGGGTGTCCACAACAAGGAATCTGGCCAGACTGCCTTTTGTATGTAATGCATTTTATCAAGAGGAGGTCAAAGATTGATCGTGATGGAAAAAGTTTGGGAGATGATAAACAATTGATGAAGAAGATTCAGAAGAAAAGAATCAAGTTAGCATGCAGGTTGTTGACAGCCACTCCGCCTGAAATCAGTTGGGACCCCTCCAAATGAAAATAAATGTTTACCTGCAAAGTAAATATGGATATATACTTCACTAACTTTCTTATTGTGTTTACTTATTGAACTTGGTTTTTAGTTATTATGTTTATATCAGGATCTTATTATGTTATATACATATATATATATATATATATGTGATGATCTTTATTAGCATTGTTAGGTTTCTATTTAATTTTATAGAAAGGAAGAACATATTGATACGTGCTAGGAAGTAAATATTGATATGTACTTTGTTCTGAAACTCGGAACCAATAGATTCATATTCTAAACAAGTACATATTAACATGTACTATGAAGTACATATTGATATGAATTTAAAAAATTACTTTGTTTATGTACTTTTTTTTTGTTTTTATAATAACTACAATATTACTAAATAAAAGAAAAATGTATTGGGAATAAAAATCACTAATAACGAGGGGGTGCTGCCCCGTCGACCCCCGTATATAGTGAATGACATTCAACCACATGTTTATACATCTTTAAAGATGAACCAAATATAATATTGATATCATCAGATTCTCGTTCTGTCATTAAGAACATAATTCAGTTGACACACAAACAAGTTCTGAAAAAAGAAACCTAAAAAATGCGACAAGTATCTTCTAAAAGAATTTAAACCCCAAATGTACTAAAAAAAACTGTAATGAAATTAATTCTCATCCGTATATTGGTACTGACGGATAACATTGCATGTAGCCTTGTTGTGATGAGCTTTAAATTTACAATTTGAACATCTAACAGGATTTTTGCTCCTCTCCCATGCACTCTTGATGCGGTTCTTTTTTCTTCTTCCTAGAGGTGCCCTAACTACTATTGGTGGCAGAATAGTATCTTTTGCGGTATACTCATCAGGCTTGTGGTATATTGAAAAACATAAATAAGAAAAATCTACTATACTTGTGCAGTTTTCGTTGTTGTATGTTATACTAAATATCAATATGTACTATGCTAGTTCTAGTTTATGGTTTATAAGTACTGCTTAAAACCATTCTCATGTATGATACTAGCATAAAAAAAAAAAATGTACTGCTTATAAACTTACATGTCGCGATTAGGAACAAGTCTAATAACGATTGAATATAGCTGGCGATAACAACTAACTTTGAAGTATTCGTCAATATAATCAAGGAACTTTCCCCCAGATGCAGCAATAGCTGCAGTAGCATGCGAGCATGGAAAACCATACATACGCCATCTTTGGCAAGTACAACTCTTTTGAGTAGATCTGCGATATGAGACTTGCACACAAGAAACCAAGCACATTATTTACGCAGTATATATTGATATTTGCCCTACACAAACAAAAAAGAATATAATCTGCACAATACATATTTGATATTTTCCCTACACAAACCCAAGAAGATAATCTGCACAATATATATTTGATATGTTTTCTGCAGTACCCCTAAGAAACTAGTTTAGTGGATATCTCAGTTCAAAAGAGCATGTTACCTAAAAAACTAAACTTGGGGATTGAATTTCAAAGACGTGAGCATATGACTGACTAACTTTCCAAGGACGACCAATTTGAATGTCTAGTTCAAGCAAGGCTTGATACACAGGGGTTAAGAGTTCCGGATCCATCAGAACACTTTTTTCACGATGTTCAGACATTAACTCCATTACCCGTAGCCTACAAGACAAATAAAATTAAAAAACAACAAACATATTATACATATATACTTTCAGTGTTACAAGAAACTTATAAAAACCTGATTGTGTTAGAGAGAGCACAAGGAGGTAAATTCTTCTCGCGGCGAATCCAGTTATTAAAGACTCGGCAATGCTTGAAGAAGTCTGACCATACCTACAGCCTGGGAAATATACACTAGACCACTTTTCCCTAGGAATGTTACGACAGTATTGAGCAACCCAAGGCCTTCCTAGATAAACCATTTCTTGAAGAAGACCTTCTTCATATCTTGCTGGAGAAAGCGCATATGTTGCTTTTTGGAAACAGTTCATCACTTCTTTATATTTCTCATCAGACTTACTGATGGGTAAGATCTTTTTCAAGTGGAAAAATAATAACTATGATAAGAATCAGGAAAAACTTCAAGAATTGCATTCAACAAACCTTCACCTCGGTCAGTCAAAAAGGTGATGGGACGATGGTCCACAACTTTTATAAGATTGTCCATAAACCAATGCCAATTATCATTATCTTCGTCAGGAACTAATGCATATGCAAAAGGATAAAAACCTGAAAAAATAAAAATAAAATCTCATATCAATATGTACTTCATGTCTGCATCTTCAAATTATGTTATATCTACAGTGTATATTAATATGTACTTTATGTATGATGTGTATGATCCTAAAGTAGATATTGATATGTACCAGAAAATAGACTACATTTCTCTTTGTACTGGTACATAAAAAACAGTTACATATCAAAATATGTACCATATAAAAAAGTTACCTTGATTGTTGTTAAGACATATCGCAGCCATTAGACCTCCTTTAAACCTCCCCTTAAGAAATATCGCATCACAAAAGATCATTGGACGACAAAGTTTATAACACTCTCTACAAGCTCCAAAGCAAATAAAAAGTATGTTGATTATCTTTGTTGCGTCGTTGAAATCAAAATCAATATAAGACCCTGGGTTGGTTTCCCGAACAGCAGTGATCCACCAAGCAAAATCAGTGTATGACTTTACATCGTCACCAAAAATCATTTCATGCGATAACTCTAATGCATGATATACGTGGTGATACTTGATGTTGATCCCTCTACCAACTTTAATATAATTCATAATCTCTTGCGGCTTTATGAGAGGGTTGAGCTTGACACGCTCATGAACTAAATGATTTACAAGCTTCCTCGAAACAGTTGGACTCCTCAACCTATAACCAGCACCACAAATGTGTCTACCCATGTAATACTTTATCTTAAACACATCCAAAGACCCATTCATAGCAACCGCATAAAGCATCCAAGAGCAACAGTCATTGTTGCATCTCCCTATGAATCTCTCAAGGTCATTCTTCAATTTTTTAACCTTATATCCAGTCCTCAAAAAATATTTCTCACATGCTAACCGAACAGCTTCAACACCACCATGGAAGAGATGGGTTTTATCTTCAAAAACATTCTCCCAACCATCAGAAAAAAGAACACTTGCAACCTCTTTACAATCTTTCAAATAATTGTTCCTATCACTCAAAACCAACTCAGCACTGTTGTCAAAATCAACACTTCTCAAAGAACTAGATGCACCAGATAAAACAACATCAATAATGGAACATGAGTATCAAAAGAATATGAGTATTCTTACACTTCAGTTACATCAGGTTCAGGTTCACACAATTCACATTCTGTTAGGCGTGTAATAGCAAAGAATAACTGTCATCAGCTTATGTTAGCATATCCATCTGTAACAGCATTTAATGAGATGTTGTGTACGTTAAGTAGACGTTGGAAAAGCCTATAAAAAGGCTGTGTACACAGTCTTTGTAGCATGTGAGGTTTTGTACTATTTTCTGTGAAACTCTGATCAATAAAGGTTCACTGTTCTTGAATCATTTTGTCCTTCTGTTTTAATAGATTAATACCTCCCTAATCTCTACTATGGTATCAGAGCAAGTTTGATCTCAAAGCTTTCAAAATCTGCAATCACAGTAGCAAGAACAATATCTCTCAACTTCTATCATTTTCTTTTAAATCAAATTTTTTTATGATCTGTGAATTCCCATCAAGAATGGAGAATCCACCAGCAACTTCAATAGCAAAGATACCTCTCAATCAACTCACAAATTTTGTCACATTAAAGCTCAAGGAAGATAACTATGTAACATGGAAACATCTGATGCTTCCAGTCATTAGAAAGTTCAAGATAATGAGATATTTGGATGGATCCTTTCCATGTTCTGAGAGGTATACAAATCAAAGAAATCAAAATAATGGAATAGAGAATCCATTGTATGTAGACTGGATTGATGAGGATTCTACAATAATCCTTTGGATAAACAGTATAATTTCAGATGAAGTAATAGTATATTTTGCAACTGCAACAACAACTTACAATCTGTGGACAAATATAGAAGAAAGATTTTCAAGATCTTCTTCAACACACTCAATACAACTGAGAACAAAACTTCTTGCTATTAAACAAGGTAATAGAACAATCTCCAACTTAGTTGATGAAATTAAAAGTCTAGCAAATCAACTAGCAGCAGCAGGAGAACATGTTTCAGACAAGGAATTGGTAGTTGTAACTCTATCTGCTCTACATCCTGATTATATGCCTTTTGCAACATCAATGAGACATAGATTTCCACCAGTGTCTAGTATAGAGTTACACAATAATCTACTAAGTGAGGAAATAGTAATCAGTCAAAGACACTCTGAGCAATTAGTTACTACTTCAAATCAAGCTTTTCTTGCACAATCCCATCAATCAAAACAAGTTTATAGAAATAATAATCCAAGATTTAACTCATTCCAGCAGCAACAGTATGGGAGAGGAAGTTCCAATTATCAACAACACTGGCAAAGATCTGGACATAACAATAATGCAAGAAGAAATTTCAATAATGGTAGAGGATACAAGTATGCTCCAAGATATTTCAATGATTACAGTAATTCATCACAAGCAGCTGTAATTTGTCAAATTTGTGAAAAAGAAGGCCACACTGCAATCACTTGCAGAAACAGACTAAATACTGGTTATTCTAATGCAAATACATACAAAAACTCTTCTGCTCATCTAGCAATAGTAAGATTTCAGGAAACACAACCATGGTTTGCAGATACTGGTGCAACAAACCACATAACACCAAATAGAAGTGAAGTTCAATGTTCTACAGTTTATAATGGAAATGAAAAGGTACAAACATCAAGTGGAGAAGGTATGTTTATTTCTCACTCAGGATCATCTTTTAAATCAAGAAACAATCACATATTCACATTAAGAAATGTCCTAATAGTTCCTAGTGCAACACAAAATTTACTATATATGCACAAATTCACCAAAGATAATGATTGTTCTTTAACATTCACTCTTGTTGGTTTCTTTGTCAAGGATCTGAAAACTGTGAAGACATTATTTCAAGGCCCTAACAATAATGGATTATATCCCATTCAATTTCTCAATCAATCTTCAATAAAGGCTAATGCAGCTGTCAGTTCTTTAATATCTCCAGAGGTGTGGCATAAAAGACTTGCACATCCTTCCCATAAAACACTAAAACTCTTGTTCAAAAGACTATCTCTTCCTGGTATTTCACAAAATCCATTATCCTGTGTAGACTGTCAACTAGGAAGGTCTCATAAACTACCATTTCAATCATCAACACATAAAAGTAAATCACCTATAGAATTACTTCATATGGATTTTTGGGTCCTAGTCCAGTGATATCTGTTATTGGATATAGATACTATGTTGTTATTGTGGATGACTACACAAAATTTTCAGTTGGCTATATCCTTTGTTTGATAAATTAGGATTCAAGTCTATCCTATATGAGTTCAAAAACTATATTGAAAACAAGTTAGGCTGCAAAATAAAGACAATCAGGACAGATGGTGGAGGAGAATTTCTACATCAGCAACTAAAGCATTTTTCAGTTCAGAATGGAATAAGGCATGAACTGTCATAACCACACACACCAGAGCAGAATGGTGTGGCAGAAGCAAAGCACAAACATATTGTAGAAATTGGAAGAACTTTTCTACTGCAATCAGGATTAAATGTTGTGTACTGGTATCAAGCCTTTTCTACAGAAAATTTTACAATAAATAGATTACCATCAAAGTCATTACAGTATGTTTCACCATATGAAAAGTTGTTTAAGCAAACTCCAGATTACACTTTACTGAGAGTGTTTGGTTCACTTTGTTTCCCCTGGTTAAAGCCATATACAAATTCAAAGTTATCTCCAAAAAGCAAACAGTGTATTTTTATAGGATATTGTGCAGTATGAAAGGGTTACCAATGTCTGGATCCAACTACTGGAAGGATATACACCTCCAGACATGTCACATTCATGGAGTCCATTTTTCCCTTAAAGAAAACACAAACTTATCATCCTAATATATCCTCTACAACATCTCCAAAAACAGATATTAGTTCTTTATAGGCACATTTTTGTATCTATATTGCGCCCGAATATCTGCTTCGATAATACTCGATTTACACTTATTATGTCCTTTTATGTCTTTGTAGGTATTTTTGAAAAATAAACATTTGCGGAAAAATTAGCTCGAAAAGTGTTAAAGGCACCCGGGAAAAGTGATAAAGGCACCCACATTTTGGATTGGGGGCACCCCTTCTTTGAATTTTGAAACCGAAAATGGCGGGAAATTTTGCTTCACGAAGAGAAGATTGCTGTGAACATGTTTTACGTGATTCTTGGGATTTTTGGACTTTTAATTTGACCCAAAAGCAAGTAGAGATGAAAACAAGATTAAACACGTGAAGAAATAGAGATTAAAGCCAGAAAAACTGCTTCAAATCCGAGTTGTATCCGGAAAATGATATTCACGCTGTGGAGATTTAGAATAGGATTTGGATAAGTTTTAAAGATTTCTATTGGGATTAGAAGACTTCCTAGGGTTCCTACACCCTATATATACCAAGAGAAGTTAAGAAAAACATACATACAAGCTCAGAGATCATCACCGAAAAAAAAAAGAAAATTCCGGTCGACTGTTCTTGCCGCAGCTCAACGAAGAAGACGAACAAGCAACGCTTACAACTGTTGTTGTTCCTGTTGCGTCTTCTCTTTTCTTTCCTGTTGCTTATTTCTTCTTGTAACGGCTGAACCCTGTTCTGTAACGCATATACGCATCTCTGTTCAGCTGTGTTACATCTATTTCACCTTTGTAAACACTTTTTGGAGCAATGAAAGATTATTTTGAGCATATTTTCTCTACCATGAGCTAATCACCATCACTGGGATGACAGAGGAAGCTTTTTCTCTAATAATTAAGTGGTATGTAATTAATTAATTTATTTATGCAATTTATTTATGATTAATTGCCTTGATTGAAAATTGATTTAAAAGATTTTTATTAAGCAATTGTGATTCCGTTAGATGGTGCATGCCTCGGATTAGGTCCCTAGATGCTCCATGCTTGTGTTATACAGTTGTTGTTTTGAGAATCTATTTTTGCAATGCTTTAGAATCAAAATAAAATGTTTTAATTGCATGATTAAAATTACTATCACTTGATTTATTGGTTAAAAGTGGAATCCTGAATCCTAGTTCTTCCCCATATTTTTAAAAAGTCATCTTTATTTTAATCTATTTTATTTTCTTTAATTAAAAATTAGGTCTGAAATTAAATCTTCACAAGTCTGAGAATGGAACCTCTTTTTACCACTATATTTTATCACATCAGTTCTGCAAGTACAATGCCAGTCATTCAGCAACAAGAAATCCAAGTATCATCACCAATAACAGCAAAACCACATTCTTACTGTACTGAAATTGTGATTACACTACAACAGCATTTTCCAGTAAAGAATTTAGGGTCATTGCATTATTTTTTGGGACTGGAGGTTCAAAGAGATGCCACAGGATTATTTCTTTCACAAACAAAGTATATCTTAGATCTGCTAGAGAAGCATACTATGATTGGAGCAAAACCATATCACTCTCCAGTTCCTGCAGCATCATCAAGCATATCACAGCAAAAAAGGGTGAAACTGACAGATCCTACAAGTTAAAGGTCACTAGTTGGGGCATTGCAATACTTGACATGGACTAGACCTGAAATATCTTATGCTGTGAATAAGGTCTGTCAGGCTATGCAAGAACCAACTACAATTGATTTAATAGCATCCAAAAGAATACTAAGATATCTCAAAGGAACAGCTACTCATGGAATGTATTACTCAAAAGGGAAATTGGAAATCACTGGGTACAGTGATGCATATTGGGCAGGTGACAAGATAACAAGAAGGAGCACATGGGGTTATCTAATTTGCATTGGAGACAATCCAGTTTCCTGGTCTAGCAAGAGACAAAATACAGTCTCCAGATCTTTTACAGAAGCTGAGTACAGGAGTGTAGCAAATACTGCTGCAGAGATCCTATGGGTGTTAAAATTGCTAAAGGAAATGCATATAACACTAACATCAGTACCAACAATAAAGTGTGATAACATTAGTGCCATATCTTACACTAGTAATCCAGTACTTCATACAAGGATGAAAAATCTGGCAGTGGACTACAACTTTGTGAAAGAGTTTATTCAATCAAAAACATTAGTGATTTCTTATATTTCAACAGAGGATCAAGCTGCGAATATACTCACTAAGGGTTTTTCAGGTCCAAAATTTGCAAGACTCTGTGCCAAACTAAAGGTTCAATCTAAGCATGGCCAATTTAGTTTGAGGGGGAGTAATGGAACATGAGTATCAAAAGAATATGAGTATTCTTACACTTCAGTTACATCAGGTTCAGGTTCACACAATCCACATTATGTTAGGCGTGTAATAGCAAAGAATAAATGTCATCAGCTTATGTTAGCATATCCATCTGTAACAGCATTTAAAGAGTTGTTGTGTACGTTAAGTAGACGTTGGAAAAGCCTATAAAAGGCTGTGTACACAGTCTGTGTAGCATGTGAGGTTTTATACTATTTTCTGTGAAACTCTGATCAATAAAGGTTCACTGTTCTTGAATCATTTTGTCCTTCTGTTTTAATAGATTAGTACCTCTCTAATCTCTATTAATCAACATGCAACTCAAAGAAATCTGAATTCTTCGTAAAATATAATACAATAAGCCCTTGAAGAGATACATCAGCAAGGACTGAGACTTCCACTCCATTTTTAATATAATTAACAACAATAGTTGATGGAGTCAACCAGCTAAATCTTCTAAAGTCGAAGATAATGTAACCAAATATGCAATATGGTGTACATGAGAGTAGCAAAAGGTATTTGGATTAGAACCAACACCTGACATGTTGAACATGAAGAAATGTGATCCAAATAAAATAACACAAACACAAAAATCAAACATATATTTTAAGATGATAGGAATATTAAATCTACAGTACAACATAATATGTACTATTTTAGAAGTATCACACATATTATAGATTCACACATAACAAACAAATAAAACCATATTGTATGACTGCAAACAAATATGTACTGATTAAAAAATGGTATACCATACAATATATATAACAAAAATAACATACTATAAAAACAGTATATATCAAGAAGTTTAGAAAAACAGTACGTATTAATATGTACTGAAGAATCATTCAAGACATCCAGAAGAAAGAACAAAAATCATGATTTCCTGAAAAAATAAAAGAAAACCAAATAGAACTTATTATCAAACGACATGTAAACAAACTGAATACGACGATCTAATGAACAAAATAGAACGATTGCAAAAATCAGTTTCAAAAATCAAAAGAAAAACTAAAGCACGAACAAAAACGAGATCGATCATGGAATTCAACAAAATGTACATCATATAAATCGTAATCATCGGGATTTCAGTGTAACAAAACAAACAAAATCATGAAATCAAGTTGATTATCATGATTTCAGTTGAAAAAAACAAAAACAGAACAAAGCATAACAAAAATTATAAGAGCAGATAAAAAGATTACAGAAAAATACCTGGAGATTTAATATCGAAACCCTAAAACTGAAAAACACCAACTGAAACAGAGAGAGAAAATCGAATCTGTAAGCTGAAGAAAAAATGGAAAGAAAATTTTAGAAGATTTGATTTCAACTCCATCTATATGTTGGTTATAGAAAGGATAAATACGGAATATTTAAAATATATATTTCATTACATTCACGTAAGTTGGACCAGCGATTCAGAAAATTAGTCCAAAAACTTGTTTTTGAACTAGCGGTTAAAACACGTTAGATGAAAGGATTACACGGTAAACGGGTCGTGTATAATGGATTATGTAGTAATTCCTAGTTATGACATTGCAAAAACAAAACAAAAAACATTATCCACTAAACCAAATAATTTGGTTTGGCCGCTTGTTTCAAACATTAACTAAATACTAAGTGAGTCACTTTTTGATATCTGTGCTGGCAGTGCAAATTCTTCGCCATCTTTGTTGGCACCAAAATAGCTAGAGATTCCTCATATTTTGAGTCTCTTGGATTCTGGTAGGAGCAACTTAAGCTATACTGACCTGCTTATATATTTTTGGAAATGGAATATATATATATACCAGTATTGCAATGTGTTATGACACGCAAAGATCTCTTGGCTTCACGTAGCAGCACTTGTGAACTCCTGACCTACTTGTTTGTTTTGAAACATAAACACAAATTGTCACAATCACAATGGCTTGAAAATCATGATAGCATTAAATAAAAAATAAAGAATCAGTTTAAATTTCCTTTCGATCTTTTTATGCATGTAAGGAAGCTCTAACCTTATAAAACAGAAAAAACAGGGTTAAGAAATTACATGATATGTATTGGATCTCTGGCTCAACATCCAAAGATGGTCCATTTGCAGTAACCACAGTTACCCATGTAGCCTTAGTGTTCACTACAACTCAGATGCAATATGCCCTTATATTTCCCATTGCTCGATATGTACAAAATTAAGAAAATATGCAGTTAGAGAAAAATTAATGCACCCAAACCGGGAATTAAGTGAGAAATTGTGTGTACCTCTATGTGATCACCAATGTCAACCATAAAAGAGCTTGGCAAAGCGTTTGCAGCGATCCATTTGAAATTATGCTTAATTTGCAATCCACTAATTTTGTTTTGAGCGAGCAGTGTGAGAAGTCCATGATCAGAATATGGAGGCATACCCATTGCGAGTTCAGGTTGTGGGCAAGGAGGATAAAGATCTGCAATCAAGATTTGTAAACCAGATTTGGAGTGATCAAACACCAGTATGCTACTACCATTTTTCCACAACAGATTTCAGTAAAGCAAGAATTATAAAATCATCTCGATTATGGTTAAGAAATCATCTTTGTAGAGCTTACCATCCAAAACATAACCATCAGGTGTAGTTTGTAAGCTACTAAGATGTTGTTTAGGTTAATTAAGATAATACATTTTTCTTTATCAGGTAACACTGTCTTAGGTTAATCATACAGGTAGAGCTGCACTGAACACAATCATAGTAGAATGCTTGAAGATAGCTGAAAAACATACATGCACATGTGTACGGAACGGATGCCTGCACTGCCATGCAATTCAGGAGCTAACCCTTTTTCCTGCAAAAAAATAAAAGAAGCAAAAGTTTTAGATACGTGGAACAAAATACACATACCTAATAGCAGAAACACACATAAGAAAAATGGTGATAACATAGTAAGAACAAAAGTAGTTCAGAGATCAAGGTTTAGCCCATGTCTTGCATTCTATAAATCTGATCCTAACCTACTTTTCCTTTTTCAGAAGTTCTCGTATGTGACAATGAGCTGCAGTAACAAAGATGCTGAAAATAGAAGTAAAATATCACATATAATTATGTGCTCCGTCATTTAATGGATGGAGGTGATTAATACTTGCGATTGCAGCAGAGTGAAAAAAGAGCAACCTTTAAGTCACTTCCAGAATACCATCAATCATACTCAACATCAGGGGACAACTCTTCTTTGGCCAGTATGACTTTCAGTATTTATGCTCTGTTCGCTGCATCTGGCAAGTTCACCATACACATACACATGATAACATCTAACACACACAGCTAGTGTAGCTAATAAACCCATCATAGGAAAATTATATGCACTGGGATAAAAAGTATTTCAAGTTATCTAGCTTACAACGATATAGTCGGTCAATCTTTAAACATATTGGCAGTAAAAATGGGATGCCAAACTTACAATGAACATCCATACAGACCCACCCAAACATAAATTCATTCAATGCTTGACCGAATCATTGCATAACAGTGCACACACATAAGGAACCTCAAGACAATGCAAGCTAATAGATACAATTAATCGAAGGTTGAAATTACTTAACTCACAAATTGACTTATGGCTAAAAACAAAAACAAAAACAAATTAAAGCTCAGAATTAAGAAAACTTTGAAACCATAAATGAAATTGCAAATAAGGATCTGGGATCAAGTACCTATGAGCAAAGAAGAAGACCCGGTGTAGAAATACATGGGCAGGACATGCAGGCAGATGTTGACAACCAAATTTATCAATGAGTTTGTCATAGAGCACCTCCTGGAATGGTAAAATGTATTTTGTGCAGAACTTTATTTTCTTTTCCAGCTACTTCGATATTTTTTTGACAATGGTGTTCTTCAACAGATGCCTACAATCAAGTAACATTCGTAATATTTTTACCATATAGTTCTTGAAAAAAGTATCACAATAGAGCAGAATACAAAATACAAATTCCAAATTTTACCAACTCATTAGAACCTGCAAGCTCTTCCTTAGCTTTTACATACTTTTGAGCACCTCAGTCCCATGAGTCAGACTCTAAACCCTACGCGTGCAGTAGATCGAAGACTTTTTCTTGAGCACTTTTGGTTAATAGGCCCCTTCGTACCCTCTCATATGACCTGCGGCTATGGCTTTAAAAGTATATAGTACTCAATATACGATACTACATATGTAACTATGATTTTTCTTATTGATTCCCAACCAAAGAGCACTGCAAAAGAAGAAAATGGTAATATTATTAAGGGATTTCAGAAAACACACCACAAAGAAAAAAAATCCTAGCTTATTCAACAAACCTGAACCTTGAGAGATACACACAACCAATGATTAGAACGCAAACCAAAACATGATTCGAACAACAAAATGCAGTGAACAAAACTAAAAAACCCACAAACTTAAAAAAAAGAAAGAAATCCTAGCTTATTCAACAAACCTGAACCTTGAGAGATACACACAACCAATGATTAGAACACAAACCAAAACATGATTCGAACAACAAAATGCAGTGAACAAAACTAAAAAACCCACAAACTTAAAAAAAAAAGAAATCCTAGCTTATTCAACAAACCTGAACCTTGAGAGATACACACAACCAATGATTAGAACACAAACCAAAACATGATTCGAAGCAACAAATTGCAGTGAACAAAACTAAAACACCCACAAACTTAAGCTTTGACATCACCAGTCCAATCACAGAAAAAGCATAATTAAACCCAATCATAATGTCACCCATAATTACCTATCAAGCTACTGAATAAACCCTTTAACTGAAATTACATTACCAAAAAAGCCAAAAACACAACACAAATTATATAAGTGCAAAGGGCAAAAATAAAAATCAAAACACAATGGAGATAAACCCTAAATCGAAACTACAGAAATGGATAAAATAAGACCTGGTACTGTTAACAAACTTCACCTGCAAAATAAAAAATAAACTAAAATAAGATCATTAAAAAATTAAGAAAATGCATGATCAAGTAAGAGAAACTAAGAAAGCAAAAATCAAAATAGAAAAGAGATTGAGAAGGAACAACCATAATCTTCGTTAGTTTGTAATTTAAAAACCTTCGCTTACAAATAAGTGAAGTAAGTAACAAATAAGAAACCCCAAATCAAAACAAATAGAGAAAAGGAACAAAACCTAAATCACATCTGGTTCGAACTGATAAACCTTCACGTCTGTTTCACGCTTCAAAATCAATGGCAATCCCCATCTTTATGCTAAAACCTCTAGCACATCCATATCTTGCAGATCTATTATCAAAAAAGGAAAAGAAATCATAACATGAATTAAGTAGGGAAAACGGAGAGGAGAGATCAGAGAATCAATAGGAAATCTCGTTTTTCTTTCTTTTTTTTTAAAGTAGTTTAAGTCGACGGAAAAGAAAGAGAAAGGAAAGGGAAGTTTAACGGGACAAAGAGTCTTATTTTTTACTGGATTAAATTTTCACTAATTATCCCCCGTTAGTATAGGAATAAAATATTTTTATATGATTTTAAATTTTATCTCCTAAATTTCTATCGGTTTAATCTAGATAAGACTAGAAGCCTTAGAATTTAAACTTTGTTTAGGTTTTAAACACAGCAGAAAAAAAAACCTTAAATTATATAAATAATAATAAAATAAAATTGGGAAATTATAATTGGGGGTGCCATTCGACTCTCCGAACACCTCACTAGTCTTAACTATGCTCTCAAAGTTTGGAAAACGGTGAATCTTTTTAGAGAAAAAATGAATTAATAAGCAGTAAAGATGATGACACCTGGGATCATGTTACATATTGCCTTACGCCGACAATACCTTGGTTCAATGAAATAAGTTTCACCCATAGGTACTCAACCTTGCACACTTGTCTGCATTTGCCTAATTTTTAGGCACTTAGCAATGTGAGTCTTCTTTTATTTTCTCTCTATTTCCTAATACATTCATAATACATCGGAGGTTTTACCATGCATCAAACTATGAAGTTCAATAAAAAATGAGTCTCCATCGAAATAAATCTCTGCCCTATCAAAGTCGACATGGCAGAGATTTGTTATTTATGATTGCGTTAAGTGAAAGTTAAAACAATTGGCAGCAGATCTAAGATAAGAAGGAGAGAGCTAGAGAAAGACTATAATTTGAAATGTTAAAAATTAAAAAAGACTTGGAAAACTATAGCAAATTTAAAATGACAAACCTCAAAGATGCTAATAACAAAAGTTGATGTCGAACACTCAGCCTCTCCCACGGGGAGGAAGATAGGAATCCATCAAATGAAGGATGGTTCCTGAGTTGGATTTCTCTAGCTCTGTTGCAAATCAATTTCATCTCTGAGATTTGCAATTTTGGGAGTTATACCTCACTAAATTTAACAAAAAAATTGGCTGGATGATCATATAATTTTCATTAACAAGCCAAATAGCTAGGTTACAGAGATAGAGCTGAAGAGTCAACCAGCCACTAGCTTAAGGTGTTAAAGCAGACAGGACCAAAAGAGTAATATAGAAACTGCAGACGTCCAAATTGGAATACACAACCATTTTCCAATCCTGAACACATACTTAGACCTGCAATACATGTTAGGAACTTCAATTCTAGTAAGAATGTCTGGTCTATTTGATTAAGACTTATTATATGTCTGCTACGCTTGAAAACACCTTTTCTATTCTTCTACATGACGATCTCCTGAGATGTAAACTTCTTGAAACAATATTTCGAAACTGACTGAATTAATGATATGTTAAGACCACATTCTTCCATCCTACAGATACTACCAATGGAATCCTATCAACTACTGAGGTGAAAGCTTCAACAACACCAAGTTCATCTGAGGATATTATATCCAAAAATTGCGTCCGGTGACTCAGCTAGATAGTCTGTAATATACTAAGGCCAAATGAGAGATCTGTGCCACCTCACAACCTTCATTTTGGAAGATGATCCCTGCCCCTGCTGCACCAGGATTCCTTCTTGAGGAGCTATAGAACTAAATGTTTTGTAATTCTTGAAAACTTTATCCACGTTGTTGAGGGAGTGCGAGAAATGGTTTGAAGGTTATCAGTAATCCAACCACTGAAACCATATTTAGGACAAAGAAAACCATCTCACTACCTGCACATATCAAACAGCAAAAATAGCATTTGGTAATCTTATGAAACAAAAAAAACTTTGATTCAGAAAGAGAAATGGAATATCGAAGTGGATTTGCTAAGGATGTATTTTGGAAAAGAAAATGAACTATTAAAGTGAGGATTCGATAAACATCTATTGGATGCTGATTTCAAAGAGTACTGTATGAGTGGTCACAGCCATGGCAGTCTTGCTTGAAGAGTAAAAGGAAATGGAGTCGCTTTGTTTATCAGTCGACGGGATCGAAATGGATCTCTATCCCGTTGCCAGTTGGAAAGGCAGGATATTTTCAGGGAATAATTTAGAAACGGGATTTCATTTCAAACTCAAACTGGCCTAGGACGGTATGAGATAGATTTTCAGACCTGGAAGAAACGAAGCATTTATTCGCGATTGGCCCCATGAAAACCTGATATCAAGCTCACGATATTAAATCCCAAAGATGTAGAATAGTAAAATATGCTTCAACGAGCTGAAGTCCATAATATCATACAAATTATTCATGTATCACTAACTTGACGCAAAGGAGATACTTACAAAGCACCACCACCAGCTGGACCAATGGCTTTGAAAAGAGACATCCCAGTCATAGAAATTCCATTTGCAGCCCCCCTTTGATGTTGAGACTGTTATTAATATCATTAAGTAAAAATGCTGAGGTAAAAGCACATTCAGAAAATCGAGCATGAAACTAATTGAAAGAAAAGAGAGAGAATTACCACGGCATTGTTCTGTAGGATGAATAACCCAGTGATAATTGACAGCTGTTTCATAGTATGGATAGGATAGTGTTAGAAGACTAAAGTTTAAGATTAAATTAGTTGATGGAAGAAACATTATAAGTGCTTTACATATTTGATTATTACTGAAAGAGAAAAGGCAAAACTAATTTATGAAGGCGTCGCAGTAACCTCTGAAGTTGATTCACCAAGTGTTTATCAAACCTCAAATGGTGTTTCCATTCATGTTTTTTTACACATTACCAACTATAACTAAACTTCTTGAAATCACTTAACAAGTTAATATTTAATTTAATATTGAAGTCGTTAGAGAAAACAAAATAATCAAGTTTGCATGATAACTTACTGAGAATACATTCTTCAATATTGACGCACAATTAAGTACTACCGTAAGGCTGAGCCCAGATAGCTGAGCTATTGATGGGTAACATGATAATAAGAGTATGGCTAAAACCTTCAAAAAAATAAGTAGAAAGAGAAACAGATTTAATCAATTATGACTCGATAAATTTCATAACAGATTAACTTTAGATCATAGGAAATGGTACGCAAGGCATACCGCTGAAATGCGAGATACTGTTAGGTGCCCTAGAATTCTCTCAACTGTTGGATATATAGTAAGTTGAAACAGTAGAAGTCCAAAACCTAAAATAATAGAATTAGTAGTCAAGCATGGTTTTTGAGTCCAAGAAATCAAAACCTAAGCAATCGTGTCCCTATGTATTAGCAAACGTTGAATACTAACATTGAGCAACTACACATGCAAAGTATCTATATACCTGAGATAGATAGAATTTCACCAACATTCTCGGTCGTAAAGCTCAATCCACCGTACTGCCTAGGGCTGACAGCCCACAGTGAGAATATCTATAAAGAAATTTCATTTGGTGAGAAAGATTACCACTTCTCCAGTAAATAAGAATATCCAAGTCAATGTCCCTAACAAGGAAAGGACTAAATATCCAGAATCCCCGTGAGATTGAGAGAGAGAGAGCATAATCAACACAGACAATGTCATGGACACAAACTTGATAACTTACCTCTGTATAAGCCATGTCATGTAGTGAGAAGACACAATATACAATGATAGATGACATTAATGGCCAATTCTTAAATAGGCTTTCATTAGAATCTGACCCTGTCCCATCAGTCTCTTGCATAATGTCCTTTTCATCACTTCCGTATGCTTCTTCATTTATTCCGGCATGTTTATGCAATGTTTCCTACAACAACCAAAGGTATGTAGGACGCCATCAATTAGGATTGGATTATTAAAATTAGTTTATGATCATTAAGGCAATATGTCAACCGTCCCTATTTACATTTTTATGGTTTGTCGATGATCCAACTTTAGTCATAAAATTATCGGATAGTTTTGATAAGCAATAACACTTTGAGCATAAATATATGGAGTCAGGAAACATACAGGAAGCCAACAACAAACTACAAGAACAATGGCGGTGAATGCTGATATACAGAGGCAAGGTAGGAAGTATGGAAATCTGCAAAAGAGGAAAAGCATCAGTATATACTGTCAGGTAATGTTCTTACGAATACAATATACTCCTATAAAATATGAGAAGTAGATAAAATAACGCTTACCTTGCAAACAGAGATCCCTGTGGAAATAAATTTGGATATTTTTCTGCAGGCTAGAACATAAATTCATTCAGGGAAATGATTCGTAAAGCTAAAGTCAAGCAGAATTCAAATAAGAGATGCAAATTGTTCCTGAAAATAGATGTGATACTCAATTTCCAGGAACCATATGAAATATCCACGTGAAGAAATATTATCAATACCTGTGCAAGAAATCCTCCAAGAGCTGGACCAATAACCAATCCCACTCCCCATGCTGTACTAATCTGAAAACAAATTTCCGGTGAATACAATAACAACACAGCTGAATTCACTAATTATCAAAAGAAAAGAGAAGTCTTACAAGTGATAATCCCAAAGCTTGGTGTTCCTGGCGGCAGACTTCAATAGCATATGCCTGAAATGCATTTGCACAGTTAAACTCAAAATATACCTATGATAACTAAAGTTACTAAACTTGGAGGGAAGTGCAGTAGAAAATTAGAACTTGGAAACCATTCCCATTATCTCACATAGGTAAAGATGGCACTGTCTAAAGACAGTTGATACTGGTAAAATAAATAAATAAATTCAAACACCACTTTTTTTCCTACGAGGATGATATCAATTTCGATGAAACTATGATGACTGCCAATACATGTCTCCATGAGATCCATAGTGGGGGGTCAATTGCGTGTTTACCTTAATAGGGCCAAGTAGACCATTCAAGCATCCAAGAAGAAACCTCATAGAAATTGCCATCCAAAAGTTTGTACTAAGTCCAAATAACATGTTGAAGATAACCCTGAGGTAGATAAATCAAGAAAGCCACCAGCAAAAGTTGTATCAGCAAATACTTTCAAAGAAACCAGTAGAAATATACAAAATCTGAAAAGATAAATATATTCCAGCAATACTAACACTATCATGGTGCCAAATACTATGACCGGTTTTCGGCCATATCTATCAGCAAAGACTCCCCAAAAATAAGAAGTCAAAGCTCTTCCAAACATATACGCACTTCCTTCAAAAATAAGCAATGGAGAACCAAAGAAGATGAAAGAGATTATTAGCATTACTTTTTGTGTATCTCATTGAGTTTGGTATTCGACGGACAAATGCCAATATAAAGCTTTGTATAAAATATATGTACTGACCTACATATCCTGCATAATATCCAATATCTTCAACCCTTTTTGCAATATGGAAATCTCTAATCTACATAAGAAGTGAAAATGTCAACCCAAATACTCAGTTGGTTGAACTAAAGTAGTACACAACTTAAAAGCAGTCGGAAGTGAAGCTATAGACAGACATTCCTACTTCTAAAAGGAAATCGTTAACACAACATGTACATATAGATAGACAGGTCTTTCCCACTATCTATCATTTCTCGGCAGAGAATTCTAGCTCCTCTATCTATAGGAATTGGAAGTTGAATTTTCGATGCTGCTCCTAATTTCCTAAAGTAACTTTTTAATCATTTCCTAAGAAAATGAAAATGCCTCTTAATAAAAGGTACTAAACTTAAGAAGAACTAGAACAATTTCATACTAAAACTCCAAATATAAAATGCATACCATGAAATATAGGAACGGAAATAGAGACGATATTGGTAGAGCTGAAAAGAAAAACATATAAAAATCACCGATCAGTAGAACAAACACAACACTCAACTCTCAATTTACAAATACAGAATTACAATTATTAAATCACTTACCAGTTCCCAGCACTACTATCCATACAAAAAAGAATTCTTTGTAAGGTATCCCTGTCTGTGTATCTTTTCTATAATCAACCTTACAACCTGGACAATTCTCATAATACATCTTCTTCTTCTTCAGTAATACTTCTCTGTGATCATTATCATTCTCCATTGAGAATTCTTGATCCTTTGAACTATCTATTGCCGGAAAGAATGTGCCAAAAAAATGAAATAAAAATAAAAGTTTATGATGAAAACAAATAAGGAGAAGCTAGCATATAAAGATGTTTTTATCAAGAGATTTCCAGATACAACCTCTAAAACCTAATCTTTTTAAGTGATAATAACAAACAGGAATAAATACAAAATATGGGCTTTTCTGATTACGCAATTGCTTACGTTTCGGATCTTAATTCAACAACACTCATTTTGTGTTTTTTGGTTCTATTCGGCGGTTTAGAAACACTGAATCCATCTCAATCAGTTCAAAAACAGAAATAAAGAATATCTGTAATGACAATGAGATTTGCCTTCAGCTGGGAAATGAATCAAACACGTTGGAGACAATTAAAAACAGAAGTGAAAGTGTTAACGATATCAGAGAAGTAGTCGTGGTTGGGTTTTCACGTAAGACAGCAAACTGGGTTACGTACGTTGCCATGTGTAGTTTTATTGACTGTTAGTGTTTGTTTGTATATACATATAATAAAGTTGTTCAAGCAGTGAGCCAGAGTCAGAAGCTAGTAATTTTGATTGACAAGACGAGAAAGCAAAATTGAAGATCGTAAATTGTAAACATAACTTGGTATAAAAAATTAAGGTGAACAAATTTCTTATACAAAAAACTCTTTTATATTATTTTTTATAAATATAAATTATTTTGAAAATAAAAATTTAAAAATCCTATTTTCCTTAATAATGATTAAATTTAGTTTTTAGTTTTTTTTTAATTTCTGAAACTGTCATTTCTTATATATTATATCCGTTTAAAAAGGAAAAAAATTTTGGAAATCATTCTCTTCTTTTCTTCGTGTGTTCTTCAGGCATATTCATTAGCTGATTTTTTTTTTTGGAAATCTTCTCTTCTTCTCTTCGTGTTTCTTCATTCTCTTCTACAAGATACGATTCCTGTAATCAAATTTTCTCTTCTTCTCTTCGTGATTCCTGAAATTAAATCTTCTCTTCTTCTCAATCTTCTCCAAAAACGCAACTCTCGTTTTCACTTGAAGAACAGAAGACAAAAACCCAATTCTCGTTTTGGTTTCAGTTTAATCGAAGTACAGAAGATAAAAACTCAGCTTCAGATTTCGTTTCTGTTTCAGTTTAATCGAAGATCAGAAGACAAAAACTCATCAGATCTCGTTTTAATCGAAGAACAGAAAACAAGTTACTTGTAGTCCAATCAAAAATCAGGAAATTTTGATTTTATGATTTTGTTTGTGTTTTAATTTTCAAGTTTATGTTGGTAATTTGATCATATTCTTATTTGGATCAAGCTTTTGTTTTAGTTGTATCATTCATCTGATACCAAAATTCAATTTTTAATTTTAGAGTTTATGTTGATTATGAAACTCTGATCTATTTGTTTTTATGATTTCTTTTTGTTGATCTTCTTATTCAAGTCTATTGAAAATTCTTATGATGTTGTTGTTGTTGATACTCGTACTACTGAAACCTTTTTTGGTTTCATACTTTTGTCCAGTAGATTAACAAATCTGTTCTTGTTGTTTATGTTCTTATTCAAAAATTTATTGTTGTTGTTGTTTATATTCATACTAGTGAAACTTTTTCTGGTTTCATACTTTGTCTTGTAGATTATGGAATCTGTTCTTGTGGTTATATCTCACAAAGAGGATACGTTATCTTTTCGTATTGGTGTACAAGCATCTGTTTTTGATTTGAAGGGTAGTATATGTTCAAGGTGGTGTCAATTCTCTGTTCTTTCTATAAAAAAATTCCATATAGTCGGTGATCAGCAAAAGGTTATCAATTGTGATTTTGATCTCCAATCGGTTGTTGTATTTACTCTTTTTAATAAGCTTCCATCTCTTGAGTAACAAATTGGCTGAAACCAATCCTGGATCTCTTTTTGTTTTGGAAGTTGAAAATGGGACTCAAAAATTTCAGAGATTGTTTATCTCTTTCGGTGCATGTATTCGTGGATTCAATTACTGTCGTCCTTTATTATTCCTTGATGCAGCCCATTTGAAGAGCAAATACCTTGGTCATATCATGGCAGCAACAGATTTAAGCGGTAATGGCGGTAAGTTTTCTTAAACATTCTTTTTGCTTCAGTATTTTTTTCATCTCTGATATGATGGAACCTTTTTTGGTTCCATCATTTTTTTTCATCTGGAATATTTATTGAACCAAAAAAATGATGGAACCTTTTTTGGTTTGTGTTATTGGCATATGAAGAACAATATCAATACATACTTGCCTAAGGCCAATAAGGTTTATAATAATTATGTGCTGGGACTGTTTGAAAAATGTGCATATGCTAATACACATACAGAATTTTCAGAGAACTGGGAGAAGTTGTTGCAGGTTAGAAATCAGAAGTTACAAGATTATTTAATTAGAGCTCCTGTTGATAAATGGGCAAGTGTTTATTTCCCGGGTCGTCGTTATGGTAGGTTGTGTTCGAATATAGCTAAGAGTTTCAATAGTTGGATCCTTGAAGAGAGAGAGAAGCCTATAGCCATTATGGTTGATGAAATCAGAGTGAAAAGCTTATGAATCAAATGTGTGTACGTCGTGAGGAATGTGCAACCTTATTGAAGTGGTGAGAAACTTTATGTCCAGAATTTGAAATTGAGCTTTACAACAACAAGATGCACGGTCGTGAATACAATTTCACCAAGTCGTCGCAATATGTGTTTGAAGTTCATTCGACATTAACACAAAAGGTTGATTTGAAAAGAAGAACATGTTCTTGCAATCGCTGGCGAATTAAGGGTTTCCCTTGTGCCCACGCTATCCGTTGTATCATGATAAATGAAGAAGATCCGTATAAATATGTCGAATTCTATTTTACAGTAAAGTTCTACCGTGAATTGTATGCAAAAGCAATTAATCCTGTCCCTACATTTGAAAAGCCTGCGATCGTCTCTCCAAAATCTGTTGTTCTTGGTCCTGATGCTTCTACCACAACCAGGTCGTCCAAGAAAGAAGAAGAGAATTCCTAATACAGGTTTTGTTCCCAATAAGAAGATGAGAACTTGTGGTAGATGCCATGTTTTCACTACCCACAACCGAAGGACATGCCCTGCACATCAGATTTGAAATCATTTCGACTACAATTCATTTTAAGTTTTCGTTTAGACTAATATATGTTTTGATTTATTCTTTTTTTATAATTTTTTTCAATAAAACATGTTAATTTGGTGCAGGAGTTTCATGTTTTTTTTATTTTTAGATTAAGTTTGTCAGAGTTACAGGCTTTTATTAATTTTTTGAACCAAAATAGTTTTTATAGTTTATCACATGCTTCAGTTTTTTTTTCATCTCTGATATGATGGAACCTTCTTTGGTTCCATCGTTTTTTTTCATCTGTAATTTTATTGAACGAAGAAAATGATGGAACCTTTTCTGGTTCCATCGTTTTCTTTCATCTGTAATTTTATTGAACAAAGAAAATGATGAACCTTTTTTGGTTCCATCTTTTTTTTATCTGTAATTTTTATTGAACCAAGAAAATGATGGAACCTTTTTTGGTTCCATCATTTATTTTCATCTGGAATTTTTATTGAACCAAGAAAATGATGAAACTTTTTTATCAGATGAAATCTTTTAAACATACAAACTAAGATGTTTTAAAAACATACAAATTGAAGTCCAATTTGAACTCTAACTCAAACCCATGGCAGCAACAGATCATTCTTCCCTGTACTTCTTTCCTTCTTGCTCAACTCAACAGCCTCTTTCCATTGAAACAACACCAGACCTGCTACCAAGTATACATCCAACGCAAACCCAAGTCTCCAATCCATTCAAAATGGACAAGCAACAAGGGCCTTCATGTGTTGTTCCTTGTTTTGTATTAAATCCTTTATGGCAGGTGGCTCTGCACACAAATGATGCAACGAGCACCTATACGGTTCTATTTTTTTCCATGTTAAAGAAGAAGTAAACCATAAGCACCAACAGTGAAAATGATGAAACCAATTTCGGTTTCATTAAAATAGATATTAAGTGAAAAACACCAACAAAGTTGGTTTTCAAGCACCAACAGTAAAAATGAAGAAACCAATTTTGGTTTCATTAAAATAGACATTAAGTGAAAAACACCAACAAAGTTGGTTTCAAACATACAGTGAAAATTTATGAAACCAATTTCGGTTTCATTAAAATAGACATTAAGTGAAAAACACCAACAATGAAAATGATGAAACCAATTTCGGTTTCATTAAAATAGACATTAAGTGAAAAACACCAACAGAGTTGGTTTCAAACATACAGTGAAAATTTATGAAACCAATTTCGGTTTCATTAAATAGACATTAAGTGAAAAACACCAACAGAGTTGGTTTTCAAGCACCAACAGTGAAAATGCTGAAACCAATTTCGGTTTCATTAAAACAGACATTAAGTGAAAAACACCAACAGAGTTGGTTTCAAACATACAGTGAAAATTTATGAAACCAAAACTGAAAATAATTGAATCGTGAATAAATAAGGGAGAAAACAAATGGAATTGAACCTTTCTATCTTTCAACCTAAGTATGAAACCATTGATTTCGAAACAGATGAAACCTAAACCTAACAGATGATAGGAAATAAAACTGCCAATTCATTAATGAAACCAAAATTGTGAAACCAAAAATCATTGATGCATGTTGATTTTGAAACATAAATAATCACTGAAGAAAATTGAAAAATTTGATTTTACCTTTTGTAGGGTCTTGTATCTTCACTGTTTTATTAAGTTTTTTTTCGATCTTTCGATCTTTCTTTTTGTCTTGTTTTTTCACCATTTTGATTTTGTTTTGATTTTAGGTTGAAATTGTTACCGATGATGATGAACATCAGTTTCATCAATATGTTGAAATTGTTCTGATTCTGATTCTAGTTGTGAAAGCTGGTTATGTAGATGATGCAGATGATGAACAGCCGTTGAATAATCGGCAGTTTCGTAACGTAGAAAGTGGGTGAAATGGATGAAGGGTAGTTTAGAGAGTTGTCAATAAATTGAGTTTTTGTTAACTTTTTGTTTTGTTGGATTTTTTGTTATATGATGGTGACACACTTGGACTTATAACCCACGGCCTGAATTGCAAATTCTTAATCTAAACTGGTGCGACAGGGACAACACCCCAAGGCATCAAATGTGTCTGCTCTGCTACAAAAATGATGCTTGGGTAGACTAGAGATACAGGGCCACACCCGTCGTGCCCGCCATCATTGGACCATATAAACGTGTGAAGGTTTGGCACGCTATTTACTCATCATCATTGGTGACGTTGCAGTGTTGCCCCATCTGCACTCTCCGATGATGGAAGTTCAGGTATACACGTAAGAAGTAACATTTGTGGGGGCAAACTCTAGAATACATGGCCTCCAGCTAAGAGGAAAACAACCCTACGGAATCGCGTAAAAAATACTGGAATAATAAAAACACGTACGCGTCAATGCTAGTATAAACAGATAAATCACCACTGACTAATGCAACAATTATAAAATAAAAACATGACTAAAGTGTACCTATCATAGTAGATACAAACCTCTGTGCAAAAACAGGTATGAATTAAGCAGTGGGCCGCCAAGATATTTGTAAGATAATGAGTTTGCAGTTGACATTCATTTACTCATTTATTGGTTGTATTTTGTTGAACTTAATGGTAGACGTTAGATTGATACAGTTGACTTTTGTCGTGATAATGAATTGTGTTAGTGGTATATGTAGTGATAGTTGCAACAAGCCATTTGTAGGTTCAGCAGCCTACGTCCAATAATGTTCCCAGGTAGACGGATCTATGAAAGGGTTAAACGGGGTTTTAGTCTAAGCGGCCTTCCCGATTTATAAACCTAATTTTTTATTTTTTATTTTAATATTGGGCTTGACCAAAGTCATAACTCGAGGTTTTTTTCCAGTTCTTCTGGGTCCGTGCCTATTCCCAGGGACTAAACAATATCTATGCTTCACCACAACTGTTTTTTACTGCGTATAGACTGTTGGTGTGTGGCTCGATGAAACACACATAGGATAGCTAGGAATAGTCCCACATGGAATAAGCAGAGTTCCATATGGAGATTAATAAGCTAGACTCTCTCCTTATATACCACTGAGGCCTTTTAGGATAAAACTCCACCCATGTGGCCAGAGGTGGTCAAGTGAAGACAATATCGGTGTTATATGGTTGGGCCCGAAGTGAGTCCGACAGTCCGTAGATCCTAACAACTGGTATCAGATCCCAGGTAGGGCTACTATTGAAAATCGAGTGGGGAAGTGGTTATAGATGTCTCGCGGTTTAGGGCGCATGTGGAGCAAGCAAGTCCCAAAGTGAGCAAGGGCTCAAGGTGGAGTTAGATCGCACCCTCTCTAACTCAGGTGGAGCAGGGCTCAAGGAAGACAAAGCAATGTTCAAGGTGGGGGTAGTGCTGCTAGCTTTTCATTAACTCAGGTGGAGTATAGCTCAAGGGCGCATAGGGACAGTAATCATGTTCGATGAGTAGCATCATGCAGATGACAATTGTATGGTGGAGTATGATTGGGTTGGTGAGGTGGTTTAATCTCGCCAAGGTGGTGATTGTTGGTGTGTGTGGCTCGATGAAACACACATAGGATAGCTAGGAATAGTCCCACATGGAATAAGCAGAGTTTCATATGGAGACTAATAAGCTAGACTCTCTCCTTGCATAACACCAAGGTCTTTTAGGATAAAACCCCACACCTGCGGCTAGAGGTGGTCAAGTGGGAACAATATCGGTGTTATGTGGTCGAGCCCGAAGTGGATCTTACAGTCCGTAGATCCTAACATGGTCAAGGAAAATCTAGAGGAAAGTTAATTCTTTCAGCTACAAATTTATAAGTCTCGACTACAAATTTGAGTGGAAGCAATATTATTTCCAAATTCCAGGGAGAGAACTTTTTCTCAAAAGATATTATTGTTCCTGCTCTCATTGTCTCTGTTGTTTTCGACGTTGTGCCTTAGGTTTCTCAGGCATTTCCCATTTCTTCATCAACTTCCTTTTCTTTTCATGATAGCCCTCACATTATTTCCCTTTCATGGAGAGTTGATGCGCCTAGGATTGATATAAAAAACACTACAAGAGGAGATCGCGATGAAATTGGAGTAAATTCTAGTATAGCAACAACCCCATACGAGGTGACCCTAACTGGAGATGATATTTTCTCCAAAGCAGGGAAGGGCCAAGTAATCCCAAACCATCAAACCCCAGTTTTTTTAATTTTTAGAATTTATGGAAATTATTATCTGTTGAATCATGTGAATAGGAGTAAAGAAAAGAGGTTAGGCTTTTATTATGCAAATGATAAAAGCTTAAAATGTATCTATTTTGATTTATTTTAAAAATGCTCTCTAGATAAATTAGACTGGTATATTAGTAGTTTCTGCACTGTGGAAGGGGAATGTCAGAAAACAATACAGTATTAGGAACTAGAATAAAAACCAAATGTGGCTGTAGATGTGGTTATAATTTAGTCTCCTCTCAAATTAAGGTTATGTTTCTTAACATCCTGTCAAGGAATGCCCAGGGGTTAGGTAAACCATTCACCAAGTATCACCTTACCAACACAGTTAAAGAAAGTCACCCGAATATTTTATTTCAATCAGAGATCAAATAAGAAAAAACCAGAATCACACAAGTCATAAAAATATCAACTTTCTGATATGCTCATTGGGAAACAAATAGGTTTTATAGGGATTGCTGGAGGGATGGCTCCTGCATGGAATGCCAACATTCAATCAGAAAAAGTCAACATTACGAAAAATCAAATAGATGTGGTGGTTATTGATGAGGCCAACTCCACAAAGTGGTTGTTGTTTTGTGTCTATGGCTGCTCCCATAGAAAAAATAAACTCAACTCGTGGAAATATTTCCAAGACTTTGTTGATTCTGTGGGAATCCTTGGCTTTTTTCCCGACCGACCTTAACGTTGTGTTGAGTAGGGAGGAATCACAATGATTGTTTTTTCTTCAATAAAAAACTCTGTAAATTTAATAAATGTTAGTTTTGTGGGCTACCCTTTCACTTGGTCCAACAAGAAAAAAGGTAAAGATTTCGTTGAAGCTAGAATGGATAGAGCCTTTGTAAACGCCAATTGGTTCGACTTATTCCCATCTACGAACCTTTACCATATCCCACCAATAGCCTCTGGCTACAACCATATCCTTTTAAAAACTTCTCATATTTAAAAAGATGGGGTAAAACCTTTCAAAAAATTTAAGTTCTTCTTGGATGACCCAACCTACTTTGAAGTGATTCAGGATGCATGGAAGTTGGATACTTGATAGACACATTTATGTGTCTGATTTGTTCCCAATTTGTATATTGTTAGAACTCAATTGTGTACTTATATTATTGTTTTTATTGTGTTTGTAGGTATTTTTGGGGAGTTGACAATTGTGGAAAAGTTGGCTTAAAAGTGATAAAAGCACCCATCAAAATTGATAAAGGCA
This sequence comes from Papaver californicum, assembly GCA_023531435.1. NCBI lineage: Eukaryota > Viridiplantae > Streptophyta > Magnoliopsida > Ranunculales > Papaveraceae > Papaver > Papaver californicum. The sequence continues at coordinate 299,921 of JAJJMC010031261.1, forward strand.
TCCCGAATAGAATTGATAAAGGCACCGTGACTATAGATAAAGACACCCACCTTCGATTATTCAAGATAAATTGGCGGGAAACAATAACTCTCAACTGCGTGAATTAGATATTGAGATTCACGTGGAAATTTGTTAGGTATTAAGACAAGAATATTCTTGTCTTAAATAGGAAGAGTCTCACGTCAAACAAATCAGGGAAGATTTTTTATCTCGGGATACATTGTATTTATTTCTTGTTTCTTTTGATTTTGTATCGATTATATTCAAACAACAAAGCAACAACGAGAAGAAGATCATCATGAGTCTGATCGAGATTTTGTAAAGAGAAATAAAATATTTCCATGAATGTTTTTCATTAAAAGGATTTGTGCGAATAATCACAAAAGATTTTGAGAAGATATGAGAGTTGTTGGAGGTGTAGTATAAATAAAGGTGATCGAGAGAAGATTGGGGGAGGTTGGCTTCTGCCAGAAAAAAAGAAAAAAACTTCACAATTTTTTTTTCTGCTGCACACGAAGAAGATGGATAAATCGTTGCCAAAAGGTTGAAGAAATTGTTGCTAAAGATAAAATTATTGTTCAAAACCGTGATCTATACTCTTGTATTCGACGGTTTTAGCAACAGTTTCTTGAAAAGTATCTGCGAGAGATCGTGGTTTAAATACAATAAAGAACAATCATTTTCCAACTGCACCCGAAGTTAGTCGTTTATTCGATAGGTAATTCTATTGATTCAGTAACTCAATTAGTATATTCTTTGTAATTTTCTTATTAAATCATGAATAAAAAAGGTTTTTCTTCCATTTTTTTTTGCAATAAGTAGCTAGTTTCCTCCCCTAGGATTAGAGATGAAATCCTATTTTGTTTGCTAGCATGTTATAGTTATTTTGTATATCAATTTCTCATGGTCCTATTTCTTGGTTAATAATTTATTCATATGTCCTTTAATGCTTAAATAATCGATTTATATTTTCTTTTCAGAGATAAGTGATGTGGTTTTATATAGTGGTAAAAAGAGGTTCGATTCTCGAACTTGTGAAGGTAACGATTTTAGAAAATATTATACTTAACCTAAACTAATAAAAATCAGGAAATTAAACTAGAGAATATTTTTAGAAAATATGGAGAAAACTAGGAATCAAGATTCAGTTATTTCTAACAATTCATGTGATTAATCATGTAATTCTTTTTAACAATTTAATTCAAGTTTGCCAAAAATATGTTTCCTAAAAGAATAATTGTAAATCCTAAGCATGAGACATCAAGAGTAATTAACTAAGCATGACCCATCAAAAGAGAACACAACTATTTAATAAAAACCATTTTTTTCTAATTTAAATCCATGCAAATAATAATAAAAGAATTATAAATAATTAATTAAAAATAGACTTACCACATAAAATTGAGAGAAAAACCTCCTCCATCATCCCAGTAAATAAACTTAGCCCATGGAGAAGAAAACTTGCTCAAAAGATCTTTTCATTGCTCAAAATATCAATTACAAGGTTGAATAATAGTGCAACAGCTGAACAGACGCGTTTATAAGTGTTACAGAACAAGGTTCAGCCGTTACAAAAGGCTAAGGCAATTGAAAAGGGAAAGGAAACTCAAAACTATAGGCAACAGAACAGCAACACTTAAAAGTGTTGCTGTGTCTTCTTCTTCGGCAGCGATGGGATGAAGAACACGGTCACCGGCGGTGACCGGTGCAGCAGCAGTTGGCCGGATCGTGAGTATTCCGGCCACAATTCCGGCGACTCCGAAACTTCAATTCTAAGCTATTCTCTCTGTTCTTCTTGGCTTCTCTTGGTATATATAGGCTCTAGGGATCCTTGTGAGTCTTCTAAACCTAATAGAACTCTTTAAAACACATCCAAATCCTCCCAAATCCGAATCAAAGTATAACTCCCTTTTTCCGGCCAAATTCGGATTTGGGGCTATTTTTCCGGCTAAAATTGTTGTTTCTTCACGTGTTTAATCTTGTATTGTCCTCTAGTATATTGTGTATCAATTTGGGATGAAAATATACAAGTTTTATCATGAATCAAAGTTCACAGTTGTATGCAGACGATTTCCGTGACTGGCTTGACTTGGTCAACTCGGGTTGACCGATGTGACTCGGGTTTGACCCGATTTTGACCGAGTTGACTCGAGGGTACCCCTTATCCACTTCTAGTGTGCCAAATAACACTTGTCCTTGAGTGCCTTTATCACTTTTTGAGCCAATTTTTCCACAAATCTTTATTTTTCAAATGTACCTACAAAAGCATAAAAACACGTAATATTTGCAAAATCGAATACTAACTTAATAGAAACTAAGGTGCAATCTAGACATTAAAATGTGTCTATCAATAAGCATATTATAGTGAAGAACATTATTAATATTTTGAGAAAAACAATTGAATTAAAACGATTTACTTTTCCAATACGTAAATCTTTTGTCCTAAATCGTCTTGTATAATATTTTGAAAAATTATCGAAAATAGTTACAAACAGCTAGTTTGCTTAATTGTGATGAAATATCGAGTCCTAGGATTTCTTTCATTTGTAAATCAGTTTTAGCATTTTTAGTATTTTTAGTTTAGAATAAAATCACCAAATCAATTTAGTCATTAGCACAATAATTGACTAAAAACTATAAATCACGATTCTAGAATCCATGTGGAACGAACCGTACTTGCATACTATCTCATCGAAAGTCATGCTCTTGCGGTATAACTTAAAAATCCCATCAAGTTTTTGGCACCGCTGCCGGGGATTTGAGAAATTATTATTTTTATTTTTTTTTTAATTTTGTGCTAATTAGTTTAGGATTTATTTTTATTTTTGTTAGATTTTACTTGGGTATTTTTTTGTCTTTGATGCACAAGTGATCTTTTACAATTATTGTGGAAATTGCCTACCAAAAAAGGTAAGTAATAATACCCAATCTTTTTATTTTATTATTTTTAGATTTTTCATTAAAATTTTCCTTTTTTTAGAATTTGCATATATATTTCTTTTAGATCTTATTTTATTTTGTATATAAAAAAAAATACTATGCACACACCAATTGCATCGTCAGACTACCGATTTTTTGGAAAACCCATGAAAAAGTAAGTTGAACCCGTGCCTTGGGCCTTATGGGAGTTAGCAGCTGAAATTCCACAAGCCTTAGACTCGTACCTTTGACCGGTCTTTGACTGTAGGTATATTTCGCTAAGGTAATTTGAGCTTACCCATTTTAGTCAAACTTGCATTTGCATTTGCACAAAAAAAAATGTCGAACTGGTATTATAAGGACCAATATAATGCATATCGACCTGAATTTCAAAATGGACAATACCCTTACTATGACCATAGTGTGGATAGTACTTGGGACCACTACCAACCCTCTGGAGGTTATGGTTCATACCATAGTGATCTCAATTACTGTTGCACACTCACTAGTCGTACGAACGGGTAAAGAAGCAATATTATACTGAGCAAAATGTTAGTTCTCCATCTTTGGAGGATTTAATGAAGAAGTTGCAACATAATAATTCTTATGATCAAAGTCTTTCTTTAGAAGATTTACTCAAGAAGTTGACTGAAAGTTCACGTAGGAGTGACATATTAATGGAGAAATTTTATGAAGAATCACTTAGCTGTGAATTAGATCAGAATAATAGACTTCCAGCTTTAGGTACCACTCTTAGTAAACTTAATACAAGTTTAGATGGAATTGAAGAAGAAGAACGGTTAGCTGCTAATATTGCTCAAAATGAACTTAATTTCCAAAATAGTGTTTCCAATTTTACCCTTGATAATAATGATGAATATTTATTTAGTTTGGAGGACAAGGTTAGAATTGAAGACACTAGTTGTTCAAATAAGGTTCAATCATCTTCATGTCATTATGAGGATGGGGATAGTAGTGATGAAAATTTGAAATTCGTAGTCATAATGGTCAGGAAATTTTTACACCAATTGAGCTTCATGATAATAATGATGTTTCTAGTTCCAATCCTAATAATATTGATAATTATTTACCTATTCAAGAGGAAAAGGATTTAACTAGAGATATCATTGTTATAGACGGTGAAATATTTTCTTATTATTATGAAGATTATGATGGTTTAGAGGAACGAGTTTGTCCTGAGACTAGTAATTTAGAGTCTAACGATTCAAAACTAATAGTTTCTGATGATGATGATAAACTCGTAGAGGTTTTAAATATGAGTGAGGATGTTGTCATAAACTGTAGGACTATTCATGATCCTTTAAAAAATATTGTATTTAATAATCCATTATATGAATGTGATGAACCTTTTGGGATCACTGATTTAGAAGAAGAGGCTTTTAGGAACACCTTGGATAATCCATTATATGGTTTTGATGATGATGTTTTTTTTGGTCATTTGGGTAACCAGTCCTCAGAAGAATCTGTGGGTAGTTTTGTTAAGGATATTAGAACCCAACCAATAGTTTTTGGTCCATCTGAGATTAATGTCCACCCTAAGTTTGGGGGTACCGATGATTCTTGTGATTTTCAAGTTCCCTGCTTAAAGTCCCTCACTTGAGACTTGACATATGTGCCTCTACCATTTTAAGAGATTATCTTCATACACTCGTCCTCGAGCCCGATTATGTCCAAAAAGAAATCCAGTCGTTAGAAACCCGTCATCCTGTTGATGTGGTTCACCTGGAATATGATACCATAATTGACTTTGTTATCCCACCAAAATTTTATTTACCAAATGTGGGAACATATGAATTTCAAATGTGTCAGATATTGAATATTGGAGCTAAGCCTAATTAGTTTAGGAAATCTCAATCGACACATTTTCTTAAGATTGACCACCACTTTCGTGTACTTCACTATGGTCAACTTTGTGAGTCAAATTCGATTGACTTAAAGGATCCACAATTATTTAAAAATTATTGTTATATGATTCGTAATTTGTGACTAATCCTTTCTTGGTCTGGCTGAAGACGTTAAACTTAACGTTCTATGGGAGGCAACCCATATGTTTTTGGTACATGGTGCTGGTAATATATTTTCATATCTCTTTTACTTTGTTCATGCTTTCATTCATTTATCTTTAGAACATCGAGGACTATGTTCAATTTAAATTTGGGGGTAAGGGAGAAAAAAATTAGTTGTACCAAAAACTCCAAAATTTAGAAACTTGTGAACAATTCAGGATGACACTAACCATTCTAGGTAGATGGAAACAAAATTCTTGTCTATAGGATTTGGTGTGCCCAGTTAAATGGTCTATTCATAAAAGGAAAAAGCTCAGGTGTTAGAAATAACATGATAGTCGTCACCATATCTCGGAGTCGTCACCATATCACATTCTGTTTTTATTTTTGCATCTTTTTGTGTTTTTCTAAGTGATTTGGTGGGACACTAGTATCGCCTTGTTGTCGCCGCTAGGATGAAGTAGGGTGATTGAGATCAAGACCTATTATATTAATTGAACTTGACCAATAATTTCTGCAAAAATAAAAAGTAAAAACAAATTAACACTTGGATATCAATATGTGTGTGTTCTCCCTGTCTCCGTCGCCTAAGCAAGCGTGGAACGCAGGATCCATGGGAACTATCATGTAATCTGCTGACAAGGAGGATGCGCTTAGATTCAAAAAATCTAATCATGTTGTCAAAAAAAAAAGTAAAAAATACTAAATAAAATAAATAAATAAATACATATTCAATAAATCGACCGCTGGAACCTTATATATACCAGCTAAGTTGATACTAGAATTAGGATTCAGACTAGTGGGCACGTATCTCAATCCATTAGGGTTCATCTTGGCATGATGTTTATACATATATTTTGGGAAACACCGTTCATCTTAGTCAACATGCACACACTTCTATCTCCATATCCATCTTCTTAATCTATTAATGTGATTGTGGTTTGTTAGATTCCAAGTATCGTGGTCCATTTTACGACTTTCTGAGTAGTGCTTTGTTTTCTTATATATGAATTTTAGTACGCTTGAGTGAAAATTCATGTACAACAATTGGGTTAAAAAAAGGGTAATTTCTCACATAGCCAAATAATTTTGTAGCCAACTAAATAGCATGTTTAGTATCTATCCTCGATTGTTCACAAATAGCTAGAGTTGGAGTAAAGGTTTTGTGGGTACACCTCTTGCAAACCCTCTCGAGACTAAAACTCGTCCGATAGAGACACCTATGGGTTCAAAGGCTTGTTGCACACACTAAGTGCAATCTCGATGCCTGCGAAAGTGAGTTAGGACCTTTATTTTCTAGATTAGATTTGCTCGAGGACTAGCAAATAATAAGTTTGGGGGTGTTTGATAAACACATTTATATTTCTGATTTATTCCCAATTTGTATATTGTTAGAACTCAATTGTGTACTTATATTATGTTTTTATTGTGTTTGTAGGTATTTTTGGAGAATTTAGCAATTATAGAAAAGTTTGCTTAAAAGTGATAAAAATACCCATCAAATTGATAAAGGCACCCTGAAGAGAATTGATAAAGGCACCCGACTATGGATAAAGGAAACCACCTTTAATTTGAATTCGAGATAAATTGGCGGGAAATAATAACTCTCAACTGCGTGAATTGGATATTGAGATTCGTGTGGAGATTTGTTAAGTATCAAGACAAGAATATTCTTGTCTTAAATAGGAAGAGTTTGTACACGGTTTAATATTAGAGCAGAATCCCGTGAGATATTCTCTCACGTCAAACAAAACAAGGAAGATTTCTTATCTCGAGAAACATTGGATTTATGTCATGTTTCTTTTGATTTTGTTTCGATTATATTCAAACATCAAAGCAGCAACGAGAAAAAGATCATCACGAGTCTGATCGAGATTTTATGAAGAGAAAGAAAATATTTTCCATCAATGATTTTCATTAAAAAAGATCTGTGCGAATAATCACAAAAGATTTCGAGAAGATGTGAGAGCTGTTGGAGGTGTAGCATAAATAGAGGTGATCGAGAGAAGATTGGGGGAGGCTGGCTTCTGCCATAAAGAAAGAAAAAAAAAACTTCATAAAAAAAAATCTGTTGCTGCACACGAAGAAGAGAGAAGATGAAGAAATTGTTGCCAAAAGGTTGAAGAAATTGTTGTTAAAGATAGAATTGTTGTTCAAAACCGTGATCTAACTCTTGTATTCAACGGTTTTAGCAACATTTTCTTGAATAGTATCTGCGATAGATCGTAGTTTATACAATAAAGAACAGTCCTTTTCCAACTGCACCCGAAGTTAGTCGTTTATTCGATAGGTAATTCTATTGATTCAACAACTCAATTAGCCAGTTTTTTTGTAATTTTCTTATTAAATCATGAATAAAAAGTGTTTTTCTTCCATTCTTTTTGCAATAAGTAGCTAGTTTCCTCTCCTTGATTAGAGATGAACTCCTATTGTGTTTGCTAGCATGTTATAGTTATTTTCTATATCAAATTCTCAAGGTCCTATTTTTTGGTTAATATTGATAATAATTTCTTCATGTGTCCTTTAATGCTTAAATAATCAATTTATATTTTCTTTACAGAGATAAGCATAATACAGTGGAGAACATTATTAATCGTTTGAGAAAAAATTTTGAATTAAAACGATTTATTTTTCCAAGACGTAAATCTTTTGTCCTAAATCGTCTTGTGTAATATTTTGAGAAAATTATCGAAAATATCTACAAACATCTAGTTTGCATAGTTGTGATGAAATCTCAAGTCCTAGGCTTTATTTCATTTGCAAATCAGTTTTAGCATTTTTAGTATTTTTAATTTAGAATAAAATCACCAAATCCATTTAGTCATTAGCACAATAATTGATTAAAACTAAAAATCAAGATTCTAGAATTCATGTGAAACGAACCGTACTTGCATACTGTCTCATCGACAGCCGTGCTCTTACGGTATAATTTAAAAATCCTATAACTCTGGAATCCTCGGATTTTACCTCGGTATTAGACTAAAAAATGTTAACAAAACAAATCAAACTCTGGAATAGGTATTATTTTGGTAATATTTAATATAACATTAAACAAACCACTAAGGAAATTTAAAAGAGTTAAAAATGTAGAGAAACCGCCAAATAATTGTCTAATTGTTGTTGCTTTAAACTTTGAACCAGATAAATGGTGTAAATTCGAAGAAGCCATTTGGAAATTAAAAGACACTGAAAATTTCATTACTCTAGGGGGATAAAGTTTCTTTCGGACATCCGCTAAGAAAAATTACAAGAAGTTAAAGATTAAAACTCGAAGGGACATAAATGGTAACTGGTGTAAAATTAAGAATGAAATTATTGACTCAACGTTTGGTCATTTCTCAGATATGGCTACTGCCGTGGGATTTCAAATCTCGAGTCACATCCTGGATTTGATTCCAAAATGCATCTGGGATGAGGAAAATCAAAATCTCCTCCTCCATCCCCCAGGAAACGAGATAAAATTTATTTATTTTAGAATTCACCCCATAAATCACTAGGTTCAGATGGATTTCTAATTTTTTTGTTCCAAAAAACTGGAATATCTTGAAAAAGAATTTGATATCCACTATCGTAGAATTTTTCCTGTCTAAATTCCTTCTCAAAGAAATCAATGCTATTTTATAACTTTAATTCCTAAGGTGAAACTCTCTGTCACGATAGAATATTTTAGGTCGGTCTCTCTATACAACATTGTGTACAAGTTAATATCCAAAAAGATTGTTAATAGGATAAAGCCTCTTCTAGATAAGATAATCTGGTTGTATCAATCAGTTTTTATCCCTGGGAAAAATATCTAATAATGTTATAATTACTCAATTCTCCATGCTATGAGATCTAGGAAAAAAAGAAAAATATGTTATATGAAACTAAAAATCGACATGTCAAAAGCTTTCTATATAATTGGATGGGAACTCATCCTCTAATCTTTAAGAGATTGGGTTTCGTGTATGAATGATGCAAATTAATTTCCCAATGTATCGGTACAACTACTTCAGTTGTTCTTATAAATGGATCCACATCCCCTTCTTTCAAGCCACCTAGGGGATCCGTCAAGTAGACCCTTTATCGTTTTATCTTTTTATATTGTGCATGGAACGACTTTCTCTCGCTCTTAGGAAGGTGGAGAAGAGGGGTTTAATTCATGGGATAAATGTCGCATAAAATGTCCCTCCCATAGCTCATCTGTTGTTCGCAGATGATTGTATTATCTTCACTAAAGCAATAAAAAGAGAATGCAAAAACCTCTTAAAAATCCTTAAGTTGTTTCGTGAAAAATCGGGCCAACTAATAAATTATAACAAATTATGAATCTTTTTTGGTAAGAGTGTTAGCAATAGGGAATCTAGGGAGATCCTATAAATTCTGAAAGTTAGGAAGAATTAAACTCAAAGGTAAATATCTGGGGTTCCTCTGTTCATACATAGATGCAAAATACAATGCTTTGAACCCATCATAGTTGCATGCTTACAGGATGGATAAGTAAGTTGTTAAACCATGCTAGTAAATCAGTTATGATTAAAATTATGGCAGAATCGCTGGCTACTTACCATATGATATGTTTTGTAACACCAAAATTTATCACCAGGAAAATATATGCCCTTAAGAGAGCTTTTTTTTTGGGACATACGGAAGGGAAATCTAGAGCTCTATAACCCAAATTTGGACCTCGATCTGTTATGCTAGATCTCTAGGAGGTCTAGGTTTTAAAAAATTCTCAGTTTAATTTGGCCATGATTGTGAAAGTGGGATGGCGCCTGATTCATAACTCATAAAGTTTATAGGGCGGCTGTTGAAGTCAAAATACTTCAAAAACTGCGCACCTCTCTTCAATAACAAGGCTAACACAAATAGTTCCTAGTTGTGAAAAAGGATCTGGAAAGAATTTTATTTAAAAAAAAAATGCTAGGTGGACTGTGGGAAATGGAGTTGATATCCACATATGGAATCACAACTAAATTCACCAAACATAATCAATAAACAAGACATCGGGCCTTTGATACCAAATATCTTGACTCATGTGGTCCAACTGGTGGACCAGAATACTAAGACTTGGAATGTAAATTTCTTACGACAAGTATTTCAGCCAGAAGTGGTTCAAAATATCCGAAATATTGAATTAAACCAAAATACTAAGGTTAAAGATGAACTAAAATGGCTAACAGGGTGTAAAGAAAGTCTACAACTTCCTGCTTAATAATAATCGGTATACTACCTTAGAGCGTCCACAATGGGTTGACTAAGAGCGCCCACAATGGGTGGACTAAATCACGGATCAAAGACTAGATGTAGTCGATGGTCCAGTTTTTCCAGCCACAGCGGGACGACTACTTCTAGTCTTTGGTCCGTAATTTTCATTGTAGCGGAGTAAGTTTAGGAAATTTTCAGGACTAAACTGCGTTTAGTCGAGCGGTGGTGCAGGCGTCCGCTTAGAATCAGGCGGGTGTGTAGTGAAGCGCTTGATGCCAGGCGTTATTCTAACGCAACGCCTGATCAAGCGCTCACCTAAGATTACGACTGATGGAGCAGGTGATGGAGCGGGCGTCTAGGATAACGCCCACTAACAGGCGGTAACCAAATCACCACCCCATTGAAGCGGAACGCTAGACCTCCGCCCGAGTGTAGGCGGTATCCTAAACGTCCGCCTAAGATAGATCATTCTAAGCGGTATCCTAAACGTCCGCCCCATTACAATAAAGCTAATCTTGTAAACTAATCTTGTTTAGGAGAAATGCTAGACAATAAAGCTAATCTTGTAAACTCAATGCTAGACGTCCGCCTAAACTCAATGCTAGACGTCCGCCTAAAGTTAATCTTGTAAACTTAATACTATAAAGTTTAATCAAACTATAATTAAATTTTAATCAAACTATAATCAAATTAATTAAAGTTTAATTAAACTAATTAAAGTATAATCAAACTAATTAAACTAAATAAAGTTTAATCAAGCGACTTTGTAGGAGTCCGCTTGGATTTCTAGGCGCGATGCTATGGCACCGCCCGTGCTTTACCGCACACACTTCCATGTACACAATCGATCAGGCGTAGCGCTGGCGCACCGCTCCATCAGGCGTAGTGCTGGCACACCGCCCGTCTCTTGGGCGTGGTCCTAGGAATCCAGGCGTTATCTTGTGTTACCGCCCCACATCAAGCGTTCAGCTAGATGTCCGCCTCAGATCAAGCGTTACGCTAGATGATAGGCTTCGATAATACTCGATTTTACACTTATTATGTCTTTGTAGGTATTTTTGAGAAATAAACATTTGCGAAAAAATTGGCTCGAAAAGTGTTAAAAACACCTGGGAAAATGGATTAAGGCACCCACACTTTGGATTGGGGGCACCCTTTTCCATTTAAATTCAAATGTGGCGGGAAACAAAATTCATCCCGTGAGAAACTACTGTGTACTCAATTCACGTAGATTTTGGGTTGTTTTGAATTTCAAATTGCTACAAAGACTACAAGAGTCCAAGACCAACTCAAACACATCAAATTAGAGTGATTTACGCCGGAGAATATTGCACAATTGTGAATTTGGACGAAAAATTGGATTCCGGCTTGGAATCGGATTTACAAAGATTTAGATGAGTTTTAAAGAGTTCTATTAGGTTTGGAAGACTCCATAGGGTTCCTACACCCTATATATACCAAGATAAGCCAAGAGAAATGGGGGGAGAAGCTCGGAGAAGCTCTAAAAAAACTCGCCGGAAAAACAGCGTTCAGGCGGCCATTGTTCCTGCTGCTGTCTCAACAGAGAAGAAGACTCAGCAACGCTAAGTAAGCGTTGCTGTTCTGTTGCCTTCCCCTTTCTCTTCCTGTTGCTTATTCCTTTCTGTTAGACGCCTGAACCCTATTCTGTAACATTTATAAACATCTCTGTTCGGCTGTGTTACATCTATTTCACCATTGTAAGCACTTTTTGAGCAATGAAAGAGTATTTTGAGCATATTTTCTCTACCATGAGCTAATCACCATTACTGGGATGAGGGAGGAAGCTTTTTCTCCAATAATTAAGTGGTATGTATTTAATTAATTTATTTATGCAATTTATTTATGATTAATTGCCTTGATTGAAAATTGATTTAAAAGATTTTTATTAAGCAATTGTGATTCCGTTAGATGGTGCATGCCTCGGATTAGGTCCCTAGATGTTCCATGCTTGTGTTATACAGTTTTTGTTTCGAAAATCTATTTTTGCAATGCTTTAGAATTAAATTAATATGTTTTAATTGCATGATTAAAATTACTATCACTTGATTTATTGGTTAAAAGTGGAATCCTGAATCCTAGTTCTTCCCCATATTTTTAAAAAGTTATCTTTATTTTATTTTGTTTTGTTTTCTTTAATTAAAATTAAGTCTATAATTAAGCCTTCACAAGTCTGAGAATCGAACCTCTTTTTACCACTATATTTTATCACATCAATTTTTGGCGCCGCCGACGCGGACTTGTTTTTAGGTTTAAGATTTTAGATTTATTTTTAGGTTTTATTTTTAGTTTTATTATTTTACTTTGTTCTATTTTCGTTTCTTTTGGTATTTCTCTTTTTGCTACAGGTTGAATTTTGGATCAAAAAGGGAGTAAGCCAAAGTTTTGGAATTAAAGCTAAAGACTTGGAGTTAAAGGGAAAAACTTAAAGAACGAAAAAGAAGATCGAAGATTTTATTTTTCTTAATTATATTTTGAGTTTATTTTAATTAGTTTAGAAAATTGTATTAGGGTTTTTATTATTTCTGTAATTTTTCTTTTATTTTCGGACACTTTTTGGACTTTCTTTTGGACATTTGGACTCTTTATTATTTTTAAACCCTACGGAAGGGTATTATTAAATATAAACTGCTACAGGGAAGGACGACAATTACGATATTGTCTCGGCTCCTTGGGTTCGCACACTGACACAGGAGTCGGTGGCCCGAGTCGACTACAACTGAATCGTCCCCCGTCTGGTACGGGAGGTAAGACTCGATCAACCCACGAATCCCATGCAAGTGGGTTTACTGTATTCTTTCGTATGCATATATGTTGAGGAACTGAAAACGGACTTACTTTTCTAGTAAAGGGTAAGAACTGGCCATACAAGATAAGGACTCGGATTTCATCACCGTTTCCTTCTTGCCCGCTTTAGGAACACGTTACCAAACACGAACCTAAAACCTTAAAATTTTGACTAGAAAGAGACCTATAGGGTATCGAGCTTATTGGAAAATCGTTCAAAAGGACTGTACTGGTTACTTTATTAGCCTAACTCGAAGTTCAGGAAGATTATTTTAAGTTGATTAGAGCCGCCTTGTAACCCAGGGAAAAGTGCCAAAGAGACAGGGTTATCAAAGCTCCTTAGAGCTTATCCTGTTTCTCTTCGACTTAATCTAATTCGGATCGTTCTGAGAGGTTTGTTAAAATTGTAACCAGTTGCCTTTAGAAAGAATAGAAGCTGGTCTAGAAACAATCTAAGTGGAACCATCATGCTTTTTATTTGCTAGATTCAATAGGTTTGATTTGGTTGAGTCGGCCTTGCTTGTGTATGTTCAGAACCCCTTCCGGTAGGATTTATTTTTAGAGTTTATTTTTGTATATATTAGGAAGTTTTTTTTAGAAAATGTCGAACTGGTATTATGAGGACCAATACAATGAATATCCGACTGAATTTCAAAATAGACATTATCCATACTATCAACATTGTGTGGATAGTAATCGGGATCACCACCAACCTTTTGGATGCTATTACTCATACCAAGGTGATCCCAATTACTATTCATACATACACCCGTCTTATGAACATGAACACGAGCAGTTACGACCTAGAAATCTTGATGATCTAGTTGTTTCTCTAAAAGAATCCGTCAAGGAGTTGGATGAGAGTACAAAAAGGTTTGGATTGAGTTTGACATGAACAAATAGTAGTATCCTTCTCTAGAAGAATCACACGAGCAGTTGCAATTTGATAGACACATTTTAGTGTCTAGTTTGCACCTTAGTTTCTATTAAGTTAGTATTCGATTTTGCAAATATTACGCGTTTTTATGCTTTTGTAGGTACATTTGAAGAATAAAGATTTGTGGAAAAATCGGCTTAAAAAGTGATAAAGGCACCCAAGGACAAGTGTTATTTGGCACCCTAGAAGTGGATAAGGGGTACCCTCGAGTCAACTCGGTCAAAATCGGGTCAAACCCGAGTCAAATCGGTCAACCCGAGTTGACCAAGTCAAGCCAGTCACGGGATCGGACGGAATGCAACTGTACACTTTGATTCATGAAATTTTTGGAATATTTTGCTCCCAAATTGATACACAATATACTAGAGGTCCATACAAGATTAAACACGTGAAGAATTAGAGGTTTACGCCGGAAAAATAGCCCCAAATCCGAATTTAGCCGGAAAAAGGGAGTTATACTTTGATTCGGATTTGGGAGGATTTGGATGTGTTTTAAAGAGTTCTATTAGGTTTAGAAGACTCACAAGGATCCCTAGAGCCTATATATACCAAGAGAAGCCAAGAAGAACGGGGAGAATAGCTTAGAATTGAAGTTTCGGAGTCGCCGGAATTGTGACCGGAATACCCACGATCCGGCCACTGCTGCTGTCGCCGGTGACCGTGTTCTTCAACTTGTCGCTGCCGAAGAAGAAGACACATCAACTCTTATAAGTGTTGCTGTTCTGTTGCCTTAAATTTCAAATTTCTTTCCCTCTTTTCTTTGCCTTAGCCTTCTGTAACGGCTGAACCTTGTTCTGTAACACTTATAAACGCGTCTGTTCAGCTGTTGCACTATTATTCAACCTTGTAATCAATATTTTGAGCAATGAAAAGATCTTTTGAGCAAGTTTTCTTCACCATGAGCTAAGTCTATTTACTGGGATGATGGAGGAGGTTTTTCTCTCAATTTTATGTGGTAAGTCTATTTTTAATTAATTAATTATAATTCTTTACTTGTTAAAATTGCATAGTTTCGTAATAGAAAAACGGTTTTCATTCAGTAGTGGTGTTTTTGTTTGATGGGTCATGCTGGGTTAATGACCTCTGATGTCCCATGCTTATGATTTACCTCTACTTGTTTGCATAAAAACCTATTTTTGGCAATATTTGAGCTTAATTTATTTAAAAGAATTACCCGATTAATCACATAAATTGTTAGAAATAACTGAATCTTGATTCCTGGTTTTCTCCATATTTTCTAAAAATCATATCTAGTTTATTTTCCTGATTTTTATTAGTTTATATTAAGTCCTATATTTTCTAAAATTATTACCTTCACAAGTTCGAGAATCGAACCTTTATTTACCACTTCTAAAATTACATCACAATCTAGTACTCCCCATGATGATTTGAGTTCGTTATCTTGGAGGGATGCCCTAAAGCAGATGCAATGTAGTACTCCCCATGAACCTAGTATACCTCTAGAAGAATCACTCAAGAAGTTATCTAAGGCAACACATGAGATTAAATTAAGTATGGGGGTGACAATTAGTATCCCAACTCTTACTCTAGAAGACACCCTCAAGCTGATAGATGAGAATAACAAGCAGATGATTGAGGATAAAAATAGGTTCGTATTAAGTATGAATGAAATTTCTGCAAGGAACAATATTTCTCAATATAATCTTAATTCCCAATATGGTGCTACCCTTGATAGTTATTCACCTCCTCAAGAGGACGAGGATAGAATTGGTAACACTACTTATTTAGACGAGGTTAAAACATCTTCATATTATTATGATGATGAGGATAGTATTGGTGAAGAGCTTGAAATATACAGGCAGAGTGATCAAGAAATTGTCACTCCAGTTGTGCTTCACGATGATAGTATTATTTCTAGTTCAAATTCAAATAATTTTAATGATTATTCACCTATTCAAAAGGAAGAGGATTTGACTAGAGATATCACTGTTTTAGACGATGTAGAACTCTCTTGTTTTGAAACCGATAATGGTTTAGAGGAACGGGTTTATCCTGAGAATACTATTTTAGAGTCCAACGATTTAGAAACAATAGTTGTAGATAACCAAGATAGACCTGTAGAAATTTTAAATATGAGTGAGGATGCACCACTTGATTATAACTTAGAAGAAGCAATTGACAATTTTCGAGAATCTGATGATCTAGAAATTAAGGAAATTGTTACTAGTCTATCTAGAGACACCCAAAATTCTAAGTTTGGGGGTGATTATCATTTTCCCTGTGCTTTACCTTTGACTCTTTTAGAAGTCCCTCACTTGGGACTTGATGTTTGTGCCTCTACCATATTAACAGATTATATTCAAGAACTGTTTCCTGAACCTAATCATGTCCATAAAGAAGTTAAGTTGTTAGAAACCCATCCTCTGGTCGATGTGGTTTACCTAGGCGATAATACCCAGATTGACTTTGTTTTCCCACCAAAATATTTTCTTCCATATGTGGGAACGTTAGAATTTCAAATGTGTCACTTATTAAGTTTTAAGACTAAGCCTAATTACTTTAGGAAATTAGAATCGACACATTTGCTTAAGAATGACCACCTTCATAGTAGTCAACTGTGTGGGTCAAATCTGATTGACTTTGAGGATCCACAATTATTCAGGTTATTATTATGTGCTTCTAAGTTCTTAGTTGAGTTTTTCCAAACTTTACAACCTGATCCTGTTGATCCTTCCTATGAGGAAATCCAACCCATGAAAATATTTTATCTAGACCCTTTTATAGAGCCTGAACCTGAACCACAACTAGAAGTAGTTGTTGTAAACAGAAAAATAGATAAGGGTGTGCTCGGTTTGTTCATTTTCTTGGCCTGTTGTAGTTTCCTCTTATTTGTGATATCACTATTTGATTCAGACGACCCACAGTTGTTCCGATTATTGCTATATGATTTAATGAGGTGACTAATTCTTTCCCAGTCTGGCTGAAGACTTTAAACTTAGCACTTCTTGGGAGGTAACCCATGCTCTTACAACACGGTAATATCTTTCCCTAAGTCCTTTTCGTGAATTGGTAACAGTTTCTCCTTGTTCATATTTTTAATCATTCATCTTTAGAAACATTGAGGATACTGTTTAATTTAAGTTTGGGGGTAAGGGAGAAACTTTTTAGTGAAATTATAAAGCTCTAGAATTTAGAAGCTTGTGAACACTTCAGGGTGACACTAACCATTCTAGGTAGATAGAAACTTAGCTCTTTTTCTATAGGAATTGGTGTGCCCAGTTAAATGGTCTATTCATAAAAGGACAGAGTTCAGGTGTTAGAAAATAACATGATATTTGTCACCACATCTCGGAGTCTATCTCGACCATATCACTTTCTGTTTTTACTTTAACAATTTTATGTTTCTCTAAGTGATTTGGTGGGGCCCAGTATCAAATTGTTATCGCCGCTAGGATGAAATAGAGTGTATGAGATCAAGCCCGATTCTTGCTTTGAAAAAAAAAAAAAAAAAAAAAAACAATACTGACACTTTGATAGCAATATGTGTGTGTTCTCCCTGTCTCCGTCGCCTAAGCAAGCGTGGAACGAAGGATCCATGGGAACTATCATGTAAGATGCTGATAAGAACCATGCGCTTGGATTCAATTTGATCCAATCATGTTGTCAATATATTTATCGTTTTATTTTCAATAAATCGATCGTTGGGACCCTTGTATATACCAGTTAAGTCGATATTAGTATTAGGTATAAGACCATGTATCTCAAACCATTAGGATTCATCCTGGCACTGACCTTCAGACAGATATGGGAAACACCTTTCACCTTAGTCAACATGTGCAACCTTCACATTTTCCATGTCCATCTTCAAAATCTTTTCATGTGATTGAACTTTGATAGATTCTGAGTCTTGTGGTTGAACGACTATCTGAGTAGAGCTCTGTTGTCTTATATATGAATTTTAGTACCCTTGAGTAAACACTCGTGTACATCAATTGGACTCATATAGGGTAATGATTCCCATAGCCGATGAGTTGAGTAAACCAACTAAGTAGCTTGTTTAGTGTCTATCCTTAATCGTTCACGAGTTGCTAAAATCTAGAGTAAAGGTTTTGTGGGTATACCTCTTGTAAACCCTCACGAGACAAAACTCGTCCACTAGGGACACCTAGGGGTTTAACGGCTTATTACATATGCTAAATGTAATCGCGATTCCTGCGAAAGTGAGTTAGGTTTTTATTTTATTGGTTTGCTCGAGGACTAGCAAAATAGTAAGTTTGGGGGTATTTGATAGGCACATTTTTGTGTCTATATTGCGCCCGAATATCTGCTTCGATAGTACTCGATTTTACACTTATTATGTCTTTTTATGTCTTTGTAGGTATTTTTGAGAAATAAACATTTGCGGAAAAATTGGCTCGAAAAATGTTAAAAACACCCGGGAAAATAGATTAAGGCACCCACACTTTGGATTGGGGGCACCCCTTTCCATTTAAATTCAAATGTGGCGGAAACAAAATTCATCCCGTGAGAAACTACTGTGTACTCAGTTCACGTAGATTTTGTGTTGTTTTGAGTTTCAAATTGCTCCAAAGACTACAAGAGTCCAAGACCAACTCAAACACATCAAATTAGAGTGATTTACTCGGAGAATATTGCACAATTGTGAATTTGGACGGAAAATTGGATTCCGGCTTGGAATCGGATTTACAAAGATTTGGATGAGTTTTAAAGAGTTCTATTAGGTTTGGAAGACTCCATAGGGTTCCTACACCCTATATATACCAAGATAAGCCAAGAGAAATGGGGGGAGAAGCTCGGAGAAGCTCTAAAAAAACTCGCCGGAAAAACAGCGTTCCGGCGGCCATTGTTCCTGCTGCTGTCTCAACGGAGAAGAAGACTCAGCAACGCTAAGTAAACGATGTTGTTCTGTTGCCTTCCCCTTTCTCTTCCTGTTGCTTATTCCTTTCTGTTACACGCCTGAACCCTGTTCTGTAACATTTATAAACATCTCTGTTCGGCTGTGTTACATCTATTTCACCATTGTAAGCACTTTTTGAGCAATGAAATAGTATTTTGAGCATATTTTCTCTACCATGAGCTAATCACCATTACTGGGATGACGGAGGAAGCTTTTTCTCCAATAATTAAGTGGTATGTATTTAATTAATTTATTTATACAATTTATTTATGATTAATTGCCTTGATTGAAAATTGATTTAAAAGATTTTTATTAAGCAATTGTGATTCCGTTAGATGGTGCATGCCTCGGATTAGGTCCCTAGATGTTCCATGCTTGTGTTATACAGTTTTTGTTTCGAAAATATATTTTTGCAATGCTTTAGAATTAAATTAAAATGTTTTAATTGCATGATTAAAATTACTATCACTTGATTTATTGGTTAAAAGTGGAATCCTGAATCCTAGTTCTTCCCCATATTTTTAAAAAGTTATCTTTATTTTATTTTGTTTTGTTTTCTTTAATTAAAATTAAGTCTATGATTAAGCCTTCACAAGTATGAGAATCGAACCTCTTTTTACCACTATATTTTATCACATCACTAGACAACCGCCCGTCCCAACAAACGTTGCGCTAGAAAACCGCCCGTTGTACTGGAAGACCGCCCGATCATTTTTAGTCTCTGGGCCGTTGTTTTTGGACCGGACCAAAGAGTAAAAATTTTACTCTTTACTCTTTGGTTATACTCTAGCCATTGTGGATTCCCTTAGGAACTAGGAGTCCCTCTTTATGCTATAAGGTTTGGAACTTAAGAGTGGTTCTTTGAATTCAAATTTTTGTGTGAAAAGTCATGCATGATATCCATCCAGTTGCGAAAAACCGAAGTACTAGGATTTTTGACATCTCTTCTAGTTGTGTCATGTGCGATGTTAATGAAGAAACCCGTCTCCATACTCTGTGTAATTATAGCTTTAATAGGATTGTTTTTTTTTGGTATGGGCAATGCTCATATAGGATCTCAAGGACTGAATAGAAGGATAAACCAGTTGTTTCAGTCATGGCATGACAATAAGTAGTTAAATAGTACAAATGGATATGACCTACCAACTCTTTATGCAACAGTTTGTTGGTACATATGGAATACTAGGTGCCTAAAAGCTTTCCAAGGTGTTACACCCAACCCACCAACAACCATCACCCTGATTCGAAACCAACTAGCAATTACAAGATCAAACCAAATCGAGCAAGACTTGGTCAGAAAACCCATTACAGATCAGAGGGATGCTTTAAAACTTTTTTTTTTTGACGAAAAGGTTAAATTCATATAAGGGGGAAAAATTTACAAACCGTCACATTCGAAAAAGAAAAATAAAATCATACAATTAAGCCAATACCGCATCCAATGAAACAGTATGCTGGTTATCGGAATACCGCTAAAAAGATCTGAGTCTGAAGCCCATAAAATTAAGTTAGATTTCACCTCCAAAATTATTTCATCGACAGTCCTCTACTTACCTTCAAAAGATCTTGAGTTTCTTTCTTTCCACGTGTTCCAAATGACCGCATAAGGAATCCATTCCCAAATCTTTTTGTTTCTGCCCCATAGTACATTGTTATTCCAAGCTTCAAAGTTCTGTAAAAGATTTTCGTTCATGCACCAAGAAATCTTGAAAGCCTTGATGAAGTAGAACCACACTTTTCTTGAGAAATCACAGTGAAACATTAGGTGATCACTATCCTCCACCTCCCTCTCGCAGAGCTTACAAGTTAAATCAATGATGGTTATATTTATATGTTGCAGGTTGGATAAAGTAGGTAGAGATTTATGGTACGCCGACCACAGTAGAATAGATATTTTGGCGGAATTTCTTTATGCCATAAAAATTTAGCGAACGGAACACACGATGTTTCATGCTGATCATTGAGAAACTTATAACATTTCTTGATCGGGAACATACCAGTTGTATCGTCGAAAAATTTAACTGCATCTTCCTCCCCATCTAGAGTTGGTGGTGTACCAATCTTCCTCATTAGGCCAATATAGTCGTCTCTAGATCTTGTCGATACAATGGAACCAATCTTTAGTTCCCAGTTGCCTTGTCCATCCACACATTCCTTTATGTTGCTCCATTTTGATTCTGCGTTTTTAAAAATAGTAGGGAAAAGTTCTTTCAGAGACCCCTCACCTATCCAATTGTCATGCCAGAAATATGCACTTTTTCCATTCCCCACTGTAATCCTCATATTACTCTTTAGCCACAATTTGGATTTGAGAATGCCTTTCCATAGACCCCTTCCTTGTGATATGTTCAAATCAACTGGTACTAAATCATCTTCCTTGATATTGGATCTTTGTTGCACTATTTTCCTCCATAACTAACTTTTTTCCTTCGAATATCTCCATATCCATTTAGATAATAGTGTCTTGTTGGAAGTCTGTAGGTGTTTTAGGCCCAAGCCTCCATTTCCCTTTGCTTTGCACATCTTCTCCCATATCCAACACATTTTTAGCTTATTACCTTTTGTTCCCCGATAGAATCTTCTCATAATTTTAACCATCTTTTTTTCCACTTTGGAAGGCAAAGTTAAAAATGACATGTAATATGTCGGAAGTGCAGAGAGAATACTTTTTATGAGAGTGATTCTTCCTGCTTTATTGAGGTATTTAGTCTTCCACACCGTCAATTTCTGTTCCATTCTCTCTATCACGGTTCCCACACAGAGTAAGCTCTCAATGTTGCACCAAGTGGAAGGCCCAGGTACTTTATCGAAAAAGCCTCTATCTTGCATCCTATCTCTTCAGCCAGAGTGTTTATGTTCTCATCTGCACCCACACTTGTCATTGTGTTTTTTTCTAAGTTGAGTTTTAGCCCTGTTAACGCCTTGAAAATCATAAGAATTACTGTAAGATGTCTAACCTCCTGGATGTCAGCATTCAAAAAAATTATAGTATCATCCGCAAATTGCAGATACGTAATCATTTTCCCCATCCGGAACCACCATAAATCCGTGGATTTTCCCTCTTCGTCTGGCTTCCTGTAACAATTTACTCAAAATTTCAGCTACCAACAAGAAAAGAAAGGGGGAGAGTGGGTCGCCTTGCCTTAGTCCTTTGGAGGGGGAAAACTTTTTTGAAGAGTTTCCATTCACCAATACTGCTAGGTTTGATGAAGATACACACCACTGGATCCACATTTTCCATTTCCTACTGAAACCATGCTTCTCTAGAATTTTAAATAGAGAGACCCATTTAATATTTTCGAATGCTTTTTCCATGTCTATTTTGCAGAGAAGTCCTGGAATTTTTTGTTTCAACCTTGCATCCACACGTTCACTTTTTATTAACACCCCGTCTAGAATTTGCTTGTCTTTGATGAAGGCACTTTGATGATTAGAAATTAGTTTGTGCATCACCCTTTTTAACATTTCTGTAAGAATTTTGGAGGTGATTTTATACACATTGCCAATGAGTCCAAGAGGTCTGAAGTCCTTTGGTGTGCATGAGTCTTCTTTCTTGGGAATTAGAGTTAAGAAAAAACAATTTAATCTAGCTCATGGAATTCCTGCAAAACAGAGAGTAGGTCAGTTTTAATGATATCCCAGCAATTTGCATAGAACTCCATTATCATTCCATCAGGCCCCGGAGCTTTGTGTTTGCCAAAATGCTTTATAATATTATGGACTTCTTCTTCCCCAAAAACAACATCAAGAAATATGATATCTTCTTGAGAAATTTTCTGAAATTCAAATCCACTGAAATTTGGAGCATATTGATTATCTTCTTTAAACAGGTTCTGGAAGTAATGCTGAATTTCCTGCTTGATCCTTGTTTGATTGAAACAATCTTCACCCTCTACCAAAAGTTTGACTATAGAGTTTGCTTTTCTTCTTGAGTTTACCATCTTGTGATAATATCTTGTGTTTTTATCTCCCTCCAAGTGAAACTTGATTTTTGCTCTTTGCATAATCTTTCTTTTCTCTAGAAGCTTTAGATTTTTTATGTCAATTGAAACTTGCAGCATGTTACCAAATAATTCTTCACTAAGAGGACCTATTTCTTCCAACTGATTCAAGTGCTTAATCGATTCTTCCAGAAAAACAAATTGTTGCTTTAATCCACCAAAAGTATCCCTAGCCCAACTTTTCAGAAAAAATTTAAAATTCTGTAGTTTCCTAGCAAATACATAACTTGGTCTCCCTCTAAAAACCATTGAATTCCACCAATGAAACATCTTTGGTAAAAATTCTTTGTGAACCATCCAATGTGATTCAAATTTAAAGTAAGGGTTACATTTTATAATATGATTACAGTCCAGCAGTAATGGACTGTGATCTGAGTATATCCTTAACAAAGCTACCTGAATTGCTTGAGGACAGTAAGAATCAAAATGGAGGCTCAATAAAAATCTATCAATTCTAGAGAGAAGAGGGGTTGCTCTTCCATCAGACCTAGTATAGGCACCCCCATTGAGCTCTAAGTCCACTAATCCCCATTGTGCAATGAAGTTATTTAAAAAAAAATTATTCCTCAAGTCACCCCCAGCCATATTTCTTTCTTCTTCACATCTGGTGGCATTGAAATCTCCTGCTAGGCACCAAGGTCTTGTCCACCAATCTCTAATTTCATTCAATTCCTCCCAAAATGGAATTCTATCATTATAATTTGGTTTTGAGTATACATTTGTTAACACCCAGATGAAGTTATCAACCCTATTTCTGCAGTTTAAATGAGATATAAAAAAATACTTGTTTTCTCCTCCAATTTTACATACTTTCCAGCATCCCAAATCATAATAAGTCCTCCACTAGCACCTTGAGACGGGAGGAACATCCAGTCAAAGATTTCATTGTACCACAGTTGTCTAACCAACCAGCTTGTTACCCTCATCATCTTAGATTCCTGGATTAGACAACAGCAACATCTCTGCTTATTGATCAAATCTTGAAGAGCCCCAATCTTTTCATGTGAGTTTAAGCCACAAATATTCCAAGACAAGATTTTAGCATTACTCATTTTCAACTCGAGCCTCCCAAGCCTCAACTGGCATTCCATCCTTCACTTCAGTATTAACCACTTCTAAAGAGTTATGCACAACCATTTATGTATCCCCCACTTCAGAATCCTCCACTTCTGTATCCCCCACTTTTGTATCTCTCACAACCTCATCAATCTCAGATGTAGACTCTTCCCCAAATCCAACTTTATTAGCCTTTGCTTCTCTTACAGATTCCATTCTAGATTGAAATTTCATCACCAATTTATCCATTACAGAGTTAAGCAAAATTAGTTGAGTTTCCTCCACACCTCCGAATTCGATGCAAAGATCAGAGAGTTTTGATGCCGCTTCTTTTCCTAAAATGGTTTGATCCCCAACCCCTAGTTTGATTTCCCCTAATTTTTTCAAGAACTGCAGTTTCTTTTTGATTAATGATATTTGATTTATGTGTTTGCTCTTCCATCACCTCTGATGCTTTCTTCTCACTAATTAATACCTGCAACTTCTCACTAATTGAGGACCCTTCTACCTGATTAGGTAATATGAATTCTCCATGTTCATTCGAAGGATCAGATGATAAACTTTCAATTTCCACATCCCCCAAATTAGGATTTAGGTTAAAAATCCCTAGTTTTTCTTTTTCTCTAGTCATCCTTTGAGAAGAGAAGCATTCTCGGGTAATATCCACATTGTTTTCCACAGCTCGATCCTCTGGGATGTTAGTATCTGGGTCTGGGCTTCTAGAATCACCAGATTTTTTGAATTCCACATTCTTAAAGGCCCAGTTGCTAGGCTTAAAAAGCCTTTTATCACAAGAGTAAGCAGGAGCGCAACCAGCGTACCGTTGGACATTAACATTTATTTTTTCGCACTCTGCCAAAAGACTGTCCAAATTGGATTTATCAGAGATGTCAGTTAATTCAGAGCTCAGTTGCGCCCTGTCAAAATCCCTGCAGAGGTTTCTGTATTCCTGTACAGGAATTTTGTCTTTACCTGAATGCTTGAAATCTCACTCTATCGTCAACAACAACTCCTTGCCGGAAATATTCATCTTCCTAACTGCCAGAATCCTCATCAGGTCTCCCAGGACTGATATTTTGATGCAATTGGTATGATCTTTCAGCAGAGTTTCTTTGCTGATGGCGCCTAATCCCCCCAGCTTTTCTCTGATAGCAGCGAGATTTTCATGAGACCAAAGCTTGAGAGGAAGACCTCTAATATTTACCCACTTCTCACAAAGGTAAGAAGCCTGTAGAGGAATGGTTGATTCATTTTCTGACGCAACTTTGTGTGAGTGATGTTTCTTTAGATCACCTTCCCAACGATTGATTCTTAATGAGTAACCTTTTTCTTTCCAGGATACCGGAGACCATAATTTTATCTATTCTTCCTCATTCACCAAAAGTGTAGCAGAAGATTATGATAATGCTTTAAGTTCCAAGAATCCATACCTGCGCAGCTTTCTTTTAATCATGCTAGCAATTGTATTCCAGTTTTTGACTTTTTTGGTTTCAGAGATCTCCACTATCCCCACTCTCTTAATTCTTTCCTTCAAATAAGTGGCTTTGGATTTTAGAATGGGGAAGTCAGCTTGAGAAGGTATTTTAGGAGGATAGATTATTTTGGCAGACTTCCAATTATGACTTTCCCCAAAGGATTCTAAAGATTCACCTAATAAACTCCAAAGGGTTCTGTTTTTTCCAGCAGGAAAGCATAAGGAGTAAGCCTGAGGGCCATCTCCTCTTCTGAATCTGGATAATTGGAGATATTCCCCATTGAAATTTTCTTTCATCTCAGCCAGAAAAGCATCTGCTCCATCCCTATTATTCCACTTTAGCTTTCTTGAATCCATTTTGCAGGCATGAAGCAGAAGATTTAAAAACCAAGCATACACAGCTGGAGAGAGTGCTAACCAAGATCTGTGACCCTTTCTACCTCTTTCATCAATGCGAAGAAGTTGTCTCCTACCAAAATTTTCCATTGTAAAATCATAAGACTTTCTTTCAAGAAAATAGATTTTCTTCTTATGTCATTATAATACCCATGCTTCCCCAGATTTGAGCCAGAATCTAAAGGAGAAGAAGTTGATTGTTGAGAAGTGTAGATTTCCCTCCATCTTGCAAGCTTCCTTTCAGCATCCCTCTCTAAACTTGCGTCTCTCTCCCTTCTCCTAGCACTGTCACTCACTAACTCCTTTTCCCTGTCCGTACAAGAGCCATTATCACACAACTAACAGACAGTTAAGACACAAGCCTGGGGATAATACATGCTCAGGCTTGCTTTACAACTAACATTATCCAAACCTAGTTGTGAATTTCATTCTTATGCAATATATATAGGCAGAAACAAAATGGCAGGAATAACTATCTAGTGCATTAATGAAAATGGGTGTAACACAGGTAAAACATGAATTAGAAGCATGACAGAAAGCTACCAGGAAGGAGTGATAGTGGGTCTCATTGTTGCACTGAATATAACCTATCAGGATCGAACATGAGAGGTAAGATTAGAGATTGAAGATAAGGCGGTATGGGAACAAGTGGAAAAAAAAGCTACATCGAATGGAAGCAATACCTAATAACAAGTTGTTAAATTATACTACCTCCGTTTTAGCAAAAGTGTTACTATTACTTTTTTATTTTAGCCTATTTTTAGGCTAAAATGAAAAAGTGATAGTAACACTTTTGTTGAAACAGAGGGAGTATTACGAACTTACTTATATATTTTAGAAGTATTAAATGTAATATCCTAAGGAAGCCTATTCAGCCAGAGTTAAAACAACATGCAATATTTTTCTAAATCTTCTAACTGTCGGAGTGGTTTGGGATAAACTCACGCGAGAAAACATTATGTTTATAATGTCGAAAAATTCCAAAAAATGGTGGATATTACCTCCTCCATATAGTCGGAAAATCCCAAAAAAAAAATTTTAAAAAAAAAAAAACGGGAGTTTTTTTTATAGAAACGAGGCAAGCCCTCATTCATTAAACGTAAGAACGAGAAACTTTAGATTCTGAAACCATTCGGCTGGTTACAATGCCTTGGTAGTTCCAGAGTTGGTTTGCCAGATTGTTTAACAAAACACAGAGGTCATATTCTTGCATAGGAATTACCGTATACACGTCGGTTATATGCGGAACCACCAAAACCATACGAGTAATATTACAAATTCCCCAATCTAGTTTCTCGATACTAGAGGTCAAATAATATTAACAGAATTACGGCTATTCAACTAAATCAGGCTCAGTCTAGACACTAGAGGTTTATATCGTTTTTGAAAGAGCTACTTAGCATGTAGTATTCTTCTAGAATATTTAGAAAGAGTATAACTTAAAGGCTAAAGCCCATTATTCAATTAGCCTTGAAATCTTGATTGGACCTTAAACAGAAAGCCCATTATAATTATAATTAGGTCGTTTATTCCAAGTACACAAAATCTAAAATAAATTAATATTTTTTGATTATTAATAAGAATAGTATTGTAATTAATCTGTCATAATTATAATGGTGCATATCATAATCCCTAATTCTTTTTAACTTCATCTACTCAACTTCACCATCAACTTATATCTAGTCTAGATGGGGTTTCTTCCGGTGAGATATTTTAAAAACTCCTTGAGACGTAGTACATGATTGTATTCATGTTCTTCCAACGATTCAAATAATCAGGAGACATGTTTCCAAGCGTTTCCGGTCCCGTCATATAGAGAGAAAGTAGGAAAACAATATCCCATCGGCAGAGGTATCCTCTGGATCTTAGGTGGGTAAGGAGGCTGGTGCTGATGAAATGAAGATGGATCTTCCTTACTGTGATTCCGCAGAAGTCTTTCTAGATCTTCAAGAGTGACAAAATTGGGTTGCGGATTCCTCGTTGATGGTCGATCCATGACAACATGAACTTCTTCATCCCCATGTACCAATATCAGTAGTTGATATGAGAGCATTTCTGGCTTGTTCCATCCGGTGATGACTCTGCGCCGAGGAAAGTTTTTTTGTCAGGGTCTTGAGGTAAGTAAGTACCTCCTTACGAGTATTATCCATGTTTGCTTGTATTTTGGCAAAACCTTCTTGTCTCTGCATCCGGTCGGCTATGTTGGGCTAAGCTTGGGTGTTTCCGGTATCTTGAGGGTGCTACCAGAAGAAAGAAGATTTGCGGCACCAGGTGTGGTGCTGGAAGGAGGAGGACTGTTGGAAGTAGTAGTAACTTCAGGACCTCCACCGCTAGCATTACCAGAACTAGGATTAGAAGTAGTTACTGATCCTGACCTAAGAACCACCATTTTGAACAGTTGAAGATTTGGTTGCGACCAATGTAGTTAATATCGGTTGTACGTGGTGATAATATCGGAATTTATCGTGTATCGATCTTTAACCTAGACGATACGTAAAATATCGGTGATACATAAGTATTCTGATTATATCGGTCGTACTGGACCGATATATCGTCCACCTTATCGGCCGATAATATCGGTAAAGATACAAATGTATTTATTAACAATGTTTTGTTTTGTCTTTCTGTTTGATATTTTCTTCCCATACAAATACTATGTTTGGGGATGTTAGGTTATCAAGTAATAATATCTTAATTAAAAAGTTATTTGTGTATCGCCAATAAAATAAGATATAATCATTTGTCTAGGTGTATCGCACCTTGCCGATACGATACCGATACACGATATCAACTACTTTGTGCGTGGTTGAGAAGTTGATTTCCCACTGTGGTCACCAATTTTTTTAGGGTGAAAAATAAATATACCGTAAATAATACTGATTATAAGTTTGGAAAATCAAGATCGTACAAGACGAGCCTAAACTAAGAAATGGTCGTTCACGTCTTGCTTCTGTCACAAAGGTGGAGATGATGGGTTGATCTTAGGGAAGGGAAGCAGAAAAGGTTGGGAAATTATTGTGTGATGAGATTGCAGTATGTAGTTGTTGAACTATGGTGAAGGCTAGATTTGACTGTAAATATGATTATCTCTCTGAGATAGATCTGTTATTCCTTTTCGAATATATGAAGCCATATATTTATAGTTTTGTTGTCAACACACTGATTTCTCGTAAGTTGTGAAAGTTGTGAATAGATAGAGAAGTGATGATCGTGGAGATTATGGTGAAATCATGTTCGCTGTGTCAGGAAGATTGTATGAGCACCACTCCCCCATCCTTTCAATTGTTCTAAATTGTCCCACTAATTATTACCTTCTCTTCATGGATGTGTTGCCACATCGCACGTTGTTGTAAGCCTCCAGACCAATACCCCAATGAGAATCCTCTCATATGATGTATATCTCGTAGAAAATAGAGAATTCATGAACGACTACTCTTTTGGTTTAGTTGTGATTATGACTTGTTGAGGCTAGATACTCAATTATATATTAATTAGACTAGTTAATGTTAAATATTAGTAAAATAGTAAGTCTAGTAATTACTTATATATGTAACAACTCAGAGCATCGAGGAGATAACTCATACTCGAAATCTGCACATTAACAAGATAAAGAAATCTACACTCGAGGTAGCAAATGCTATCAAATAGGAATACTAGCACTAGGATAGCATAATAAGCTAGCGCTGGCACTAGGCCAGCAAAGTAGGCAAGTACGGCGCTATCATTAGGCTAGCTCCGAGAATAGAGGTCTAGCGCTGGCACTAGGTCATCGTTTTTAAGTTTGACGCTAGCAGTAGGCTAGCGCCAAGGCAGCAGAGACTGGCGTAACTTGGTGCACATATGAATAAGGCTAGGCTAGCGCCATCATGAAGAAAGCTAGGCTAGCGCTAGTGAGCAGAGCGGGGAGAGCTAGTTATTGCTAGCGCCAGGAGTTGATGTCGGTGCCTGATAGATGCATTATTTGCATTGGTTTGATGCTCTAATTCGTTGCTTTCTTGTTAGTTTTTATATCATTATGTTTTGATTTTGTTTTTTTTTTGAGTTTCTTAGCAGTTTTGAAGTATATTCAACCAAAGAAGAAGAAAATAGTACATTACGACATGAAATGAATACAGAAGTCAAGTTCTACAAGTGAAAATGGGCCAAATATAAATTCTACTCATTCAAATCCAGGAGTTCTTAATACCATTTGGAAGAGAACGAGAATACGAGATGAACGCAAAAAGAATAAGGTCATTCCGAGTTCGGACGAAGAAGTTATGGACAAAAAAGTCGAGACAAAGAAAAGGTCATCTACAACTCAAGAGTCAGCATTGCTCATAGGGACTCAAGCAATGCTGGTCGTGACACGAAAAAGGGAAAAAAACTTGTATTTTTAACACCAAGATTCGGCATTGCTTATGGGAAATCGCATATGCCGGCCGTAGCAAGTTTTGGGGAAGAAAAGTTGAGTTATTTTGGTTCAAGAGTCGGCATTGCTTGTTGGAAATCACATATGCCGACTGTGGCAAGTCCAATGAGTCCGTTTTGCCGCGTTTTGACTTCTAAAGCAATGAAACATGGTTAGGAAAGGATTCTAAGCCCTAGAAGTAGAGGAGACTTGAGAGCCAAGCATTGAAGGCTAGAATTGAAGACATCTAAGGCTCAAACAGGGGATATTCTAGATATCACAACTCTACTTCTCATATTACATCTTCTACATCAAAAACCTAGGGTTTTCCCCTTAGGGGGAAATCATTCTTCTTCTTTGTATATTTTCCATGGGTTTTAGTAAATCCATGAGTTGGTAATTTTATTTTATTGGTTGGGGATGTAGTTGGAAGTTCTAAACATATGAATCAATTCAAGATTATTATTCTTCCTTTGGTCGTGAAACCACCATCACTCTTTAGATACGACTGGTTATTATTGATGATCAAGATCTCTTTTTATCGTTCATGTTCTACTTTTAATATCAATTGTATGATTGGAGGTGTGTTTGTTGAGGATGCATACTAAGTGAACATATATTCATATCTAAAGCTAAACTAGGGTTTGGATATACGCAATAGTCGATAGACCCGGTTGCAAGTAACATAGTTTACCGATTGTATTCAAAACCTTTGTGTGATTACATGTAGAAACTTGACCTATGTTAAATATAATACTCGTAGTATTTCTATTACATTGAGTAGCCTAATTCAAAGAACCTAACGCTCTTGGAGGATTAAACTTAATAGCATGTTGCGTTAGGTTGTTCGCTGAGTAGTATTCACATATTTATCGTTATGGTATGTGATGACATAACAAATTTACCAGAGTATTCTCTCGATGGGGTGCTCTAGGGCTATTTACATGAAGAGAGAATGTATGTTGATTCTAATTGATTATAAAGCATGATTTGCGATGGAAGATGAAATTCTTAACCAGTATTTCTCACCTTGATCTCAACCTTAATTTATTTTGTTGTTTTACTTAGTTAATTCATTACGATCCCCCTTGGTTATATAAGAAGTTAAAGAAAAATAACAATTCACAGCTCCTCGTGGGAACGATCCTTACTATTGTTATATTACTTGTTAGTATTAGTGGGAAATATCTTAATTAATTTGTGTGCAAACCACACGCACCAGTGCCAGCAACAACGAGCGACAATGGAGATATCTATTGCTAGAGCCTTGTATGATGGTACTGTACCAGCGCCAATATATGCTAGCGCCGGCAAGTTACAACGCTAGAGAAGCAGGGTATTGACCCTGGGATGCGCCTTCTCTTAGAAAGTGCCATTAGCACTTGCATTCACATTTTTGCATGATTTGCATACTTGTATTTGCACAAGTGATAGTGTAGCCATGAGTCAATGATGTTTCTGATGCCAACTTTAGCTACATTGCAAGAACTAAGGGCCTCATTTGGTTCGTAGAGATCAGCTGATAATGACCATGGCAGATTCAGTGCTTCATTCAAGTGGATTAATGTACAGTTAATTGATATACTTCAAGTATTGAAGATTCATGTTGATACTATGAGTACAGTAGTAAATTGATGTTGTTCAAATAAGAATTTGAATATCGACGCATATATACAGAACAAGTTCAAGGAATTCAGTTGTGGAAGTTATGCGACTTGAGACGAGTTCAATATATATTGCATAGATATTTAGAGAGGCTACATTATCAGTATAAAGTACGTGTAGCTATTAGAAAAGTCTGTATTCTTAATTATCCTGTAGAAAATGGGTAGAAGTACATAACTCGTATTTTTGATACAAGGTCAGAAATATATGCAAATATTTATATGTTTCTACTGCAGGGAAGAGGGCGATTTTACGATTTTCTCCTTTATCAAAAATCCACCAGTGATCATCACAAATGTTTATTATATTACCATTTATTAATTATAAAACACTTTTTTTTTAATTTTTTTGTACTCTTGGGTGTATTTCTTTTCATATCCAGCTATTATTAGGGTTAGGTTTTTCTTTTACATGTAAGATATCAGTTTTAGAAAATTATTATTTTTTAGTCGACAATTGCCCATAGAGAGTTTGGTTTTTCTATTAGTCTCCACCCCATTTTAGCAATCATATTATCTTAAAATCCTAAATATTATGGATTACCACCCTAAATGACAAGTTTGCATATTAAGTTCTCGGCTATAAGGAAAATACCCGTTTTTCCTTATTCATTTTTGGCAATTTCATTTTTACTCCACCCAAAGTCTGTATGTAATTTCGTTACTGTCTTAAAGGTTTTTTTTTTAGTATTTAAAAACAACTCATTTGTTGGTATCTTTCCAACTTTACGATCGCTTACTTATTTCTTCACTAATGGTTCAAAACTCTTAATCTTGGATGTATGAGTGAATAATGGGGACCCTAGATATCTATCATTTAATGGTATGATATGTACTAATAGTATGTCATTGCTTTCCTTTTGGATGTTTGGGTTTGTTTTGGGACTGAAAAAACACCTAACTTACTAGGATTAATCAGCTGGCTTGAGGAAATTCAAAAGTTTTTTAACAAGGTTAACAGGTTGTGGCTAGTTGGAAGATTTAATTCACAAAATATTAAACAATCATCGGCAAAGAGGAAGTGAATTATTGTTTGTACCCGAGATGTGATTCTTCTGTCTTTAATCTTACCCTGAGTTTCAAAACTCATTATCGTTCTGGAGAGAGCCTCCATGCATATCAGAAACAGGTATGGAGATATTGGATCTCTCTGTCCAAGATATCTTGTTGGTTTGAAGAATTCTGTTGGACATCCATTCAATAAAAGTGTTTGTTGGCTTGAAGAATTCTGTTGGACATCCATTCAATAGCACTGATAAGGTGGTGGTTGAAATACGTTCATGAACCATTTTGCATCATTTTTCAATAAAACCAATTTTTCTCATTATTTTGATAAGAAAAAACCATTCTACTGTGTCAAAAGATTTTAACATGTCTATCTTCAGTCTCATCAAACTATTATTCCCTATCTTTTTCCTCATTTTATACATGATCTCATATGATATGGTTATATTGTTAGAATTTTATCTTCTTGGGATGAAGATGAAAGGTGATTGGTATGGGGATATTATTTTATCTAGGAATTATTTCATTCTACTTACTAAAAGTTTGGCAATATTCTTATATGAAGTGTTGGGTTGTGTTATTGGCCTAAACTCATAAGTTGTAGTTGGGTTTAAAGTTCTAGGGACGAACATAGCAAAGCACATGACACACCTAGCACACTCTGATGTGTACCGTTTTGTGCTTTGTTGGCACACTTTACACCTTAATGTATACCAAAACCAAATCTTATATTTCCAGTGAAACTTCGTAATTCAAGGCCTGCACATTTAAAATCTCAATTTGAATTCTCAAAGGGTGGTTCCCTTTCACGCTTCCGGTATGAATTTCTTGTCACTTTCTTTAGCTCTTATAGTTTCAGGGGGAAACTAACTTAGCTTTAGAAGCCCTAAATTTTATTAAGCCCAGCTCACTTATTTTAACCCCAAACAACCCAAATCGAATTATACTAAGTTACAAATTTTAGTCATCAACCAAGAATGCATGCGAATGGGCTTACAGTTAAAAAGTTTGATAAGGTTAATCAACTATCCTACTCGGGTTACCAAATTTTACAGCGGGTTACTAACGCCATACAAAAGAACACATACCAATTTTTGGAATTTGGTGAATTTGCGTGGAATTTGATAACCCTGTAACCGTCATGATGTCATGAGGGGTTAATGTGAAACTTTAGTGAGTTTAATAATCTTCCCTTCACGGCGCGCTTGAGATTCGCTGCTTTGGAATCGAGCTTTGCGCGAAACATAAACCAGACCAGTGATTACCCTCTCTCTTCAAAAATTAAAATTAAAGCGGTGCCTAAAAGTTTTTGTTCTGTGCGGTGATGGCTGTACCTGTACAAAACAAAGTCAATTGTCATAACTTTTCTAATCACCCATTATTAGTGCTAGTGTTATAATTAGTTTAATTTGTTTAAAAAATTGAGACAAGAACAAATTTCAAAGTAAGTCCACTTAGAAAAAGAGTCTTTATCATCATCGGCTATATGTTTTTCATTAGTCAAAAAGAGTCCACTTTTGAAAAATCTCCGTTCTCATACTGTCGCATGACTCGCGTGCTTCTTCTTCTGGAGTTTGATTTCCATGCTCATCTGGTGGAGTCTAATATAATTATCAAAATTATTGACTAACTATATTGGATTTTATCTTTGAGCAAACTACTTTGGCCAAAAGATGGCCACAACGAACAGATGAATTTACCAATTCTTGCTATTGCTAAACCTCTATTTTAAGTTTAGCGGGCGAAAGAAAATTCATTACCGCATACACTTTCTCTACCGTCTGCTTATTATATTTTACAATGCGTTATTTTTAATTTCTTTAGGTGGAACAAAAGGACTCAACTCAACGGCAGAGAGAGAGAGTCATCTAAAGATAAAAAACCAATACTTGTCGTAGTGGTGTTTACATTTACTATTTCTCTTTTTTTTTGCATTTACTATTTCTATTCAATTGACATATGGAGTGGGAAAACATTACATCCCAAAGTCCTTACTCTAAACTAAGGTAAAGACTGATCCAAGTATGGTCTTACTTTGACAAAAATTAAGGTGAGTCCTGCTATGACTATTCAACCCCTGGGATTTTACATTTTTAGTTTTAAAGTATGTAGTTTTTAAATGTTTATCAAAATCCATCCTCAAATTGTTTAAATTTTATATTTGACGAATTATTCACCTAGTTAATTCTCTTTTTTTTTTGTAATTATTTTATAGATATGTATAACGGGTATAAACTTAATTATTATTAGATTGAAAATTGTACGACGACCATATAGTTTTTTAAAAGTAAGATTTAACAATACAAATTATAATAAATAAAAATAAAAGTAAAATAGTTTTCTTTTTCCATATGTTTAGTATCTTTTACTTAGATTAATAAAAAGTAAAAGAATAAAAACTAAATTTTTTAGGAAGCCAGGAAAAGATTTAGTATCTTTTTGTGAAGATGAGATTCTAAGAATACCCTTTAGTTTCAGGATTTTTCACAACTATTTTTAAGGGTTATTATTTAAGTTTTAGGATTTAGTTTTTAGTTCACATACAATATCATGTTAGATCAATTTAATCCCC
This sequence comes from Papaver californicum, assembly GCA_023531435.1. Lineage (NCBI taxonomy): Eukaryota > Viridiplantae > Streptophyta > Magnoliopsida > Ranunculales > Papaveraceae > Papaver > Papaver californicum. Next base: position 335,233 of record JAJJMC010031261.1, read on the forward strand.
GAAGGTAGAAAGAGGTTGAGTTGATATACTCACGCGTCAAAAACGTACTAGTTCAGCTTCATGCTCCAAACAAATATTAGTTAAGTTTCACTAAAACTTAAAATATACCCAAGTATTTTTACGAAGGATTTTGTTTTTCAAAGGTATTTAAATAGGGATCCCTAAATTTACCCAGAAACAATGCCAAGGTTACGTCCGTTGGAAAAGTAAGGACGATAACAAACATGAGTGAGTGGTTACTAAGAAACATAAAAAGTCTATTATCGTGTTTGACACCGTTGATATTTCGAATGATGGTGATGACGATTATTCTTCTAACCAGGGGGAAAACAACAAATATGCATCCAAGGACATGCCAAACATAGACCATGAGTTCTTCATGACTCCTTATATACCTGCTAGTATTCCTCCTAATCGTAAAAGTCGCCTTCTCATGAATCTAGACCGCACTACCAAGACTCAGCTGCTTGCTCTCGAAGCCATGATTCAGTTTTTTGTTGGTTCTGCAACAATAGAAAACACTAAACAGAAGAAGTTGTTAAGGTTAAGAAATCATTGAATTGATATCACACACAATGGACAGAGCCACTTGCTCAACAAATTGTCCTTAACACAATAGTCCGCGGGTACTCCTCAAGAATGAGACATGATATACCCCCACAACAGAGATGTGTCCAAGATAGAACTGCCCGTTATGACTAGTATTAACACAATACTAATCACCCTCAAGAACTTAACAGCAAGATGTGGAAAGGAAATAAACAAGCAGTGTGTAAAACAAAGCAAGAAAACAGGATAATAGCTGCTTCTGAAGTGAGTTCAAATGAAGAATTCGATTTTCTTTTATAGGCAAAAGAAGAGAAAAGTTTTAATCGCAATCAATTCCGTGCATGAAGCAAGGACATAAAGTTTGAATTCAATTCCGTGCATGGAGCACGGACTTAATGTTTAAAACGGAATTAAAATGGTCAAGAGTAATTCTCGCCGGGTCAGACGCCCCCCACATTTAAAACAAACTTTAATTTGGTTTTAAATTCTTTAAGAAAAATATATTCTGTTCAAAAAGGTAAGTCTTAGTTGGTCCGCAGCCGCAGCTACGCCCGCACCCGCAACACACACTCATGCCCGCAGTAGTAGCCACAGTCACACCCGCACCCACATCCACAGCCGCAGATCCGCAAGTCCGCAAGACGCAAGACGCAAGCGCACCCGCACCCGAGCCCAAGCCCAAGCCCGTACGTGCGTGCTTCGGTGCGAAGCACCGCGCGTGTGTGAAAAGCATGGTTGCACCAACTATCCCATAGACTTAGTCCTCCCGCGACCACAAAAATGTCTAAACCTTTAAGGGCCCTCCCTTAGAAGCAACTTTCTAGGTAAAATAAGGAGATGAATCATCTTTAGTTTCTCCATTGTGAGACTAAAGGTTCATTCACAAAAGTGAAAAATGAGCTAGTGTTCCTTAGTTTCTTCTAGGTCCTAAGATCCATTCCCACCAAGATCAAAAACATTTTAAGTTCATTTTTCTCCAACAATCCCCCACGTGAATGAAAACCCGATAGAAAATTAGAAATCAGAAAGCGAAAAATACCACTTAGGAAATACGTGTCCATAAGGTCTTGAACCTTTGCTTAGTGAGAAATTACTGAAACTACTTGATGGAAAGTGAACACGATGTCTTGAACTGCCATCGTTTGGTGTAGTTCATCAATAACTTCCACGCGTGATATCTCTCTAGGTGCTGTCAAGTTCGTGTCGTTGTGTCCATTTTGGCTCTGGACGTATCCCGTTTCTCAGAATGCTTAGAGAATCAGCTCAATTCTCATAGGAAGCGGCCCGCTTCCTCATTCAGATAGGTGAGTTCTATCAAGAGTGTTTACTGCTACACCCCACTTCAATCTTAAATTGAAACTATAAAACTCATTAAGACTTAATTAAAAGTCATCCTTCACTTGCAGTCACACTATCACGTATACATCATAGGGAAGGGACAGAGAATGAAATTCTCTGATAGTGTTTCCTTTAACCCACCACAAATTAGTTGTCTCATTCGAAACCTTGATCTTGGGATCTCCAGTCAGCAAGGTTGAGTATCCTTCATGGCAAGTTTATTTAATGAGCTTAATCCCCATCCCCCTGGATGCATTACTAACTATCTCCTTGGACAAACCTTTCATCAAAGGGTCCGTGATATTTTCCTTAGACCTCACAAAGTCAACAGAAATAATGCCAGTTGAGATTAGTTGTTTTAGGGAATTGTGTCTTTTACGAATGTGTATAGACTTCCTCTCCTGCTTTATCTAACGCAATAAACTCCGATTCCATAGTGGATCGAGATATACATGTCTGTTTGGAACTCTTCCAAGATACAGACCCACATGCTAGAGTGAAAACATATCCACTCGTAGACTTAGTCTCCTGTGAGTCTGATATCCAGTTTGCATCATAAAATCCTTCAAGGACCGCATGGTATCTCTCATAACTTAAATAAAAGTTCAAAGTGTACTTCAAGTACCTTAACACTCTAATAAGTGCATCCCAATGCTCCTGCCCTGGATTACAGGTATACCTACTTAACCTACTCACAGCATACGCAATGTCTGGTCTCGTACACTTCAAAAAATACATCAGACTTCCTATAACGCGTGAGTATTCAAGTTGTGAAACTCCATTACCCTTATTCTTTTTGAGTCTACAACAAGGATCATACGTAGTACAAGCAGGTTTACAATCAAACTGGTTATATTTCTTAAGCACAAATTCAATATAATGAGATTGACTAAGACTATATCCATTAGAATTTCTTCTAATCTTCATCCCTAAGATTACATCAGCGGGGCCTAAGTCTTTCATGCCAAAGTTCTCATTTAGCATGTTCTTTGTGGAATTAATTACATCCATGTTTGTACCAAGTATTAGCATATCATCAACATACAAGCATACGATCACACATGCATCATTCACAAGTTTAGTATAAACACACTTGTCAGATTCATTAATTTTAAAAACACTAGAAATCATTACATGATCAAATTTTTCATGCCACTGTTTAAGTGCTTGTTTCAAACCATACAAGGATTTTTTCAGTTTACAAACTTTGTTTTCACAACCTTTCACTACAAATCCCTCAGGTTGGTCCATATAAATTTCTTCATCTAATTTACCATTTAGAAAAGCTATCTTACATCCATTTGATGTATCTCTAAGTTATGAATGGCAGCAATAGCAATTAACATCCTAATGGAAGTAATTATCGTAACAGGTGAATAAGTATCAAAGAAATCTACGCCTTTTATCTGTTTATAGCCTTTAGCTACTAATCTAGATTTGTATTTTTCCACAGTTCCATCTACCTTACGTTTCCTTTTGAAGATCCATTTACAACCTATGGGTTTACACCCTAGAGGTAAATCTACAATCTCCCAGGTACCATTCTGTATAATGGAATCCATTTCACTAATGGCGGATTCTTTCCACCATGGAGCTTCAGATGACGTCATGGCTTCTCTATAGGTCTGTGGATCAGTCTCAGCTAAGCATGTTATGAAGTCTGGCCCAAAAGATTTTTCAGTTATAAGTCTTTTACCTCTTCTAGGATCAAATTCAAAATCATCTTCCTCTAAAGGTAATGTCTGACTAACGGAAGGGACATCTAGGGGAGCAACACTTATCATGCGAGAGTCATATTTCAATGTAAAAACATTTTCAAAGAACACATCATCCCTAGATTCCATAATTGTATTCACACTAATTTCAGAAATTTCAGAACTTACAACCAAAAACCTATATGAAGTAGTATGATCAGGATACCCTATGAAGACACAGTCAACAGTTTTGGGTCCTATCTTGGTTCTCTTAGGTGGAGGAATGGAAACCTTAGCCAAACGCCCTCACACTTTAAAGTATGCATAAGAAGGTTGTGTACCTTTCCATAACTCATATGGAGTTTTGTTTGATACTTTAAAGAGTACTCTGTTCAAGACATAGCAAGTTGAGAGGACGACCTCCCCCCACAAGTTTGCCGGTAGTTCTGAACTAATTAACATGGCATTCATCATCTCTTTAAGGGTTCGGTTCTTCCGTTCAGCCACACCATTAGATTATGGTGAATAAGGAGGGGTTACTTCGTGTATAATGCCGTGTTCTATGCAAAAATATCCTATATGAACTACATACTCACCACCACGGTCAGACCTAACAGTTTTAATGGTAGCACTCATTTGGTTTTCAACTTCTAGTTTATACATCTTAAAGGCTTCTAAGGCATCATCCTTACCTTTAAGTAAATATATGTGACAATACCTCGTACAATCATCTATAAAAGTGACAAACCATTTCTTATCACCTCTAGTTTGAAATGATTTCATGTCAACTAGGTCTTAATGAATTAATTCTAAGGGTTTATAATTTCTCTGAATATTTTTCCTATAAGATTTTTTAGCATATTTTGATTCTACTCATATTTCACATTTATGTTCATTATCCAAACTAAATTTGGGTATGCAGCCTATACTTGTCAGTTTATTCATTGACTTATAGTTTACATGTCCAAGTCTAGCATATCGAACATTCAATGACACACAAACATAAACAGAAGAATCAAATTTATTCATTTCAACAGAGGTTACATTAAGTTTGTAGAGACCCTCAGTCTTATAACCCTTTCCTACATAATCCTTACCCTTAGTGACAATAACTTTCCCAGATTCAAAAACAAGTTTAAAACCCTTATCATCTAAAACACCACAAGATACAAGATTTTTGCAGATGTACGGAACATGAAGAACTTCATTCAATGTGAGAGTTTTTCCAGAAGTGAGCTTTATCCCAACTTTGCCTTTTCCCGCAACCTGTGCTGTCGGACGAGTTACCCATGTAGAGTTTCTCCGCTTCCACTATCTTCTGATAGGAGGTGAACATATCTCTGTTTCCACAGACATGCTTGGTAGCACCAGAGTCTACCCACTAGTCTATCACATTGGTTACCAAATTGACTTCAGACACCGTGCCAGAAAATTCGTTCTTGTTATTTTCAACCAAATTAACATTGTTTTTCTTATTAAAGTCCTTACGTTTTATATAGTGCATTGCCATATGGCCAGGAATTCCGCAAACATAACAGGCACCTTTAATTTTACCAATGCCAGATTTGGGTTTCTGAAACATACCTTTTTTGTGATGACCAGGCTTGCGTTTGCTGTTGTCGCCCTTTTCAGAATTGGAAGACTTGTGTTCAATTACATGAGCCTTGTTGGACATGTCCCTTGCGGAAGATACGTTCTTGTATTTAGAGCACAGCAATTCTTCCACTTGAATCTTCTTACCCAATTCAACCATACTGACTTCACCAGTTTCATGTCTCAATCTTCGTTTGTATTCAGACCAGGAAGAAGGTAATTTCTCAATCACAGCATACACTTGAAAAGTTTCATCTAATATAACTTCAGCTATAATTTTATTGATAATACGTTGAAGTTCAAGGAATTGATCAACCACAGATTTGTTATTTGACATTTTGTATTCCAGGAACCTAGCTACCAAAATTTCTTACTTCCAGCAGTTTCAGCTTGGTATTTCACTTCTAAAGGAGCCCACAAATCAAAAATAGAAAAATTGTTTTTTGCATTATAGAAATCATACAGTGCATCTTCTAAACAGTTCAAAATATGATTTTTGGCCATATAGTTTTGTCTACCCCAACTTTCCAACTCCCTTTCATTTCCAGCATCATTTAAAGTCTCATTAAAGGATTTCAGAACTAATTCATCTAACATATGGAAACTCAGAAAGAACAACATCTTGGATTGCCATCTTTTAAAATCTTTGCCATTAAATTTTTCTGGTCTGTCAACATCATTCTTACCCATTGTTACAGAAGAAGTAGACATTGTGTTAAGATTGTTGGATCTGCAACAATAGAAAGCACTAAAAAGAAGAAGTTGTTAAGGTTAAGAAATCACTAAATTGATATCACACACAATGGACAGAACCACCTGCTCAGCAAATTGTCCTTAACACAATAGTCCGCGGGTACTCCTCAAGAATGAGAGATGTTATACCCCCACAACGGAGATGTGTCCAGGATAGAACTGCCCGTTATGACTAGTATTAACACAATACTAATCACCCTCAATAACTTAACAGCAACATGTGGAAGGGAAATAAACAAGCAGTGCAAAAAACAAAGCAAGAAGAGGGGAAAAGAAGACAGGATAGTAGCTGCTTCTGAAGTGAGTTCAAATGAAGAATTTGATTTTCTTTTATAGACAAAAGAAGAGAGAAGTTTTAATGGCAATCAATTCCGTGCATGAAGCAAGGACATAAAATTTGAATTCAATTCCGTGCATGGAGCACGAACTTAATGTTTAAAACAGAATTAAAACGGTCAAGAGTAATTCTCGCCGGGTCAGACGCCCCCCATATTTAAAACAAACTTTAATTTAGTTTTAAATTCTTTAAGGAAAATATATTCTGTTCAAAAAGGTAAGTCTTGGTTGTCCCGCAGCCGCAGCTACGCTCGCACCCGCAACACACACTCATGCCCGCAGCAGTAGCAAGCCGCAAGCGCAAGCGCACCCGCACCCGCGCGTGCATACTTCGGTGCAAAGCACCGCGCGTGTGTGAAAAGCATGGTTGCACCAACTAGACCATAGCCTTAGTCCTCCCCCAACCACAAAAGTGTCTAAACCTTTAAAGGCCCTCCTTTAGAAGCAACTTTCTAGGTAATAAGGGGATGAATCATCTTTAGTTTCTCCAATGTGGGACTAAAGGTTCATTCATAAAAGTCAAAAATGAGCTAGTGTTCCTTAGTGACTTCTAGGTCCTAAGATCCATTCCCACCAAGACCCAAAACATTTTAAGTTCATTTTTCTCCAACATTTTTCCTTTAGAGAAGAGACTACCCGACTTCACAAATATAATTAAGAGTATCTCAAACTCCATTACCGTCTTGTGATGGATGGTTAAGGTTTATGCTTGGCAAGGATCATGTTCTGGCCATACTCGATAGTGCACGAATTACTAAGGTTGTTAGAGCTTTTGGGGAGCCCTAAATTAAAAGGGATATGCAGGGTTTAGTTATTATGGCTTCGCGATGGTGTATTCCAACTTTTACAATTATATGAAAGTGAGGAGAGCTAACAATTAATTTAGAGGACGTGGCGACCTTGCTGCATCTCCCAGTTACATGCAATCTTAATACTCGTTGGACCCGTGAAGATGAGCAATGGTGTTCAATTCTGACATGCAAGATAGAAGAATTCAATGCAAGGGCCAACAATGTGAAGTCTTTCTATACTTGGTGTATGAAGTACCGATGGCCAAAGAAGGAGAACTCAGAAAGACCTACTAATGTTATATTATGTATTGCAGCATTCTTATTATTATGGTTGTCGAGGAAGGTGTTGGCACTAAGATGAAGCCGATAGTATCCCCTCTTGACGTTCAACTAGATCAAGGTGATATATTACCCATAGGTATCTTATTTCTAGGCTATCTGTATTCTCATATTGATTCACTAGTATCATACATGAACATATCTAATGGTTATATGAAAGTAGGATCATTTGCCAATATTTCATTCCTGCAAGCATGGTTGTGAGAACACTTCTATGAATACGCCCCTACTCTCCATGCTATTTTCGATGAATATGACATTCTTCCGGCTAGGATATTCCAATGGATAAGTAAGCGTCTCTTGTAAAAAACTTGATACGTTTTTAGATGATAAGAGTAAGGTGAAATTTCGTCCATGAGCGCCAATTCCTCCTTACATAGCTCATTTAGTTATTTTTGCTACTGACTTTAGCACTACATTACTTTCTGGTCAGCAGAAAACTGATATCGGAGAATCTATGTTCATGCTAATTAAGTTGCACTCCTGGTCATATATTTTCAATATTCTTAGGAGCATATACAATAAAGTCTTATGCCAGGATGTTCCCTTCTGTCGCGTGATTAATCCATCTATAGATAAGTTGAGACCTTCATTAGACAGTACTCGTAAAATAGGGAGGAGTTTTCCTTTCTTATGTCCGAACATAAAACTATTTGTAACTCCCAGATATAAAATCTACTGACAACATGAGCCCAGCCGTCTTCATGGCTTCGTGCAAGAGATTATAGCAACACCGTGTGTCACTCCTTCTGCACAATACTTGGATGCTCGCCTAAGATTGAGGCCACTCCCTGCTGGTAAGCCCAGAACATCTTATAAGCCAACACATGTAAATATATCTCTATCTTTTTTTTTTGATCGGAAAAAGAGGATATTCATTAAAAAGAGAAGGTACTTAAGAGGGGTACCTCAACCCAATGAATACAAAAGTGAGCAAAAACAACTATAAACCGTTAAGACCGGTATTGAAGTGTAAAGACAAAATCAAGAGAAGCGAAATAAAGAGTCCCAAAGAGCGATCACCATATTTGCCGTTAGGCCTAACATCCTTGTGTTTGATTCGGCCCAAAAGAACGCTTGAAGTTTAACGTTTCTAATGAGGGTTACCAAACTTCTCGTTTTGTTTTCAAATACTCTTGCATTTCACTCTTTCCATATGCACCACCATATTGTGACCGGTATGTTGTTCCATATTCGACTAAGTCTTTCGTCTCCCTAATTAAAACTCCAAGATTTAACATTCGTGGTGACATTCGAGTTATAAGTTCAACGACTACTAAAGCCTTCCGCAAAGTAATCCCAAATTCTCCGGGTCCTCCAACAATCATAAAATAGATGCGAGTTATTTTCGTCATCTTCGCCACAAAAGCAACACAATCTAGAAACATCCATACCCCTTCTTCGTAATTTATCCTTTGTCATTATCCTATCATGAGAGAGTAGCCAAAGAAAAAAATTGATTTTGTGAGGATATTTACGGTTCCATATGACGTCGGTTGAGAAAGTAGACTCATCTTGATCTTCTTCGTTCGTAACACCATCCTTGACCGTGTAATGGCCATGATCATTTCCGACCCAAAAATGGTTATCCGGGACGCCTTCTTGAATAGAGATGGAAGAAAGAAGATTTGATATGGATAAAATTCACTTGAAACGGTTTGTTAGTATCTTTGTCTAGACATAAACCTCCATCTCAAGCCACCATCAACCACTTCATACATGCTTGCCACCACAAACTCCTTAGTCCTTGAAGCATTGTAAGCCAAAGGAAACAAATCACATAATCTACCTTCACCGAGCCAATAATCTTCCCAAAATCTAGTTTCTTTGCCCGCACCTATCTTAAATCTAATATTTTTGTTGAAGTTCTTGAGCTCTTTATAAATATTATACCAAAATCTCCCACCTTTTGATCCCTTTGGTTGGAGGGTTTCCCATCTGGAAGTAGTTTCGCCAAAATTTTCAACTATAATCTTCCTCCACAACGAGTCTTTCTCTATGCCAATGCGCCACCACCATTTTTGTAACAAAGCCGAATTCACTTGCTTGGTTCTTCTTATGCCAAGGCCACCTTTATTCTTTGGTTTTGAAACCAAAGTCCAACCAATATTGTGTATTCTTTTCTTATTTTGACCATCATCCCATAAGAATTTTCTCACTAATTTATCGATTTTTTTCGTTATGGAGCATGGAGCAAGAAAAATGGAGAGGAAGTAAATTGGTAAACTAGCTAGACTTTTGATGAGGGTTAGCTTACCTCCTTTTGCTATTGATTTTCCCTGCCAAGAAGTAATTCTTTTCGAGCAAATTTTGAGAGTATTTTCCCATTTTTGAGTACCTCATACCTTATCTCCCAAAGGAAGACCAAGATAAATAATAGGAAAGCTAGCATACTTGCAACCCAACATGTTCGCAAAAGTTTCAACTCCCTCTTCGACCGCGACCCCGTATAAGCTACTCTTGGTGAAATTTATTTTCAAACCCGAAGTTAGTTCGAAGCAAAGAAGTAAATAACGGAGGGCATCAACTTGTTTTGTCTTCTCCTCAAGAAAAATGATAGTATCATCGGCAAATTACAAATGATTTATTTTTGTTCCTCCTTTCTTGACCGAAAAACCCGAAATTTGCTCGCAATCTTGAGCTTTGCTCAACATACAACTTAAAACTTCAACAACGATAGTGAAAATAAAAGGAGAGAGTGAGTCCCCTTGACGAAGACCCTTTTCAGAACCGAAATATCCATAAGACGACCCATTAACAAGAACCGAGAACTTGGGAAAGGATAAGCAATTTCTAATCCAAGACCTCCAAACACCATTAAGCCCCATTTTGTATAAAACTTCATTTAGGAAATTCCAATTCACATTATCAAAGGCTTTCTCAAAATCAAGTTTACAAACCAACCCCAGTAATTTTTGGCGTAGTCTAGAATCCACACATTCATTTGCTATCAAAATTCCATCAAGAATTTGTCTTCCTTTAATAAAGCTAGATTGAGACGGGGAGATTATAGAAGGAAGATATACCTTTAAGCGCTCCGCCAAAACCTTTGAGATTATTTTGTATACACTCCCAATAAGGCTAATGGGTCGAAAATCTTTTACTTCCTCCACTCCCGCCCTCTTGGGGATAAGAGCAATAAAGTTATTTTTTAACGACGAATGTAGCACATTATCTTTACGAAATTCTTCAAAAACCTTCATCAAGTCTTCTTTTAGGAAATCCCAACAAACAATGTAAAACTTCATAGGATATCCATCTGGACCCGGCGCCCGATCAATTCCCAACCCTTTAATTGCATTCTTCACTTCCTCTGCACTAAAAGATCTTTCCAACCAATTACAAGCATTCTCGTCAATACGCTTTAGGCACATATTTTTGATTCTAGGACGGTTGTTTGAAATCTCCTTAAAAGCGGTCATAAAATGATTTGCGATACCCATTGATGCGAAGGTTGTTGATGTTATTGAAAGCTCTATGACCCTTCATCACTCGATGGAAATGTTTGGTGTTGCGATCTCCATCTCTAAAGTATCTAACTCTTGATTTTTGTCTCAACGTTACGTTTTGGCGACGATGAGCTAAATCAAAATCTACTTTGGCCTTCACAAGCATTTCTTCTTCCAACGGATATACCCCTACTATAATCAAGATCGTCCAATTCATTCATCTTATTGAGGGCCATGCTTATAGCCCTATTAATGCAACCAAAGTCCTCTTTATTCCACACCTTTAGTTTCTCCTTTAAATCGTTTAACTTCTTTGCAAAACTTTCACCGGCCATACCTATAAAAGAAAAAGACTCCCACTATTCTTTCATTAAGGGGATTAAGTTAGTACCTTCAAGCCAAGCTAATTGAAATCGAAAGGGGAAAGCGCCCCAATCCGCGTCCAAAGAGCATAACTCAATAGGAAAATGATCCGAAAAAGGTCGAGCAAGGCGTTTGAGAGCAATCTTTGGAAAGTGATCTTCCCAATCCGAAGTAATTAAGAACCGGTCGATCTTACTCTTCTTATTTGGCGGTCTACCCCAAGTATACTTAGCACCAGAAAGAGGCACATCCACAAGATCAAGCTGAATACAAAGATCATTAAAGAGTTTCATAGAGTTTGAGACTAAACGACAACCTCTTCTCTCTTCCATAAATCTTATCTCATTGAAGTCGCCACCAAAGCATAAAGGTAATCCGTCCCAATAACCACACAAAGAAGCTAGCTCCCTTCGAAAACTTTTTTTCTCATACACCTTGCAAGGGCCATAGACACTAATTAAGGCCCATCGGAAGTTGTCCTCCACATTTCGACAAGAAATACTTAAGGTAAAAGTGCCTTCAAGAAAGTATTTTACTTCTATTAAATCCGAATTCCATATCACCAACATTCCTCCCGATCTTCCATATGAATGTAAAGCAATCCACTTACACGGATTTGTACCCCAATATTGGCGCACAATAGCATCCGTGCACGCACTAAGCTTCGTCTCTTGAATCATAAGAATGGAAGGCTTCCAACGTTTCACAAGCTTTTTTAATTTGGAACGCTTATCCGGATCTCCAAGACCATTTACATTCCAAGAAATAATCTTAAACATTTAAAAAGAACAACCCAAGAATTGTAAGAACTAAATAAAACCATTAGTTTGTACCACTAGCTTCCGTATCCAATTAATCTCTAAAGGCATTCATATTTTGAAGAATAGAATTTGATACAAAATTAATTTCCTTACTTGAGAATTCAATCCCCGCTTGCTTGCCGGCTTCTTTAAGTTTTTCAAAAATAACCTTGAATTTCGCATGTAAACATTTAGCTAACTCCACATCATCATCATCCACATTCCGAACTCGCTTATTGTCATTACTTGTTTACAAATCCGCATCCTCATTATCACCAAATGTTTCCTTATGTATTTCTTGATTTTCATTTTGTGCACAATTATCTTGCTTGTAGTTGGATTCCTTCTCCATAGCTCTAGAATTAGAGGTGACCTCTTTAGAAAAGTTGTTCTTTAATATCTTCTTTAAGCTCCTCGAAGAAAAATTGTCAATAGAAGCAAAGCTAGGTTCACTACTTCCTGTTGGGTTTGTTTCCGCTAGCCCATCTTCTTTTGGAATTGATGACTCAGGCCTAGTATCATTCCATACTATCCTTGTGTTTGAGGCCTGCTTCGAGCCCAGCGAGAAAGAACAGGACCTATCTAATACAACAGCAGGCCTGACTTTTTTTTCATTGGTTTGGGCTGAATTCTGTTTCTGGACCAGTGAGGATAAACCAATTCCATCTATTTCATTATCCACCTTCTTCAAACCTAGCCTCACGTGATGTTCCACTTTTTTCTCACAATAAACAGAAGCAGAATTTAAATTAAAGGTGTCATGTACCACGTCAAAAGTGTCTGAGACATGTGTCGCATTCTTACTCGTCCTTTCTTTCTCCACCTTTGCCAATCTGACGCCTTTACCTGGCTTTTGACCAATAGAAAAAACCTTGTGACCAACCAATCCTACGTTTCTCTATTTCTTCTTCCCCGTCTCCGGGCAAAAATACTCTTTTCCGACGCCATAGTTCTTCTTCCCCAACTCAATAGAAATTGGTTTGAACTCAGTTTTTGATGTCTCTAGAGCTTCTCCAATTAATATGATTTGAACCCATTTTTTTGTAATTCATATCACCAGCTCCTGACACCATACCCCATTATTGACTGGACCATTTACCTTTACTCTGATCTCAAAGAGATTTGTTGCTATTGATGTTTCCGGGCATACTTCTACTAGTCCCCCAAAATGCTCTCCAATGTCTTTGAATGTTGAATAATCCCATAAATCAAAGGCAACCCCACTTACTCCAATCCAAACCTTCTTAGTTTGATTTGGTTTGAGCAGTTCATTAATCCCTGCAAACCAAGGGTATAATTGAATGCCTGTCTCCCCCACTTTCCACCATTTAATTTGATTGATCCTATTGAATTCATCATGAGTTTTAATGGTGAATACTGCTTTAGTTTCGTCAATTGGTCGTAAGTCAAAACTATAGTACCAGCCAAATTTGTCCATCATCCACAATCCAGCTTCTTGCCAATTGAATTCATCTGATTCCAATTCAACCACCATTGTTCTTTGCCAGATTGATTTTAGCTCCTGATTAGCCATTGTCCTGTTCCCTCTTGTGATTTGATGAGGCTTAGCTGAGTGTTTATGCTCATTTTGATTCCTAGCTGACCATAGATTTTTAACAAGTTGAACCCATGAAACCTTTTTCTCCATCCTTGCCTGTAGAGTTGGGCTTCCAGACATCAATCCTTCTAGAAACCTCCCTGTATCCCACCATCCATCCCATTATTGCCGGCTGGGAAGAACAAAACAGATGGGAATGCTTTGTTGTGTGAAACATGTAAACTCATAAAAACTTCATTTTCATTCTTCTTCCTTGTTGCCAGCATCCAGTCCCCATCCTCTCTGAAACACCATTTGGATAAATTTCCACCCCCACCTTTGGCCTCGTCCTTTAGAAGCTGGAGTAGCCAGATTCCTGCCTTGAAACTAAGCCAACAGAATTGCCTAATTCTTCCAGTCCAGATTGCAAGATGGATAATGTCTCTGGCTCCTTTTTTCCCCATTGAACCACCTATAATCTTCTTTTCTACTTTGATTGAGCTCCTTATTCTTGGTTGAAGTTTTGATCTGCCACTAGCATATTCTCTGATCCCTGGTCTGCCCTCACCATCATTTGATTTTGATCTCCTTCTTGTTGTTGTGATAAAGCCCTCCTCATCCACTGCTCTCTGAATGCTTACCATTTTTCGGCGTTGTAACTGATGAAAGAAAGCTTTTGAAAAAACTTATATTAGATCAGGCAATTTGTCAAACAGTTGATGAGCGTCTAACTCACTGATGAGAGCTGTGTAGTGTTTGTTCTTGGAATCAGCCCAAATTAACGCCTTCCCTGCAAAGAATCAAGATTCACCATAAACCCATTCAAGTATGTAACTCAGATATCAAGATTTTAATTATGAATACTACTACTATGATTGCTGATAGTGTAGATGTTGTTCATTTAGGTGATGTTCATAAGGTCTTTCTCTCCTAAATATATATATATATATATATATCTTTTGAATTTTTTAGTGAAATGACCAGAAGAGCAAATTTTAGGGAAAACATTCGGTAAGGCCTCGAAGAAGTAAAAGTAACTCAAAAAAATCGACTTCAATCCCTTAGTTGTAGAGATGCAAACTAAGGCTCGAGCAAGCGACATACGGATAGATACCACAGAAGCTGAGTTGCCGACTATGCATGTATGTATCTTTTCGTTCAGATTGTTGTGTTGATATAATGAACATGAATTTATAATTTTTATGTTAAATCCAGGGTCTAGGTTATCCATATATTATGGGTTTCTTATCACCTCCAGCTGGGTAGCTGAATACATTTGCTAGAATTTCAGCAACAATACTGACTAGTGTTGGTCGTTCCAATGTAAGTATCATATTTTGTGCAATTTCTATAATTTGCATGTGCATAGATGATTGCACTCAAATTTTAATACTTATTATTTGTGTTACGTTAAGGAGAGAACTTCAACTCATGCACAGATTAATGATAGTATTCGAGTTCCATAGGATACCCATGCACTCGATAACTTGAGCGAACGATGATGACTTTAAGCCTAATTCTTCCAATGTTTCTGGCTATCACCGAGTGAGTATTCGCTTTATCTTAAACTCATATTTGCTTATACATATCGTTTGAATGATTGAATGAATGAAAATATATGTGGATGAATGAAGAATTTTGTTCCCTGTCGTCAGAAAATTTCAACTACATGTCATCTTGCAGGAAACAATATAGAATCTTCATACGATGTCCGTTTTCGATGGTTGACCCCAATTTTTGATCTTGAGAGGACCATATATCTTTTGGAGCTGGATTTTTTTTTTTGAATTTAGAGTCGTTTGGTCTTTCAAAATATCATGACAACAAGAATTCAGGAAAAATCCAGGCAATTCTCAGCTGTAATATGCTTCAATATTTTGGCCATATCTCTTAGATCGTTTATCCATTGCTGCCTCATTTTAGTATATTGTATGAGATACATGTACTAACATTTTGGTCTATAACTCATCCCTAAACTCTTCACCCATTATCCACAGTTTCTGAGTTTGCAGAGCGTAATACAGAATGTTCTTGACGATGATGTTGTAAAACATCTTGTTATGTCTCTAAACCATATGCCCCCATTACAAATGCTTCGTAATGAATCCTCGTGGCATCAATTCACTTATACTATGAATTTTTTTATAACATGTATTTAAATCCTTATGTTTGGAATATTCTAACTTGTTGAAATGTTACTTTAACTTGAGAACGAGAGGGAACAAAGGAATAAATTTACCGATAAAGAAACAAGAATTCATATGGATCAACCTAGTATTGGCATTATTTCTCCACTCCATGGCCGTGGGAATATCATACTTGAGACTATTTTAATGTGGGAACCCAAGGTCACGGCATTTCAAAGATTGAGGGAATGAAAGCTGTGGTCGAGCATCCTGATATAGGCGTCATCTTCAATTCTCACTTCAATATAAGACTCTTTCGGACGAAGAATTAGTCGAAGGATTCAACATTATCACATAATAATTTGAGTTATATACTCAGATATGGCAGAAATATGGTCATATTGCTACCACCAAGAAGTTTGGGCTTGTTTCTTGCTAGCCAAACGTGTGGATGAGATATTTCCTATGATAGCCGAGATGCGTACTTTGACCATAGACATCATTACCGAGGAGATACTTGAAGACATCCAAGAATTTTGACTTCAATATAGAGTGGCTTCGTCAGGAAGTTGACACTACGATCTAGTAGTTACTCCTTTTTCGTTATTCACACTTGATGTCATTGATTCTTACTTCTGAGGGAATTAAGTGGCATATAACATCTTTTGTTGTCGGTGGCATTAGAACTGTTTCCAATCCTGATTCCACAAGACAATAATTTGGTGTTATCTGCACGGGGAGATATTAAACTAAGTTTATAGATTCAACTGAGAATTGTTATGGATAATCTTAGAATTCATTCGATAGAATGAGTATGTGATTAGAAAATAGGATTCAAGTATTAAAGACTTATGTGGATAAACTTGTGTTCAGAACAAGTTCATACATAGATATTGTGAGCACAATAGTAAGTCAATATTACTCAATAAGAGTCTAAATATTGATACATGGAACAAGTTTAAGGAATTCAGATGTAGATTTACTGCAACTTATAATAGGTTCAATGTTGCTATATACTAGTGGGAAAATCCATCTAGGATCTTGATATTTATTCGAGAACAAGGTCAAGAAAGAGTATGTTCTGAATATTATGTATAGTCAGAGAACATCTGAAGAGGAGTTGCAACCTACACCAGTGGCATTTTTAAGGACAATATTGCTCTATAATAGTGGTCAATCCATCTAGAAGCCCTAACACGTATATACATAGATAAACTATAAGGATCAATATAGATACACCCATGGCCATTGATATGATTTATAACTAAACTTTGTATATTCATATACGGGTTAGAGACGCATCTACAATTTTCACCTTTAGAAAAAATCCACCACCAATAATAGGCTACTAGTAATTATGGCACGCACAAGCATGGTCGTCTCATAAATGTTCGTGCTAAGTATAAAATTAAAAACTATTTTTAATTAAACATTAACCTTCCCAAGTTAGTTTTGTATACAACTTTCACTTAGATAAAATATAGCTAGTATTAATTGCAACCAACTTACCTAATTTATACTTGTTCAAAATGAAACATACCTTAAGTGGAACTGGGATTTTCTTTTTAACGTCTTTAAAATAATAATGTCTACTTGGAAAAACATGTAAAAAAATTAGCCTTTAGTTTAAACGAAAATAACCAAAACATGAAAAAAATAACTTTTAGTGACGTTTTCGCCACAGTTTACTAAACACCCATATTTATTTTAAAGATCATAACTATTGCGAAAAAAGTTCAGGCTTTAGTTTTCGAAACCAAGAAGAATGGTTTTCAAAACCTCAACATGAAAAAGCAAAAATACTTTTATGCTTAAGTTTTTAAAACCTAAAAGTGTACTTTACGAAACTTCAACAGGGAAAAACAAAAGATAAAATATGTTCCAGTTTTTGATATCTCAAAAAATAAAAAACAGAACACAATTCTTTGTATTTTGCCCTTCAGTGTTGGAAACCAAAAGAACTATTTTTTAAAGCTTTATAGAGAAAAACAAGATGTAATTCTTATAGGTAATTCCTTTGATATTTTGACCACCTCAATAGTCAAGTCTATCTTACTAAAGTTAAGATTTTATTCTTTGATATCAAAAGGATAGAATAAAGAGGAAAATAATCATAGAACAGAAAATCATCTTTAGTTACTAACCCCTTTACTAAATATCTTCGTGTTTTCTTCACTCTTCATGGGGTCATTTTTTCTTTGTCATTCACCTCTACACCCGAAGTCTAACCTAATATTGAGGTTGATTATAGTAGTGCAAGTCAAATGTATAGTTTTGGCATTTAAGTTTGACAATTTCAAACTTGCACATACCAATATCCGTGGGTTCAACCAGGCACTGTTGTAACACTAAATACCTACTTGCATTTAACTAAGTTGAAAAAAGGTTGAGGTAGAACCAAATTACAAGTATTATTAGCAGATATAAAAAGCAATAAAATCCTAAGTCATAATAGTCCTTCACTTTTATATCGTTGTTATCTTGATATTCAACAATGGAACAAGGTATAGACTGCAAGAAATTAAAGGTAACGTGAACTGGATACTTACTAGGAAAAAAATTGGGTTTATTTGACTTTGGTACCTGGGTTTTGTCCAAATTTAGTGTTCTTACTTACATTTGTCCAACGTTAGACTTTAGTACCTGAAATCACTATTCACCCTGGATGGCAAAGTTAAAGTACTCATATCTCCTCCTCATGGTCCCATTCCCTCCACCTCTAGTTCTTGGGCCAGCTCTAGTTCTTGGACCACCTCTACTAATGGCAGCTGTATCTCCACCTGGCATTCCACCTTCCTGTCCACCTGTCACCGCAGACCCATCACTTCTGCCACCTCTCCTGCCACCTCTCTTTCCACCTCTCCTACCACCTCTACCCCCATCTCTGTTATTGTTCTGTTGTTGACTTTTGTACTCCTGAAAATTCTCTGCTGGATTCCTTCCCACATGTGGTTCACCGTCTACATACAAAGAAATAGTTAGAGACAAAGAAAAAGTAAACAAAAGGAAAAAATGCATGTCACCTTCTTGTTGTTCAAGTTTATTCTTTTTAGGACAACCTTTTTTGTTGTGTCCAAACTCTTTGCATTGGGAACATTGCTTCCTTTGCAAATTTCCACCTTTATCCTCATCTGCATCTCTTCTCCTTTGTGTTCTTGGTCTTCCTTTTTGCTTTTCAAAAGGAGGTGGTGCAACCTTGTGTTGTATGTCATCCTTTGCCATCCACTTAGACTCATTAGCAATTGGACCAACCATTCCTTCATAGGTTGCTATATATTTGTCCACCTTGTGGTAATCATCAAACAACATGCAAAACCATAGTTTGAATCATAAAGGACTTAAAGTGGTATCATATAAAGTTTAACCAAAAGGAATTAAAGTGGTGAAGACCAACTTACTCTTTCCAGTCTACATTCCTGTTATAAAAAGAGGCATTGATTGCATGTTCACAAGGAATCTCAGTGACATCCCAAAACCTACAATTACATTCATGCTTGGACAGTGTTACCACCCAAGATTGTTCATTTATGTTATCAAGGATTGTCCACACATCTCTGCTAGTAGGTACTCTTTCATATGCAACTGCATTTTCTCTATTCATATTGTATTTGTCTCTTGCCCTAGGTACCACTCCTCCATCTTCATAACCCTCACCTTGTATTTTTCTATCAAACATCAACCTTGTCACTATAAGATGATATTTTCTCAAGAAACTTGCATATAGGCAACCCTCTTAGGTCCATAATCCAAGCATTAAAAGCTTCACAGAAATTTGAAGTTATGTGTTCACAACATGATGAAGTATCAAAAAAATCTCTTGCCCATTGTGCTAAATCTTCTTTATGTAGATAACTCACTGTTTATGGTCTTAAATCCTTCATCTTGTTCATGTTAATATCATGGTATTCCTTCACATATGACCGAGCTGAATTCCACATTAGTGACTGTAGATGCTTTCCTGGGTGATACTTCTTAAATTTTATGGTCTCGTACATTATATGGGATGAAAGAATCCATACCTTCGATGCCACAGCGCACTTGGACCTCCCTTCAGAAACAAATTCAGGGAATAAGTAAAGATGTGGCACTTTTCTCTGCAAAGGAGACGGAAGTGGAACGTGAACACCATACTGGATGGGCCCCCGAAAATAAGGTAACTACTCATTTAATTTTGACGATTACATTACTGTTTTGAATTGTATATCCTCCACTAAACTGAATTAAAAAAAATAAATTGCAGAAGTAAGGAGGCTTTTCAAGGAAGCTAATGGTGGGCAAAAACTTTAAGCATGACGAGTGCTACACAATTATGTTAGAAATATAAAATATTCACGACGATCGACAGTTGTTTTCGATTCATCACAAGCTGAGTCAGATTCCGAAAGCGGTGAGGAAAACCGAAAAATACAGGAAATAAGCCTAGAAAATTCCAGTGGCTATGAAGACATAGGAGATATACCTAGCACATATATCCGTCAAATGGGGAAAAAAAGGGTGAAACGACAGAAGAAAACAGGGGAAGAAAAATCGGTGGCCAACATGAAATGATGGAAACTATTATTAAAGAGCAACAAAACTTCAACACCAAATATACAGAACAGACAAAAAAGAAGATGGCGTAGAGAGAATCCGAGTTTGCAGCAAAACTACCTGAGTCTTCGGCAAAGTTTACGGCAAAACAAGCTAGGAAAGAAAAACTTGATGCAAAGAAATAAGCAGACGACGAGTTTCGTATAATGATGATGGATGTCTCCGGGATGGATCCGGTAACAAGATAGTACATCGAACTTAGAAAGGCAGACATTTTACAGAAAAGGTTAAACCAACCTTAAAGGATTCTTGGAATACCTTAAACCTAAAAATTTGCATTCTTATTAGCATTGTCATTCTAAGTTTCAACTTTTATGAACTAATTAAGTTATTTTCAGTTTATTTTTAACCGATATATTGTTATCGGTTATGTATCATAATTTTATTTTAAATTTCATTTTTTTTGGTTTTCTAAAAACTCACATGCCTTTAACATTATCCTACGACTACCTTTATTCAGATCCAACGGTCTCATTTTTATATTTTTCAAAAAAATTGACCGTTGCCACTCCTTTTATAAAATGACCGTTGCCATATCCTACTTTCACCACCATCACCTGTAAATTCAGATCTTCTTCTTCAACAACACAATTCTTGAAAAAATTTCACACAAAACATACATAATGGAGGGTTCAAGCTCATCACCAATTACCAAGTGTTTTCTATGTATTTCTGCTGATCATGTTGCCAGAGATTGTCCTTGGGAAGGTACAAAATGCACAATAACCAACTGCAAGGGGTACCTGTTTCTTAGAAAAGCATAAAAAGGAAAAACTGGATTTCAACCTTATGTGAAGTGCAACTACTGTGGAGTTTTCATCTGGTTATATGCGTATGTAGCTTCACACCAAGGTATTCCACCACCTATTCCACCAACTTTACCAGATGATGAAAAGTGGGTAAAAAAGAAGCAATTTTACTGCTACTCATGTGGGGAAGCTGATCACATGGCTTATAACTGCAGAACCAACCTCTTACCATGCACAAATTCATGTTGTGATGGTAAGATGAAGCTGCTCACTTCTACAAAACCAGAATCTATTGGAAACAGATACTACTTATGTCAAACATGTAAGAAGGTTAAGTTTCAATAAATATGTAAGCAAGTATTGGAATATGTATGAACCTAGTAAGATATTGTCATACTGTTATAAGTAGGTAATAAAGAAAATAACTTAGCAACTGCATATGTTGATCACAACCTTTAAACATGTACTCCTAAGCAACTGCAGTGGTCCAAAAAATAAAAACTAAGCAACCTAAAGCATAAATGATAAATCACTTAGGTCAATAGTAATTCCATTAAGGGAATTACCAATGGCGCTTTGAATTCTTATGCTACTTCTTGGTGGTGAAGGCAGATCAGGTTGAAGCAGTCCTGCAGGTTCAGGCAATGTTGCAGGCTCAGTGATTATTTTCCTCTTTTGTTGTACAACATCACCTATGGTTCTAACACCACCATCTCTTGGACCACCATTGCCAACTCTCATATCAACGCCTGGAATCCCAATACAAGCAATGTTGCCTTTTTTTCTATACACAGTACCTGACCCACCTCTACCCCCACCTCTAGTGCCTGGATTCCAACCACCTACACCACCTGTTCTTCTTGTAGAAGATCTGCCAGGAGGTACCCAAACTGGTGGTGCTGCTGGTGCAGATGGTGCTGCTGGTGCAGGTTCTTCAACATTATCCCAAAAAACAAGTACTCATATCTCCTCCTCATGGTCCCATTCCCTCCACCTCTAGTTCTTAGGCCAGCTCTAGTTCTTGGACCACCTCTACTAGTGGCAGCTGTATCTCCACCTGGCATTCCACCTTCCTGTCCACCTGTCACCTTCCCACATGTGGTTCACCGTCTACATACAAAGAAAAAGTAAGAGACAAAGAAAAAGTTAGAGATAAAGATAAAGTAAACAAAAGGAAAAAATGCATGTCACCTTCTTGTTGTTCAAGTTTATTCTTTTTAGGACAACCTTTTTTGTTGTGTCCAAACTCTTTGCATTGGGAACATTGCTTCCTTTACAAATTTCCATCTCTAGCCTCAACCGTATATCTTCTCCTTTGTGTTCTTGGTCTTCCTTTTTGCTTTTCAAAAGGAGGTGGTGCAACCTTGTGTTGTATGTCATCCTTTGCCATCCACTAAGACTCATTAGCAATGGGACCAACCATTCTTTCATAAGTTGCTCTATATTTGTCCACCTTGTGGTAATCATCAAACAACCTGCAAAACCATAGTTTGAATCATAAAGGAATTAAAGTGGTATCATATAAAGTTTAATCAAAAGGAATTAAAGTGGTGAAGACCAACTTACTCTTTCCATTCTGCATTCATGTTATAAAAAGAGGCATTGGTTGCATGTTCACAAGGAATCTCAGTGACATCCCAAAACCTACAATCACATTCATGCTTGGACAGTGTTACCACCCAAGATTGTTCATTCCTGTTATCAAGGATTGTCCACACATTTCTGCTAGTAGGTACTCTTTCATATGCAATTGCATTTTCTCTATTCACATTGTATTTCTTTCTTGCCCTAGGTGCCACTCCTCCATCTTCATAACCCCCACCTTGTATTTTTCTATCAAACATCAACCTTGTCACCATAAGATGATATTTCTCAAGAAAATTGCATATAGGCAACCCTCTTAGGTCCATAATCCAAGCATTAAAAGCTTCACAGAAATTTGAAGTTATGTGTTCACAACATGATGAAGTATCAAAAAAAGCTCTTGCCCACTGTGCTAAGTCTTCTTTATGTGGATAACTCACTTCTTATGGTCTTAAATCCTTCATCTTGTTCATGTTAATATCTTGGTCTTCCTTCACATATGACCTAGCTGAATTCCACATTAGTGACTCTAGATGTTTTCCTGGGTGATACTTCTTAAAGTTTTTGTACATGTGCCTAACACAAAACCTATGGTGATGGTTCACATCACTAAAATTTGTGTCAACAACTGATATAAGTCCCTTCTCCCTATCAGATATGAATGTAAGTGCTCCAGGATGCTCTTTTAAATAAGGTGCAATAATCCTAAGAAACTCAGTCCAATTCTCTTTGTCTTCTTTTCTACACAAGAAAATACCAATGGGAAACAATCCATTGTTTGCATCTAATGACATGATAGAAAAACACACACCACCATATTTACCTTTTAGAAAACAACCATCTAAACCTAGAATAGGTCTACAACCATTCTTAAAACCATCTAGGGAACACTTATAAACTATACATGCATGCTTGAACTTACCACTTTCATCTGTTGCACAACTAGCAATGCTACCTGCATTCCTCTTTAGTATTTGGTTGCAACACTCAGGGATCATGGAATAACTGTCTTCATAGTTACCAAAAACTCTCTTCATACACATATGCCAAGCAGACCAAGCTGTCCAGTAAGAGATCTCTACATGATAAACCCTTATTACTTCATCCTTGAAATTCTTTGGTTTATAGTTTAAATGAGCTTTGAACACATCTAACATAACCCTGAATACCCACCTGCAAAACATCACAACTAAATAAGTATAACAGTGTTGTGACAATATAAAATAACTTAGGAAATATATAAAGAAATAAATTAGGGTTAGGTCAAGCCAAAAGTTATTTCACACCTTGCATTGGCTGATGGATTTTTGATTCCATGTGTTGATGTACATGTGTGCTCAAAATGACCATTTTTGCACCCAAATGTCACTTTATCCCAAATCCTGGAGCAGTATACATTCCATTTGCATTTTGGGTAGTTCTTGTATTCATAATGCTGTTGAAGCTGGGTATTCTTCTTTTGCAAAATGTCAAAATTCAGAAAGATTTTCTGATCCTTGATGTAATCCCTACATTCTTGATATGAATTCCATTCCTGCCCAACAAATATCTTGTCCAATATTGTTGTGTTACTCTTTCAAGTATTCAACTCTTCCTCTTCATAAACTCTGCCTGTCTCCTTCACATAATCTTTATACTCTGCACTCTTCTTAACCACACTTTCTAACTGCACAGTCAAGTCATCTTCTTTATCATTGGAGTTTTCCTGTGGAGCTATTATTTGCTCTTCTTCTTGGTCTGACTCTCCAGCAGAGATATACTCCTCTTCAGGTCTACAATCATCAATGCTGACTAGCTTTTTCTTAGTTGGTTGCTTAGTTGGTTGCACATCTGATGTTTCTACTTGAGTAACTTCTTGTTCTACTTGAGTAACTTCTGGTTCTGGTTCTACTTGAGTAATTGACTCAACATGAGTAACATCCACATCAACATTTGCTTCTTTTTCCACTAATTTAACTATTTTCTTTATAACTTTCTTTAATTTTCTTCCACTACTAACCTTTTTTACACCTTTCCTAACTTCATTCACAACAGTACTTGATCCAACTGCATTAGACCCACCATCTGTGTCCATATTTACATTGTCATCTACATTTATAACACCCCCCACATTTACAACACCCCCCTGACTTGAAATAGATCCACCTTGATTCCCTGTAATACTACTTGGCCTGTCATACTCGTGTAACTGAGACAACCAATCTAATTCTTCTTCCAACAAACAATCAACCCTTTTAACATTTTTATCAGGATCCTTCTTAGACCTACTTGCCCCTACCAGATAGCCATCTTTAATGGGGTAAAACTTAGGGAATTCATAACCATCCATTTCTGCATATCACCATCACACAAAAGTTAAAATTACATCATACTTTAATCGACTGAACATACACAAAAGTTGAAATTACAGCATACTTTAATCGATTGAACACACAAAAGTTAAAATCGCTGCATAAAGATAAAATTGTGAAAATAAAATAAAATTTTGAAACAAACAAAATTCGACAAACCCACGTTATATTTCTCCTTTTCAATGATTTAAAAACACCCAAATCGAAAAATCCCCAATTTTTATAAACCCTAAATTAATTTAATCGAAAAATTGAAGAGACTAAACAAAACCCAACACATAAACTACTCTTATAATTACTGTTGATATCATGAATTAGGGTTAATTAGCATACAAAAAACAATTGGTTGAGAAATCGAACCACTTACCACTGAAATCGATTGAACAGTGGTAACAAGACCTTGATTAACTTCACACTACTAATAATCCTGACAAAAACACCTCAATAATCTTCTTTATAAATCAGTGGATCACGATCGATCACAATCTTCAACTTCCTTTTTGATTTTCTGGTGGATGGAGACGGAGATGTTCTTCTCTGGTAAATGGAGGTGGAGAAGACGAAAACAGATTAGGGCATTCGTAAGATTTTCGAAAGGTTATATTAGTTAGTTAGATCTTAACCGTTCATCTTTGAGATGGAACAAGATCTAATATAAACCGTAGATCTTAATCGTTAGGGACTTGGTTTGTCATTGTTAGCATTTTTTTTTTTTTTTAGTAATTCAAATTTAATTGACGGAAAAAATGACACGTCATCATTTCATGGGTCTTAACGGGTGACCAGTGATTCCAGGTACTAAAGTCTAACGTTGAACAAATGTAAGTAAGAATACTAAATTTGAACAAAACCCAGGTACCAATGTCAAATGAACCAAAAAAAATTGGTTTGAAAATGCCTTTCTTACTTCTAATATAGTCATTGTGTAATCACTTAAAGCAACAAAAACAAAGAGCAACGGGAAGAGTGGTAATAACAATGGATTAACAAGAAAAAACATACGGTAATGATAGTGGTGATGACAGTGGATAATAATATTTGACCGGTTATTGAAAACGAATGCATACATATATGGTAAAGAATCATGTCACTTAAAATTTGTACTATAACTTTTTACACCATTTACGAACCATAGATCCAAAAATATCCTATGGTTGCGATACTAGGCTAAAGCTTTTATCGAAAAACTAATTGGCTCGTCTCAAAGGCAAGCCAACAATATATAAATGAAAAAAATATACGAGTATATGTATATATTCTTGTTAGGTAATAGCTCAAAATATTTAGTTGGATTTGATACGGAAATAGTGGAAAATTTAAACTTACAGGACATATATTTTTGCGAATTTGTTCATCGTATTAACCCTTCGCAGGGTTGTTTCTGAGAGTTTTTTGTCCTGAGAGAATAATTTTCTTTTGCCCCAAAAATAGAAAAAAAAAGATTGAGCGGATTTAATTATATACATTCATATCATTTGCCACTACGAGATACATTTTTTTAAAAGATTCGAAATGAGTTTTTTTCTTATAAGGGGAAGCTAGGACTTTAGTATATAGAGGATAATTATTATTTTATATATTGTTTGGTAATCTTATGTTGTACAGAAAAGACTAACTAAATGTAAAAAAATATATATCTATAACCTAATTAAGAAAACTCACCAAAACATCATATATACTATAAAAAAAACAGTAATTTTTTTTCTAGACTGGAAATTGGACTACGTATGTAATATTCAAATGGTTCAATTCAATTACTAATAAATTAAAACTTTGATTCCCTAAAATCAATCAACCGTATAAAATTTAACATCAATCAAAGATTTATATTTCATAAAAATTTAATTCAGTAATAATCAGATAATAATAATAGGTAAAAAAAAACCCTGAAGAATACAAATAAAATATGCAAGTAAATTAGGACGGAGGGAGTCTAATAAGAAAATAAAAAACTATTGAAGTCCTAATTAATCTCATTACCGCACGGCTGCTTGAATCTTATCGAAACCCATATAATTGCATAAATCCTAGGCTAATGTATGTACCTAGGTGTAGTTCTAAAGACCATTGTTCTATCTTATCAAAAAAAAAAATTTAATCTCATTAAATTTCTAGCCTTATATTTTATATAAATTGTGTACAGGTCCTCGATAATTATTTACTACCTTCGTTTCAGGAAAAAAGTTACTATCATTTTTTCAACTTGACCTATTTTAAGCTAAAATAAAAAAATAATAATAACATTTTTTTAAAAACAGAGGAAGTATTATATAAAAAACTTTAAATGTAAAATATGTATTTGGTTGCCCCCACCTCTTGTTGCCCCAAAGTGGAGCTTCTCCTGCTTACCCTTCAGGACCGGCCCTGCCATTCGTTGTATATCTATGAATAAAGGCCATGGACTAAGACTTAGAATCGGTAGCAGATTAAGGCATAATCCCTTGAGCGTTCTTTTTTTTGTACTTTCATCCATGAATTCTTTAAGTTTTTCAGCTTTGTTTGTTGTTCATAGTAGCGAAGTACGAATTGGTCCTGGTCCTGCATAGTGCAAATGTAATTTAAAGGTAAACTGTAGTCCAAATCGAGTCAAGATAGGGTACTAGTATATGAGAAACCGTACGGTCCGTACCCACCACACACAAGAAAGTATTGTATATGGGAAACTTGCCACTTCAAACAGAGGGTACTGTTTGGGCCAAAATTCTCATCAACCCAAAACAACCAAAAATCATAGTAAAAGAGCCATAAAAATGAGACAAATCACACAAGAGATTTCCATTAATCTTTCTATTATAGTTGAAAATGCAGTACCCAAAAGTCCCCCCTTTTCTTTGTTTCTAAACTTGTATTTATAGATACAAGAATATGATAATTATTTAAAAGCCCTTCGCCACATGTCATCATAATCCGCCACGTGTCGATGAAGAATCTTTTATGCTTGCCACGTGTTCTTATCATCTTTATCTTCAATATTATCTTTATCCAAAAATTAGTGCGGAATTGACTTGGTCTATCGGGATTGACTTGGTGCATCGAGATTGATGACGTCGTATCGGGACATGGTGACGTCGCATCGTGCCAAGAT
>JAJJMC010031261.1:409292-454158 GCA_023531435.1 Papaver californicum
AGTAGCCGCTTCTGGGATATCTTTTAACTCTGAAAACGTTTTGTATTTATAGGAAAAATAAACCTTTAGGGTTTGGATTTCGTGTAAATCAAGTTTTCCCAAAAATATAAAAGGAATCTTTTAGGGTTTCGGATTTGTAAAATTATATAGGGTAAAAATAATAGATCATGATAGATGTGTTTCTCATTAGCAAGCCCAATACATTAGTTAGCCCATGTATTGTTTGCCCACCCCATTCCACCATCTTGTTTGTCTAACTATCCACATGAGAATAGTTATATAGTGGACATCCTTCTTTAGAATACCCAATGTGGGACTAAACTAAAGAGATTTTCATTCACATCACATCAAGACCAAAAAAACATTTAATTTAAACTCAGTTTTCCCAACACTATATTGAATTAAAGTAATTACGTTCGAACTATGTTCAGAATCATAAAATGACTCTGGTGGAAGCTGATGGTAACTACATTCAACCAGTGGCAGTAGATAGCCTCAACGTTTATTCGGGCGATACGTATTCAGTTCTCATTACAATAAATCAAGATCCATCAACAAACTACTGGATCTCAGCATATCAGATAGCAAGAAAACCTCCTCTTTCTCCACCTGGTCTTACCATCTTAAACTACAAACCTAACAACCCTGCTTCAGAAACACCCTCCTTCCCTCCTCCAACCTCCCCTGAGTGGGATGATTTTAGTGGAAGCAAATCCTTCGCCAACAAAATTCTTGCTTTACAATCTGATCAGTTAACAATACCCAAACCTCCAGCTAGTTTCGACCGTCGAATCGTCCTTCTAAACACACAAAACAGTAACAGTGGGTATATCAAAGGGTCCATCAACAATGGTCTCATTAGTCCTACCAACAACACCTTTACTGGGTTCTCTGAAGTTCGGATTACAAAACGGTGTCGACGGTGAAAAACCAGCTGAGATTTTCCTATCTAACTACGACATAATGAAACCACCTGTAAATCCTAGTTCAACGTCTGGAAGCAGTGTTTATAAGTTGGAGTACGACACAACTATCGATGTGATTATACAAAATTCTAATGCATTGGCACCGCATACAAGTGAAGTCCATCCATGGCATTTACATGGTCATGACTTTTGGGTATTGGGTTATAGAGAAGGGAAGTTTTCAAGTGATAACAGTAATTTGAATCTGGAGAACCCGCCATTGAGAAAGAATGTCGTTCTATTCCCACACGGATCGACAGCAATAAGATTTGTGATCGATAATCCTGGTGTTTGGCCCTTTCATTGCCATATCGAACTTCATTTGCATATGGGCATGGGCATAGTTTTTGCAGAGGCTGTAAACCGGATCAAATCGGTACCTGATGGAGTTCTAGAGTGTGGATTGACAGCCAAATCTATCCTTACAGACAGCAGAGCCAGTCCAGACCCCCTTGCACCAAGTCCAAGTCCAGGAGGGGCATCAAATTTAGGGCCTATGGAGGCAGTCAATCTTATTTTTATTTATTTATTTTATGTTGGATATATGTTTGTTAACTAGTCTGACTGAGGTCACCTGGTCGCGTAGGTCATTGCCCCAATGGTTAACAATGTCTTGAAGGAAGAAGAAAAATGCATCCCATTTGGTTTTATGGTGAGCTTATAACTTAAATGTCTACTTACTATCGAGTTTGATATCATCCCGACTAGCACCAGAAAGCAAAACAAACGGAATGGGAGGCCAAATTTGTTATGAGTTCTACTAGCATAAGCACACGGTGTTTACATCGATGCTATAAAGAAAACAAAACGAAAACAAGAACACACAAGATTACTTAGTTCTTCCAAATTAGGCTACGTCCAAGGAGCGGTTACGGTTTTCACTATGATCTCAAAAACAGAGTTCCAGAGGAATACAACGATGATAATAATACTGATACAAACCCTAGATAGGCCAACTCGATCTATATAGAGACTACTCAGGAAAGATTTGGGTCGAGACGCTGCCCCGGAACCCTTAGAGGTTTGTTTATGTTCTCTACGATCTGGGTCTATCAACCCGTCCCTCTGTTCTATATATAAACCTCTCAAAAATTCTCATTTAATTTCCCAACGGGCCGCCAGTCGGATCGGGTCAAATACGAAACTGGGTCATACACTACCAGGCTCCACACAAACATAACACACGGAAATCCAATAAAAATGGGCAATAAGTTACTACAAATATTTGAAGTACTAAGAGCACCTACAGTGGTGGGAGTAAAAGACGGACCAAACCCAAATTTGGTCTTTGGTCCGTCCAAATCCAAGCGTAGTGGGGCGAGTAAATATGAGTTATGGTCCAAAATTTTTACTGTTTGTCGAGCGTTAACCTAGCCGTGCGTCTCGTTCCAGGCGTAACGCTGGGTCTCCGTCTGGTGCCAGGTGTTTAACTAGACGTGCATCTCATCAGACGGGCGTGAACCAAAACTCCGCCCCATCAGGCGTTCATCCAAGAGGACATCCAATCAAGCGTAACGCCAGAAGCACGCATGGTAACAAGCGTTCGGCTGGAATAACGCTTGTATTGGGCGTCTTCCTAAGACAACGCCTGTTGTAGGCGTTCGCCTAAGTGAGCGCCTGATTGTGGGGCGTTCGGCTAATCGAGCGCCTGTGTGTGGCGCGTTATTCTAAGCAAATGCATACTATTTTAACCGCTGAGATTTCTTACCGTTGATTTCTTACCGTTGTAATAGCTATATTTTGGCGTACCTATAAATGGATGAATTGGTTGATTGAGTATTTCATATACTACTAATCCATTTTCATACTACTAACCCATTGTTGTTTCATTTGTATACGAGAAAAACTTCGTTCTTTTTCATATATTTGTCTCCCAAATCGGTTAGAATTATGGCACAAAAACTTCGAGGTCCAAATTTTACTACATTTGAAGATGTAACGATGTGTAGAATTCATTTATCAATATTTCAAAATTGTAGTGTTGGTTCCGATCAATCAGAAGAAAGATTATGGTCTCGAATATTAAATGGGATGAAAGAAGTCATACATACAAGAGAGCGCCTGTCTCTGGGGCGTGCATCTAGGGGTGCGTCTATCATCAGGCGTTCTTTTGGGTAACGCCTCTCATCGAGCGTTCATCAAGCGTCCGCCCCACCCCAAACTTTTTCACAGGCGTACGCCCGTAAAACTAGACGTATACCTAGCCGTACGCCTAACGCCAGGCGCTAGCTTAGACAATCACCTAAATTTTATTCCCATACCACTGTATTTCAGGCGAAATAAAATATAATTTTTATTTTATAATCGGATGGTCTAGTTGTCCCATTGTGGACGCTCAAAGATATCTCTAAACCTCAATGCATGATTTCTTTTCTTAGTGACAAAGTCCAACAAACACTTGCTGTCACTTGACAAAAAAGTCCACTTGTTTAGGACAGTTGTATATTTAGTTAATAAAGTAAGGGTGTACATTTTGCTCAAGCAGAAGTACAATTGTACATCTTGCTCAAAGAAAAGAACGGTTTGTACAGCAACAATGTACTGGAAGATTTGGATATAAATATAGTTTCCACCTCTGTGATTGTATTAGCATACCCTTTTTTAGATTTCAATTACTCGTTCGTTTATCTTGATCTCTTAAATTGTAGTATTTAATTTCCACTTTGGTTGCTGTTCAAGTTGAGAAACAAACCAAAGAAGCTTGTTTCAAACCAAGTTTTTTTTTTATTTTTTAAGGTGCTTTTTTGTTTCCAGGGGATCGTAGTTCATCTCTATTTAGACTCATTGGAGAAACGGTTAGTAGTTTCCTAATTTTTGTTTGAGAAGGGATCCTTGATTTGATTTTCTACTTAATTTCTTCACTAAATAGAGAGATGGTTGATATTAATTTTTCCTTGTTTTGCAAAATCTTATTTTGATCTTCATCGATTATCCACTTATATCTGATGGTGGAAGAACTAAATAGCAAATTAACTCAGGAGTTTTGGGTATTTTTTATTTTATAATGTTAATATCTTTTAAATCTTGGATCTTGAAATTCCTACTGATGGGAAGTATTTAGAAATAGATACGCCTTATTACATCCAAGTATTCAAGATACCGAAAATATTATGCGGATGTCTGGAGACTAGACGGCCTCATAAGTTTTCTATAAATAGACTGCAATTTGAGCAAGCTGATGGTTATGTGAATAAAAATTCGGCGACTTTTAATCATTTCCGGCATGGTGAAAGATGAAGAATGAAAGAATAAGAAATGGTACAAGAGTACAATAAACAGATCATGGCGAGTAGGAGCCCCATGAATTTTGCCAATTGTGGCACGGTTCACCCTCGCGATACCAAACGACTTTAGAACGTGGGAAATAGTCATAACAAGGTGAGGATTTAGCTATCTCAACTGAGTCATGCAAACACGGCATCTGTAACAGAAACAAAGGAATAACTGCGAGCTATGTTCTCACGATACAAAACGACTTTAGAAGGCTTGAGTGAACTGGTCTAAAGTGGAGGAGGGTATATATTAATACAGTCATAGCAAGTCATGTCCGCATGTTATTAGTTAAATTGATGATGGATCGTTCAAAATGAAGACGTCGTGAACATCGTAACATTTTCCTAGAACTACAATCGTACACTTGTTTATACTTTATAATGCGTTCTGGGCATGTTGCCAATGATTGAAAAGAACTACAGTGGATAGTTGCTGATAAGATTGCAGTGTCTCATACCAAAACAGGTTAGTAATTGAGTTAACAGGCTATCAGACGGTTAATCCAGCTAGCCATGCAACAAAGTTTAAACCCACGATATGTTAATAATCTATACAATGGTTAGTGTTGATATGTCTTGAATCAGTCGTTGACCAGAATTACGAGGAGTCCGAGGGGCAGAGTCTCTCGGCGGTGGTCTCGTTGACCGGTCAGCGAGTCAGGGGTCCAGGGACGACGCCCCGGCGGGCGGGCTAGGGGGCAGCGCCCCCGGCCTAAACGGTATACATAATGTATTATCGCTGGATTTGTTTCGTTTTCTAGCCGAATTAGGGTTTATTTCTTTGCCCTATATATATACACACGTTGTACCTAGAATATGTATCTCAGTATTCTGCTCTATAATAAAACTCTGCTTTCTCTGTTGTGGATGTAGCTAACGTAACAGTTAGTGAACCACGTAAATCTCTGTGTCTCGATCTCTATTATTGTTCTTGTTCGACCTCTCGTTACAACAAATTGGTATCAGAGCGAGGTTCGATTTCCGCCGAGAACGATGTCCGGATCCATGATGAAGATCGACAGGTTTACCGGGAGAAATAGTTTTAGTCTATGGCAAATCAAGATGCGGGCTTTGTTGAAGCAACAAGGTCTTTGGTTGCCGTTAGCTTCAGATAAGAAGGGCGCAGATACATCCACCGCTGAGTATGCGACTATGGAGGAGAAGGCTCACTCAACGATTATGTTGTGTCTCGCGGACGACGTAATCACTGAAGTCGCAGATCAGGAAAAGGCCGCCGCTTTGTGGTTAAAGTTGGAAAGTCTCTACATGACGAAATCGCTGACCAACAAATTGATGCTGAAGCAACGTATTTTCAGTCTGCGCATGTCTGAAGGTATGCCTCTTAGAGATCACCTAGATCAAGTTAATACTATTCTGCTTGAATTGAATAATATTGATGAGGTGGTGGAAGATGAGGATGCTGCCTTAATGTTGCTGGTGTCTCTGCCTCCGTCGTATGAGAATTTTAGAGAATCTTTTATTGCCGGAAAAGATACTATAACGCTTTAAGAGGTTAGGTCGTCTCTTCATACCATGGAGATGCGGCATAAGGCTGCTGGAACAGGTACAGAAAATCAGGCTTCCGGGTTGATGAAAAAAGGAAGCAAGGACGGTAAGAATGGCAAGAAAAATTCCGGTTATAAATTACCAAAAGACGTCTGTGCCTACTGTAAGGAGAAAGGTCATTGGAAGTCGGAATGTCCTAAGAAGAATAAGCAACAAGAACATAACTATGGATCTGCAGCATTAGCTGAATGTGGAAACACTTCAGAGGGAGATTTTGTTCTGCTAGCAGATGATTACACACATCATTCTGATGTGTGGTTCCTTGACTCTGGGGCGTCCTACCATATATGTCCAAAAGAGAGTTATTTACTACGTACAGCCGTGCAGATGGGGGCAGTGTCTCTATGGCAAACGGGTCTGTCTGCAAGGTGGTTGGAATCGGCTCAATCAGGTTTAGGACACATGATGGGAGGTTCTGCACATTGAAGGAAGTCAGACATGTGCCCCTCTTGACAAGGAATGTGATATCCTTGAGTCTGCTAGACATCAAGGGTTTCAGTTTCAAAGGTGAAGGTGGAGGTTTGCATGTTTGCAAAGGTTCCGATGTGATTTTGAAAGGTGTCAAGCATGGAACTTTGTATGTATTACAGGGTTCAACAATCACAGAAAATGAGGTTGTTTTTGAGGAGGTGGAGGTGCAATTCAGTTCAGAGGAGAATCAGACACCTATGTTGGTTGACGACCAACTACCACCATCAGTTACCGAAGAGCAAGATGCAGATAAGTCTGAGAATGCACCACCAGAGGAAGTTGAACATTGGAGCATTGCTACAGACCGACCTAGAAGGGTTGGAATAAAACCTCCAGCGAAGTACAGGTTTGACGATTTGGTGGGTTATGCATTGCAGGTGGCCGAGGAGGTGGAGGATCATGAGCCTTCCACCTACAAGGCTGCAGTATCTGGAAACGAGTCAGCACAGTGGCTGTATGTTGATGATATGTTGATTGCTGCTCAGAATAAGTCAGATATTTCAGAAGCTGAAGGGGTCTCTCAGTGCGGAGTTTGAGATGAAAGATCTGGGTCCTGCTCGGAAAATTCTGGGAGTAGAAATCTATAGGGATAGGAAGAAGAGAAAGCTTTTCCTATCACAGGAAGGGTACATAAGAAAATTTTGAGCAGGTTTGGAATGTCTTCAGCCAAGCCTATAGTACTCCAATGGCATCTAACAGCAATTTGGGAATGTACACGGTTCAGACTTATGAGGAGAAAGAGTACATATCTCGAGTTCCATATGCTAGCGCAGTTGGAAGCATAATGTATGTTATGGTCTGCACTTGACCAGACTTAGGATTTGCTGTTAGTGTGGTCAGTCGGTTTATGGTTCAGCCTGGGAAGGAACATTGGCAAACTGTTAAGAGGATTTTCAGGTATCTTAGAGGTACTTCAGATGTCGGTCTCTATTATGGGAACGATACTCGATGTTTAGTGGCTGGTTTCTCAGAT
Source organism: Papaver californicum (assembly GCA_023531435.1). Lineage (NCBI taxonomy): Eukaryota > Viridiplantae > Streptophyta > Magnoliopsida > Ranunculales > Papaveraceae > Papaver > Papaver californicum. The sequence goes on from JAJJMC010031261.1 coordinate 416,540, forward strand.
TCTGATTATGCTGGAGATGTGGATAGTAGGAGATCTATGACTGGTTATGTGTTCACTCTTGGAGGTTCTGTTGTAAGCTGGAAGGCAACTCTACAACCTACAGTTACTTTGTCTACTACAGAGGCAGAGTATATGGCCTTGACAGAAGCTGCCAAGGAGGGAATTTGGCTAAAAGGGCTGGTTAATGATCTAGGCTACATCAGGATCAGGCTATAGTGTATTGTGACAGCTTGAGTGCAATATGCTTAACCAAGGATCAAGTCCATCATGAGAAGACGAAGCACATTGATGTCAGGTATCACTTTCTGAGAAATGAGAAGAGAATTGAAGTGAAGAAGGTAGGGACAGCTGATAACCCTGCTGACATGTTTACCAAGCCAGTTCCTGAGAGCAAGTTCCAACATTGCTTGGACTTGCTCAATATCACAAGTCAGTAGTCTGAGCCCTTGTCTAGGGGCATCTGAGGCAGAGAAAGGTTTTGGCACTGTCATGGTGCATCTGTTTCTGTTGCTGGGAGGATTCAAGTCAAGGTGGAGATTTGTTGATATGCCTTGAATCAGTCATTGACCGGAACTACGGGGAGTCCGAGGGGCAGAGCCCCTCGGCGGTGGTCTCGCTGACCGGTCAGCGAGTCAGGGGTCCATGGGCCGACGCCCCGGCGGGGGGGCTAGGCGGCAGAGACCCCCGACTAAACGGTATACGTAATGTATTATCGCTGGATTTGTTTCCGTTTTCTAGTCGAATTAGGGTTTATTTCTTTCCCCTATATATATACATACGTTGTACCTAGAATATGTATCTCAGTATTCTGCTCTATAATAAAACTCTGTTTTCTCTGTTGTGGATGTAGCTAACGTAACAGTTAGTGAACCACGTAAATCTCTGTGTCTCGATCTCTATTATTGTTCTCGTTCGATCTCTCGTTACAACAGTTATGCTGGGGCTGGGAAACCCCACCAAGGACCACAAGCATCCACAAATCGAACAGAACAAGATAGCCTTGGTAGGGGCATTTGCCCCCAACCTGAGACAGAGGTACATTGACTCTCCAAAAAGCATCCATAATCTATTTTTTTAGTTTACTTATTACAAGACTCCAACGTCCAATTGTCGTTCCAATGCACCACTTGTAATTGTTTTCTACTGCTACTTCTCTTTTCTTCTATTAATAATCGCAAACAACGATGATGATGATGATGATGATGATGATGATGATGATGATGATGATGATGAGACCCATGTGCGAATAAATTATATTTTTAAACTTGTATATATGAATGAAAGCATCTTTTTGGGTCATTAGTAATAATCTCCATTAGAGCAGATAAAGAGAGAGGTATTCATCAGAGTCCTACACTAATATGGGTAAACTGACGATTTTGTTACCGTTGATATTTCAGATATGTTGTTTATTGGCTTCTGCTAAAGTTAAGCATTATGATTGGGATGTTGAGTACATGTATTGGAAACCAGATTGTGTTGAACATCTAGTTATGGGTGTTGAAGGGAAGTTTCCTGGTCCTACAATTCAAGTTAATCTCACAAACAAACTTGGAACCGAAGGTCTTGTTATTCACTGGCATGGCATCAGACAGGTACATATATCTATCTATCTTCTCCCTTATTTCTCCTCTTTCACCTTTTACGCTTATTCTCATCCTCCTATGTAATAATGAAACTAGCCACCCTGTTATGATTCTTGTAACACTACTACACCTGAATCAATCTTCTTCTTTTTTGCATTTTCTGATTAATTGTTTGCTAATTTTCCCATGTACATTACTATCCTGAATCTCAATTTCTCCTCATTACAAACTTTTTTTTTTTGAAAAAAAAGGGCTTATGACTGGAATGCCCCAATTTTGGGGTTCTACTCTCATTTCTGCCCCGACGAAAAAAAATAAACAAAAATACCCCAATCCGTTAGTTTTTCAGTTAAGTTGGGGCGTGCGAATTGGCACGTGTGAAAAAAGGCCAAAATACCCCCCATATTTCATCTTGGAAAAATGCCCTAAAAAGAGACTCATGTTACAAAAATGCCCCAAAATGAAAAAAATACAAAAATACGAATTATGCAGGAAGGTTAACTTTTTCATTTTGGGGCATTTTTGTAACATGAATCTCTTTTTAGGGCATTTTTCCAATATGAAATGTGGGGGGTATTGTCGTCTTGTTTCACACGTGCCAATTCACACGCCAGAACTTAACGTCTAAACTAACAGATTGGAGCATTTTTGTTTATTTTTTTCCATTGGAGTAGAAATGAAAGTAGACCCCCAAGATTGGGGCGTTCCAGTCATTATTCGAAAAAAAAAAAAAAAGAAAAAAAAACCCTTATAATATGCTGCAAATTCCGATGCACAAATAAACACACCATGGTTTGATGGTACTGCGTCTATCTCACAATGCGCTATCGATGTCTCGGGGAGAGTTTTGTCTGTGAAACTTCACAGTTGACAGGGCATGTAATAAACAAACCTATCTTTCAATTATTTTATATATTCAAAACGCATTCTTCCAGAATTAAGTTTAACAATGTTTAGGCGTGAACTCAGAGAATTTGACTTTTATTTATCTCCCCTGTTGTTTTCGAAATGAGCAAGGCGAGAACATATTTCTACCATGGGCACTTTGGGATGTAAAGATCAGTTGGATTATACGAATCAATAGTAGTTGATCTGGCAGATGGTGAGAAGGAACCTTTTGCTTATGATGGAGAAATCAATTTGTTATTGAGTGATTGGTGGCACCGGAGTGTCCATGAACAAGAAGTCGGTCTCTCGTCTAACCCCTTCCGTTGGATTGGCAACCCCAAGTATTTTTTTAAATCATAACTTATGATCCTCTGTTTTTTTATTATATAAAGTAGTAGTAGGCTAGTAGTAGTAGTGTATAATATAATCTATGACAATTTTACAGTCCATTTTGATTAATGGAAAAGGACAGTATAACTGCTCCCTCGGTGCCAAGTTTCTCAATGACTCCACAACATCGTAATCAGCTACTGAAATGTCCACTCAGTGCCAACCTGAGATTCAAAGTGCGGATCAAAACAAGATTTATAGAGTGAGAATTGCAAGTACCACATCACTTGCCTCTATAAGTTTTTCCATTGTGGTAAGTAAGGAATCAATCTCACATAAACTTATTTTCCAATCCTGTATATATGGTACCTAATTTAAACTCTTTAACATTTGAAAATGAATCAGAATCATAACTTGACACTGGTGGAAGCTGATGGGAACTACATTCAACCAGTGTCAGTGGATAGCCTCAACATTTATTCCAGCGATACGTATTCAGTTCTTATTACAACAAATCAAGATCCATCAACAAACTACTGGATCTCAGCATATCAAATAGCAAGAAAACCTCATCTTCCTCCACCTGGTCTTACCATCTTAAACTACAAACCTAACCCTGTTTCAGATACACCCTTATTTCCTCCTCCTACCTCTCCTGAATGGAATGATTCCAATGGAACTAAATCCTTCGCCAACAAAATTCTTGCATTACAATCTAATCAGCATACAATACCCAAACCTCCAACTAAATTCGACCGTCGAATCGTTCTTTTAAACACTCAAAATAGAATCAATGGTTATATAAAATGGGCCATTAACAATGTCTCCTTAGTTCTACCAACAACTTCTCTTATAGGTTCCCTCAAGTTGGGATTGAAAAATGCTTTCGATGGTAGAAGTCCGGCAGATGATTTCCCGTCTACTTACGACATAATGAAGCCACTTGTTAATCCTAACACCACATATGGAAATAGTTTATATAATTTTGATTATAACATCACAATCGATGTGATCATACAAAAAGCTAATGCATTGGCACCGAATACAAATGAAGCTCATCCATGGCATTTATATGGTCATGATTTCTGGGTTCTAGGTTATGGAGAAGGGAAATTTTCGGAGGAAAATGAAACCCCTCGGGCCACCGATTTTATGCCTAGAGCCCTTTATCCAAGGTTGTTAGCACCTATTAGGAAGGACCCCAGCTTAGAAACTGTCAACATGATAGAGACCCTAGTTCATGAGACATTACAAAACGCTTTGATAGAAGACCCATTAGAGAAATGTCAAGCCCACTTTGGATTAGATTTTCATGAGTTGGACTTTAAGCATGACCCACCAGATACCCTGATAAGTAGTGAGTTAGGCCCATCAGAAAAGAAATCCAAACCGTCTAGTGAGATGGAGCTTAGGCCCAACCCATTAGAAGATCCATGCCTAACCAACTACAGATTTAATGGCGATAATGATAGGGTTATTGATGAGGTGCGTACTTTGTTAGGCTTTGCACCACCGGATTGTAATTTAGAAGAAGCAGTTGACTGTTTTCGAGAATCTGACGATCCGGAAATTAGGGAAATTGTTATTAGTCTATCTAGAGACACTGAAAACTCTAAGTTTGGGGGTGACTATCATTCTTCATGTGCTATACCATTAACTTTTAAAAAGGTCCCTAGCTTGGGACCTGACATAGGCACCGCTGCAATTTTACGAGATCATCCTCCAGCTAGATTTACCGATCCTCAGTTGCCAGAAACCCATCCTCTGGTCGATGTGGTTTACCTATATAGGGATCAAGGTGTACTCAGATCGTTTATCCTCTTAGCTTGCTGCAGTTTACTTCTACCGTGGGGCACACTATTTGATTCAGATGACCCACAGTTGTTCCGATTATTGCCATATGATTTAAGGGGGTGACTAATTCTTTTCTAGTCTGGCTGAAGACTTTAAACTTAGCACTTCTTGGGAGGTAACCCATGCTCAGGCATTCTGGTACTATCTTTCTGACTCCCTTACTTTTACTCTTTTGGTATTGTTCTTTACTTAGAAACATTGAGGACACTGTTTAATTTAAGTTTGGGGGTATTGGGAGACTTTTTAAGATTAATAAGATTTGGAATTTAGAAGCATGTGAACAATTCAGGGTGACACTAACCACTCTAGGTAGATGGAAACTTAGCCATTTTGCTATAAGGATTGGTGTGCCCAGCTAGATGGTCTATTCATAAAGGAAACAGAGTTCAGGTGTTAGAAATAACATGATAGTTGTCACCACCATATCACGTTCTGTTTTATTATTTGCAATTTTGTGTTTCTCCGAGAGTATTGGTGGGTCCTAGCATCGACATGTTAATTAGCACTGGAATGACATTTAGTGTGTTGAGATCATGCCCCAGTATGAATAATATGTTATTGTCTTAGAGTTATGTGTGTGGTCCCCCTGTCTCCGTCGCCTAAGCAAGCGTGGAACGCAGGATCCATGGGAACACACATGTATTAGGAGTCAAAGAAAAAAAAAAAAAAAAAAATCGGAAAAAGTTAGAAAAAAATTGAAAAAATATATAGTATTTGGTATTTTAAAGTTCTCCCTGTCTCCGTCGCCTAAGCAAGCGTGGAACGCAGGATCCATGGGAACTTGTAAATATCTTAGTTAGTAGTAACCGTTGAAAATAAATGGGGAGTATCTCGACACACTAGATTTCATCTCGGTACTGACCTTTAGACAGATATGGGACACATCGTTCGCCTCAGTCAACATTTGCGACCTTCTACAGTCTACATTCATCTTCTAAGTCTTTTCATATGATGGGTGGTTAGATAACTGTCTGAGTAGAACTCTGTTGTCTTAGATATGAATTTTAGTATGCTTGAGTTAACACTCGTGTACAGTGATTGGATTCATAAAGGGTAATGGTCCCTATAGCCGAATATCTAAGTAGCCAACTAACTAGCTTGTTTAGTGTCTACCCTTAATCGTTCACGTGTTGCTAAGATCTAGATCCAGGTTTTGTGGGTATACCTCTTGTAAACCCTCACGAGACAAAACTCGTCCACTAGGGACACCTAGGGGTTTAACGGCTTGCTGCATATGCTAAATGTAGTCGCGATTCCTGCGAAAGTGAGTTAGGACTTTTACTTTATTTTTAGAGTAGTTTGCTCGAGGACTAGCAAAATAGTAAGTTTGGGGTATTTGATAGACACATTTTAGTGTCTAGATTGCACCTTAGTTTCTATTAAGTTAGTATTCGATTTTGCAAATATTACGTGTTTTTATGCTTTTGTAGGTACATTTGAAGAATAAAGATTTGTGGAAAAATTGGCTCAAAAAGTGATAAAGGCACCCAAGGACAAGTGTTATTTGGCACCCTAGAAGTGATAAGGGGTACCCTCGAGTCAACTCGGTCAAATCGGGTCAAACCCGAGTCAAGTCGGTCAACCCGAGTTGACCGAGTCAAGCCAGTCACGGGATCGGACGGAATGCAACTGTACACTTTGATTCATGAAATTTTTGGAATATTTTGAATTGATACACAATATACTAGAGGTCCATACAAGATTAAACACGTGAAGAATTAGAGGTTTACGCCGGAAAAATAGCCCCAAATCCGAGTTTCGCCGGAAAAAGGGTATTATACTTTGATTCGGATTTGGATGAATTTGGGAGTGTTTTAAGGAGTTCTATTAGGTTTAGAACTCTCCCTAGGGTTTGTAGAGCCTATATATACCAAGAGAATCCAAGAAGAACGGGGAGAATAGCTTAGAATTGAAGTTTCGGAGTCGCCGGAATTATCGCCGGAATACTCACGATCCGGCCAACTGCTGCTGCACCGGTCACCGCCGGTGACCGTGTTCTTCAACTGGTCGCTGCCGAAGAAGAAGACACAGCAACACTTATAAGTGTTGCTGTTCTGTTGCCTTAAATTTCAAATTTCTTCCTTCCTTTTCTTTGCCTTAGCCTTTTGCAACGGCTGAACCTTGTTCTGTAACACTTATAAACGCGTCTGTTCAGCTGTTGCACTATTATTCAACCTTGTAATCAATATTTTGAGCAATGAAAAGATCTTTTGAGCAAGTTTTCTTCACCATGAGCTAAGTCTATTTACTGGGATGATGGAGGAGGTTTTTCTCTCAATTTTATGTGGTAAGTCTATTTTTAATTAATTATTTATAATTCTTTTATTATTATTTGCATGGATTTAAATTAGAAAAAAAATGTTTTTTATTAAATAGTTGTGTTCTCTTTTGATGGGTCATGCTTAGTTAATTACTCTTGATGTCCCATGCTTAGGATTTACAATTATTCTTTTAGGAAACATATTTTTGGCAAACTTGAATTAAATTGTTAAAAAGAATTACATGATTAATCACATAGATTGTTAGAAATAACTGAACCCTGATTCCTAGTTTTCTCCATATTTTCTAAAAATATTCTCTAGTTTATTTTCCTGATTTTTATTAGTTTAGATTAAGTTTAATATTTTCTAAAATCATTACCTTCACAAGTTCGAGAATCGAACCTCTTTATTTACCACTATATAAAACCACATCAAGATCCACTATGGACTCTGAAGCTTTGGATGCAAAGTCGGAGATGAAATAGAAGTGATGAATGTGAAATATCCTTAAATATATATACTCGTGTGGACAGAGTATATGCATTTCAGAATAAATATTGTCCTGATCAAACCTTTATTTGGGAAGAACACATAGTTTGGGATATTATGGTACGTGTCAACAAATACATCGACTCATAGCACCATAAAGCAATTGCTCTCAAATGCGCGCATCAAAAATAAATAGTGTTTGGGGATTGCATAAAGCAATTGCTCTCAAATGCGCGCATCGAAAAGAAATAGTGTTTGGGGATTGTATCAAGTCGACAAAGAATATAATTTTAGAAAGCATGAATTGCATCATCAAGAGGAATGGGATTTTAGCCTACTCAAAGAGTTAGTTTCAGCGATAACACAGCCTAGCGGTTGGAGATCTCAAGGTCTAGGTTCAAAAGGGACAACTAAGTTGTGAATTACTCGCCAGAAAACACTTAAGGAGATATTTCAATTTCCCATTCCTTAGATGAGTGTCAGTGTTGCCTGTCACGGATGAGGATAAGGATTTTCTTTTCAATGATTTCTATAGATTAATTTGATTAATTAAAGTAAGGCAGGATACTTTTAATAGGAGGTCACCTATATGAGTGAGAAGTGGGGCCGCTTCTATGAGAATTATAAGGCTAAGTTACTCTAAAACACTCATAGAATTCCAGTATCATTCAGGGCCGGAAAGAACACAACCGAGAACCGAATATGTAAGGAAATAATTTATGTGATATCTATTGCAACAGATTGCATGATAGGGTTAAATAGTTCAAGACATCATGTTCACTAATTAACCAGTAATTCCGGTAGGTATTTACTATGGAAGATTCAAAGCCACAAGCTATTTATTCCGATGTAGTGATGTTCCACGCACACACTCTTTTTAGTTTCTACATTAAATTTGCATGAATTTCTATTCAATGTGGGGGATTGGTGGAATTTTTGAATATAAATTATTAAGTGAGAAATTGAAATTTGAATGACCTTGTGAATGGTTGTGCCAACTCATATGAAACTTTTCATTCGAATTTGAACCACTTCATCCCAAAAGATGTGACTCTTCATGAAAGGATTTCTCCAAGAGATGTGACTCTTCATGAAAAGATTTCTCCAATATTCATCTTTGAACCTACATAAACCCCACTCACTCTACATTACATATAACAAGGAAAATATGGAAACCCCATAAAAAGGTATAAAGAAGAAAAAGAGTGAAAACTAAAACGAAGTATTTTTAGTGCATGAACAAAACAAAGAGTTTGTTGTTAAGAAGTTTGTGCTATATCAATTCACGTTAGTTTTTGATGTTCTTAAAGTGTTGTAGAAGAACATCGAAGGTACTGTTGAATGCTGGAGATATATGCCATTACATGTATCGGCATCTAGGGCAATGCATTATATGTCTTAAGTAAAGAGATCGCTCGCCTCAATACAACACAAATAAGTTTGTTAAGAATTATAAAATGTTCTTCTCCTTCTATTCTTCTTCTTTATTTTTGTTTTGGTTTTGATAACCAAGTATACTGGAGTTGTAATACATGTAAGAGGACCAATGTTCTAAAGTTGTAATGAATTGGTAGAATTAATACACAAGTCTTATTATTGCCGAAATCGGTAACGAATATTTTACTTCAGTACCTCTGTAGCAACCTTGTTGTTTACAAGGAGTTACTATGCAGGCAACAAGTATGTTTATTTACTACTTTATGTGACAAGGGCCATTTGGCAATGGTAGGGAAAAAGGTATGGGTGTGTGCATCTGCCTAAAATAAGATTATGATTTATTATTTTGTATGATATGGATTTCAAAATTTCATTCTAAGCATGAAATGTTGATTGCTGAGAGCTAGTCTTATAGTGAAATCCAAGTTATTCCAAACTTGAAAAAAATATGTAGAATGTCAAGTCTAATGACTTCCAAATAAATGTATTTCATGTTTTTTCCAAGTTATCTTCCACGGTCTTGTGAAAGAGAGTTTGGAATCCAAGGAAAAACACAAATCTAAGTGGAGTTGAGCGTTTATCCAAATTGTGGTCAACTTTCCTAAAATCAAGAGAAAAAACTAAGTATTCTCAATAATTCTATTCAACCCACCAATCAAACCCACTGTTGATGTGTCTTGATTTTTTTCTTTTCTTTCTTTTTTCTCTTTCTACTTACATGGATTTACATTATTCTGTTTTTTATTTTATTTTATTTTGAATAGAATTATTGTATTCATAATGAATTACCCTTTCCCGCTTAAGAGATCGGAAAAGAAAATATAAACACTAATTAAAAGAAGAAGGTCGTAAGCAATCTATAATGTCGTCAAGTCACATGGGTATTACCATGACAGAAAAAGAAAAAAAAATATATCATCTTTTATGACATACTTACAAGGGTGTCGGTGAAATTTATGCTAAGATTCAGGTGCGTATCCAAATCATGGTATTCTCGTTCTAACAACTACTCACTGCAAACTTTATCACACGGAAATTTCTCAACCTTTTATGTTTTCCTTCCTTAAGATCAACCCAGTATGAACCATGTATGTAAATTGCCAGTGACAATTCTGTCAAATATAAACTTTTGACACTTATGTTTTCAATGTTCAAATTATTGTGACCGAATGACTTTTGGATATGATCCAAAATAGATAAATGTTGGTATTCAACAATGAGAATGTATGAATTCTAGAATGACAATGAACATATAAATGAATTGCTCAAATTACTGAATGAATCTTTGTATCTCGTACGATAGTTGTTCCTAATTTGATTTTCTGTTTCGTTATTTGCAGAAGTATCACATTTGAGCCAAGATGCGACGTGAATCAACATAACCACAATTTCTTTTAGAGAGTTATATATCTTACTAAAATTCACTACTTTCCACATGCAGTGATTTTGATTTTAACTTTTGCTTATAGTATTTGTGAGCTTATTAAAATCTACTATGTACAAGGTTTGTTCTTACTACCATCCTTGTTGCTTGACGATACTGGAATTAATAGCAATAACTGAAGCCAAGAGATGGTTAAAGGATACTCTGATGTTAATGGACGAATTCTTTTGGCGGATGAACAACTTTCTGTAGGCCAAGGTATAATGCAGAACAATACTTGCTTATATTAGAAACTGCTGAAACACACAACCTTGTATTTCTTATAACATAGGGAACCATGTATGTTTTTTTTCCTTAAGCAGTTCTTTCAGTGTGAAAACTACGCTCATATATACTTAGGTATATATGTAAATGAATGAGGAAACAAATTTGGTTCAATTGGTTGTTGTATGGATTCAAGAATTAATGAATAAGTTACTTGTGTTGCTAGAATGAGAATTTATGTGTTGCTAGAATGAGAATTTATGTATTGCTGAATGAGTATTTATTATGAGTTTTAGATTTAGCATTGCAGGTTCAGGATGAATTGATTTGCAGAGAACAAATATGGGAGCTTAGTTGCAACACATGATAGCGATATTTAAAAAAAAACTATATTTTTTTATCAACATCGAATCAACGTTATAAATTTCTTACTGGTACAATCAATCCTCAATGTTTTAAGGCATTACATCACATGTTGCAACTGATTAACATGTGGTAAACTACAATTTTTACATGTCATCTGTTACAATTTATATCATTATGATAGTTGTTACAATCAACTAAAAAACGTTTATTAGTCGTTGCTAAAACCGTTTCAAAGAAGGACAATTGACAGAAAATCAACCGTTATACACAAAATCATCGTTACATTAGCTGTTACGCGGAACTGTTACAATCACCTAAACAACATTTATTAATCGTTGCTAAAACGGTTACAAAAAAAGGTCTCTAGTAGGAATTCAACGTTACAGATAAAATCGACGTTACATTAACTGTTACACCGAACCGTTACATGCTAACTGTTACAATATGAGGGAGTAACTGTTTCCGTTACAACATATCTTAGGATTAAATCGGGTATAAATTTATAACAAGTTCGGAAAAAAAAACCTCTTTATCCTAAAATCATACACTATCTTCAAACTAACTTATAACAAGGATGCTACATTCTCCCGTACAGGGGCTGGAGGCATAGATGTAGTAATCAATTTTAGATCCGTGATTAAAATTAAGGGAATCAATCTAGTCTCTCCAGCCTGGATTGTCAATATTGTCCATCAGCAGTTTTTCAAGAATATATGCCTATCTCCACTCATAAATCAACTACTGATACACACAATGACATGTACAGCAGCATACAAGTAGATGCTTTAAAAAAAAAGCATACAAGTAAACTTGTAGAAAAGCAAAAAGTGTGATAGACAGAGCGACGCGCTTTACGAAGCTTCTTTGGCACATAGGTATAGCAATCCAGTATGTGTGTATAATCAATTCACTACTATTAAAAAGAAAAAATCATACCAGTGGTAATAATATCAATTAATATGCTTCAAAATAAAAAAAATAAAAAAAAAATCAATTAATAAAATATATGTAAACTGTCAATGTGTATATACTACTCATATAGGCATGTCTCATCAACCATCAATAACTTTGCCCGTTGTTTCTTTCTCTTCTTAGTCTCTATACTTCACCAGACTTTCTGATTAGCCTTTTTCTTATCTTCTGATCACCACAACACGAGAGAGAGAGAGAGAGAATCACCAATGGGTTCTTCATTTCATTACTTTATATTGGTGATACTTTGTAGTAGTTGTTTATTAAGTAGGTATTTGTTGTTGGGTGCTGTTGCTGCTTCATCACCAAAAACAAGACATTTTAGATGGGAAGTAGGGTATATGTTCTGGTCGCCAGATTGTTTAGAAAATGTAGTGATGGGTATCAATGGTCAATTTCCTGGTCCAACGATTAGGGCTAAAGCTGGTGATACTGTTGTTGTTCATCTTACTAATAAACTACATACTGAAGGTCTAGTCATTCATTGGCATGGCATCAGACAAGTAAGTGATAATATGCATCATCAACTTATATTTACATTTACTCTCCTCCATCTCTTCTTTCTAAATGAAATATAAGCATGTTTTGATTATATATATATATATATGGAACAGTTGGACACACCATGGGCAGATGGAACAGCTTCAATCTCACAGTGTGCTATTAATCCCGAAGAAACCTTTGTTTACAGGTTTAAAGTTGATAAGGTAATACACAAGTTTGTTTTTATTCTTTACCCTCGAGAGATCACTTTTTGAACCATAATTTATTGAACTATCAAAACTGACCGGGAATGCTCCCGCAGGGAATATCTCGTGACTATATCTCACCTTAGATCTGAGGATGTCGGGTTCACAGAGAATTCTATGATTAACAGAATGGGTGTAGCATTGTTGCTTTTAAAATTGATAAAGAAATTAATCACCCTCTTTTTAACACTAATACATAGTAATAGAATTGACAACATTTTTTCTTCTTCGTTTGTACAACAAATATTGGAAATACTGTACTTAGAAAATCACTATTCCTCAGTATTTCCCACACTATTTGATTATCCCCTTAAACACATTTTGTGAAGTATTTCTTACTTGGGTCATAGTTTACGTTCGAGTGCGTTAGGTGGGAAAAAATTGATAAGAACTACTTTTTCTAAAACGATAGGAATTTTTTGAGTGAATAATTCTCACCTCTGAGAATTTGATCCTAATTGAGGACCACATTACTTTTGGAATTTTAAGCCATACACGGACGATATTTTAAAACAAATCTGGTTTAAGTGGGAAGTTGGTGAAGTTGGACCACCGATTCCCGGTGTATATATAAAGAAAACATTTCCTACTCTTCTCCTATAAAAATTTGCCACTTTGAGCAACTGGCCTATACATGCGAAGTTTCTTCCTTAAAAGTTCATTTTTTTTGAAAGGTTTGTGTGCTGTGAATAAATTTATATTACTATAAAAACAAATAAAGAAAATAACGTGAAGTGCTTTGAGTGGTGCAGACGGGCACATATTTTTACCATGGACATTATGGTATGCAAAGATCAGCTGGCCTGTATGGGTCGCTGGTCGTTGATGTGGCCGACGGTGAGCAGGAGCCTTTCCGTTATGATGGAGAGTTCAACATATTATTGAGTGATTGGTGGCACAAAAATGTACATGAGCAAGAAATTGGTCTATCATCTAATCCCTTGCGTTGGATTGGTGAACCACAGGTATAACCACTAACAGCAGAAGTATTCTCTTCGACAATGTGGTTAAATTTTTTGAATAAAAATTGCAACGAACTTCACGTCTTTACCTTGGAATTATTTGATCTTTTTTTTCCAGTCAATTCTGCTGAATGGGAGAGGACAATACAATTGCTCACTTGCTGCGCGTCTCAGTAACGGTTCTAGCAATTTGTGTAGTTTAAGAGCAGACGCCCAATGCGCACCCAATGTTCTTCGTGTTAAGCCAAACAAAATATACAGATTGCGGATCGCAAGTACTACCGCTCTTTCCTCTCTCAACCTCGCCATTGGGGTAAGTCAAATAATTCATCTAATTGTTATTATTCTACTAACAAAGCAAACTAAACAATCTTTTTCAAAAAATAAATAAATTATACAGGCTAATGAAATCAAGGAACTATAAACATGTCTTTTTTTACACATCTATAAAACAGTAAGCCCTGAATAGGGAAATCTTTTGCCAAAATAGTTAAGCAACGTTTTGGGGATGTCTAGATTTGGATGAATTTTGATTTCTATTTTAATAATAACACTTTTTGAAAAGACCGATGAAAATGATGGGCTGAGAAATCATACTGCGCATGGGAAAGCTTAATAATTTCTAAACTGATTTCTCTGAAACTAAACAGAACCCGACACTACTCTACTACTACACTAATTTTTTACCTAAAAATTAGGATTTGTACTGTTCTTGCTGCCCGTTGGATATGAATACCACCAAATAGTTCATAATTCTGACGGACAGAAATGCACAGCAACAGAAAAACAAAGAGCCTCACCCTCCAATGGAATAGAAATGCCAGATTTGTGCACCAGTAGTAGATTATATTTGGTCCGATAGAGCCGATTTGGTGAGTTCATGAACCACAAAGTAGGCATTCACACAACATCAAATCCACAAGATGATACACTTGATTCCTACCTTGAGGCAATAGATTTTTCCATAGGGATGAGGTGAAAGGTGGACAGGTCATACGCATACCCCTTCTACGGCGTGTCATTGCTTTATTAGTGGTGGTGCCCATCTGATCTAAAGTAAAAGGTCACGATCTTATGGTCGGTTGGTAAATTGTTGGGAAAGATAGATGCATTCTTTTGACTTAGAAAATAAAAGAGAGAAAAAAAATTCAATCACATCACATGTTTCATTATTATTATTATTTTTATTTATTTTTTGCGAACTTCGGAAAATTGTTGGGGCTTGGTGCCTTTTCGTTCGTTTGTCGAGTACTGTTCATAGGATCTTGATGTTTCATTTCTCCAAGTTACCTAAAAGTCTATAGGAACAAAACTTAAAAGAAAAAGAAAAAGAGTCCGGTCTGCTGCATTATTCTGTTTCCTTCTTCTTTCCTGGTAGTATCATGCATATGTGTAGTTGCATAGATTGTCGCCATTCTCAAGTTAAATGCATATTCACTCAGACGGAGCTAAGTCAGGGAACTAGTTCCAGCATCCCAAACTTGACTAGGACTGGTACCACACTTAACACCATACAACAAACTTTACTTCTTTGCCGTAAAATTTCTTACCTGTTATCTTTTTTTCTTTATCACTCTATATAACCCAGGAACTCAACTATTTAGACTAAGCACTACGATTCAGCGTTTTCTTACTTATACCTTGAATAAAGCTAAGCTAAGAACAATAAAAAGAAAAACCACCACTATGGGAGGACCCCATTTCTTAGTTTATTTAGACGAGATTGAATTTCCATCCAAAAAGTAATATACGGTAACTCAATTTTTACTTTTTATTCAAAATATATTTTAATTAGATTTTATTAGATATTTATTCTGGATTAAAAGATAATTAAAAAACAATTAGAAGATATTATAAGGAATAAAGAAATTTGGGTAAATAATAGAGTTAAAAAAGAAATACTTTGAATAGAAACATGGGTTATATAAATTAAGTTATTATTAAATTTCCTTCGAAAACCATATGAAAACTGAATACCAGTAAAATAATCTTTTTTACAAAAATTTTCTTAGTTAGAACTTAGAAGGGTGGTTAGATGTATATGTTTTTCTAGCTAAACTATAGTTTTGGACCATATTATTGCTAAAAATTGAGCCATAGTGGTTGGTCTTAGACTCTTAGCTATAATGTTATTAAAGATAAGCTAAAAACAGCACCACAATGCTTGGCCTCATGGGGTTTATGTTTCCTTTTTGATCCTTTGTACCTGGAAAGCCAAAAACAAACACAAACAAATTTGTAAGGGATTCGGCCCTACCATGTCAAGACCTAGAATCTTTATGTAGATTGTAGACAAAGTTTTCACTGTCACTATCAAATACGAGTAGAAAATTGAACAGACCTCGTAATAATTTACAGCAACAAGTCTGTAAAGTAATCAGTAGACCTTCACTTTCATTTCCTGTTAACTTTCTAAAGCAATACTGGTGATCACCCATTGGCTTGCTAAGCCGTGTAACATAATAGTATAAGGTTTATATAAACTCCTCAACTTAATCTAAAGATAACTCTTGTACTTGTTGATGTCAGAATCACAAAATGATACTGGTGGAAGCTGATGGGAATTATATCAATCCAGTGGCAGTAGACAATATCGATATTTACTCGGGGGAGAGTTATTCAGTTCTTTTCACAACTGATCAGAACCCATCAAAGAACTACTGGATTTCTGTAACTCAGAGAGGAAGAAAACCTCCTGTTCCTCCACCAGGTCTTGCCATCTTAAACTACTTACCGAGTTCTCCATCCGTTCCAACCTCCGCTCTTCCTTGCTCTCCTGCATGGGATGATTTTACTGCCAGTAAGTCCTTTGCCAATAAGATTGTTGCATTACTAGGCTCACCCAAGCCTCCGATTCGACATGACCGTCAAATCTTTTTGCTGAACACCCAAAACAGGATCAATGGGTTTATCAAATGGTCCATCAACAATGTCTCATTAGTCTTACCATCAACTCCTTATTTGGGTTCCCTCAAACATAATCTCAAGGGTGCTTTTGATAATAAAAGCCCACCAGAGACCTTTTCTAGTAATTATGACATAAGGATACCACCAGTGAACCCTAATTCAACACAGAGTAGTGCTGTTTATACAATTGAGTTTAACACTACTGTCGATGTCATTCTTCAAAACACAAATGCGTTGGCTGCAAATGTCAGTGAGATACATCCATGGCATTTACATGGGCATGATTTTTGGGTTTTGAGATACGGTGAAGGGAAGTATTCAGAGGAAAAACATGGGAAGCAGCTGAATTTGAAGAATCCACCATTGAGAAATACAGTGGTAATTTTCCCATACGGTTGGACAGTGATAAGATTTGTTGCGGATAATCCAGGTGTTTGGGCGTTCCATTGTCATATAGAACCTCATTTGCATATGGGTATGGGGGTCATTTTTGCTGAAGCTGTAGATCGTGTCCAGAACATTCCTAATGAAGCTATAGCATGTGGGCTGACAGGAAAAATGTCGCACAACCATCACGGATGATAGTATTTTGTTTAGCCTCCAAGATATATAGAGGCAGCTGTTTTTCAGATGTTGCATACTATTTTTCCACCCGAAGAGACATGTTGTAGTGGCCCTATTCTCGGATACAGTTAATCATGCCTTTTAACTATAATTAAGTTGTGGGAAATTAGTTCATCCATTTCAAAGTCTCCTATAGAGACCTTTACTTGCTGGATTGTATCGTCTCCTTCAAGAATATATACTATATTTTCTGATTTTTGATAACATTCTTTTTTTTTATAATCCTTCTAAAGTTGAAACAAGAGACGAAAGAATACAAGCAGAATTGAGCCAGATATACCAATCCAGGGGGATAAGCTTTAGTGTACGGATTTCAAACCTGAACATTCCGATGCACTTTTCATTTCTCTTAATAGAAGGCTTAAGGCTTTTTTCATGAAATTCTTCGTCTCCGATGAACTGCTCCAATTTCTTCACAATTTGAACAACAAAAAATATGTTGAAGGACTTGAGAAGTGTTGTACACTAAGGGTTTGGTGAGCTCCAGCTTAACATATCTGTAGTTTATTGATACAATTCTTCCTATCAACAGTAAATATACCTTAACTACTCTGGAGGAGACAGGTACAAGTTGTTCTACTCTGAGCAACACAAAGCATTTTGGTGTGGTAGATCGGAAGGATTCTCTTTTTCTCTTAACAACTCAGTTAATTGTAGGGTCCTCGTGTTATTCTTGATAGCACTCTTTGGATGCCCCTTTGCAACACATACCTGTAATTTCCAGGATTGGCTTAAAACTTCATGTATACAAATTAAGTGCAAACCAAAAGTATCGAGCTCTAGGAAATAAGGTATGAGCTAAAATTAAACAGAAATCTCAGACTGCTGAACAGTACAAATCAGCCAGAAACATTGCTGATGCCTTGGAGATAAAAGATCAAAATGGTAGTTATGTATGTTCTCACATATTCAGCTCTTCTCTAAAGCAGGTTCGACCTGCGAATGGCCTATAGTGAATTTCACACTTATTAGTCCCAAGATTTTGATCCTGCTTGATTAGAGTGCGAGTGCTGCAATACACTTTTTGGTAGACCCACGTGGAAAGAATCTAAGGGGTGGTTCCAGTGAGGGTTTCACATGTACGTAAATCATAATGTCTTAAAATCAAACAGGATTTTATAAGTGGTCCAAATTAAATGACTGAGCTGATTTAGAGGCAGTAACTAATTATAAGAGTAGTCCCACACACTGGATGGATGGATCTTGATCAGATACACAGAAGGGACGAGAACAATAAATTTATGGGTCTTAATTCTCCAATTTGAGCCGAGAAACAAGCTATTCTGGGTCTTAAGTTTTGATTTTTGTTCTTCTTTTTGACCAAAACCAAAAGCACGCAAGAGGTGGAATACCAGAAAGACAAAGTACCAAAGCATAAAACAAAAAGAACATCAAATCAGAATATATGGACTTACCCATTGATTCTTTGCCAGCTCAGCCATCCAAAATCTCCATTCTCTTGATCTTTCGCCATCGATCTTGACAAATATGTTGGTCCAATTTGTATGATGAATCTCCAACCTATCTAACTTATACCCTAGTCCATTCCCTATAGCTTTGACAAAGGCCTCCTTTACACACCAGTATCTAGACAAAAGAATATATCTATATGGATCATAACCTCATAGTTAACTAGCAGCACTTACGAAATATCAGTAGCTAACAGAGTTCAAAGGGACACAGCTCAAATGATAGCCAATTTCTGCAGATAATTAAGAGAGAACAAACATATTGTAGCCAATTCACATTGTACATCCGTACAAAGATCGTTGTGGCAGTTTATAAATACCTGTAAAACTCCTTCAATGTGTCACTGCAAGTGCCAGCATTGACGATATTCTCCCATTCAAAAGTTGTAAGATATGACGAAAAATTCTTGATGAATTCGAGAGCCGTTTCTTGATTGGGGTTAACAAGTGAAACGATATCTAATCCAACCATACATAGAGGCTCAGACGCTATAGCTACATAGTCCCCATGATGTGACACATTGAAATTGAAATTAGGAAATTCCATGTTTTCCCCATCAGTTTCCTGCAAACCAATAATCCTAATGAAAATTGTACTACCTTTCAAGAACAAAGATCCATAACAACGTAAGAAGTATGATTTCATACCAAATAAGGTTTGGCTTCAACCGTGCGCTTTATTCTTATCTCATCAAACGGGATTTCAAATACTTGGTGTACAAGAGCATATTGAAGCAACCTACTAATAATTGCTCGTTTTCTATCTTCGAATTTTACAAACCTAGAACAAAAATCGAGTTTTCAATTAGTAGGTTACTGAATCCTAGCTAAAAAATGGGCAATTGTCACGTAGGTTTCTTCAATATCAATTCAATCGAACTTTTACAGAACAAAAACCACCAGAAAGAGAAAATAACAGTTAGGATGAAACAGACTAATAATACCTTGTTATGGAGGAGTGTTCATGTAAAGGAAGGACTGAGAGAATGAAAGAAAACTCATCTCGGGTTGGATTCCACTGAGATATGCTTACTAACCATCTCTTAATTCCTCTTTCCATTTAGTTCGAGTAACTATTCTCTTCCTCTAGATTCACGAATCCAAAATCCCTAAGTTCTCAGTTGGGTCCGCCGGCTCTCGAGGTAATTTTTCCTGGGTTAATTTGGGGTTTATGAAATTATTAGGTGGTTTTGAGAAATTCACACACACTAAAATTTATAGGGGGAGTTTATAGGGGAGTTCTAAAAAGGGGTGATAATACTAATATATTCTTTCCTAAAAACCTATTATATTTAATCTATAAGTCCTCGTTTAATCCAAAACTAAAAACTCCATCCTTCTTTCTCTCCTGAAAACCTAACGACCTTTTTCCGCCAATTATTTTTTTTGAAATCAATTTATTGTCATAATCGTCGATTCGAAAACTTCAATCGATGATTAACTTCTTCTATAAACATGATTTATACAAAGCATCAACAAAGAGATGTAAGCCAACCTAGAATCGTTGAGAAGCTAAAAGGAAAGGTTAAAACGAGAAGCATCGAGGAGAAAAGTTCGACGAAAAGGCCCCAATTAGAGAGTAAGTAAACTAAAACCCACTACTCTACTTGTTGTGACTGTTTGTATGTATGTTTTAAGTGCAAACTTAGGTTAGAAATACAAAATTGCAGTTTCAAAAAGAGGATCGTCATGGTCCCAAATCAAAGACAATGACGATTTTTCATATGCATGTTAAAGTTATGAAAACTCTTCATGGTCTTTGAGTTGCGACCATAACGACCCTTACTGTGTTTTTGACTGAAGACGAAGGGTTAGTCTAGGGTCGCTTCGGTTTTTACCTAAAACAGTAACGACCCCTATTGTTTATTTTCCCTGTAGACCTAGTGAACTAGGGCCGCATCGGTTTGTAATATTTAACTAACGATATTAGTTTATATGAAAACAAGGGTCGTTAATGTTTAGCTATGTGGTTGGCATGGTTTACTATAGGTCGTTAGTGTCGACAATTTAGACCATAACGACCCTTATACTTGGACTATGAATGTTGGTTCTGTTTTGTTGATTTTTTTTGTATTTTCAATTGTAGGATGCTTAAAAAGGCCAAGAAAGGAAAAGGCAAACATCTACCCACTCCTCCTTCCAAACTTCTCCGACACGGCAAAATCTTGGCGGCTGGACCGTTTCGTGGAAAATATCTGAAGGAGATATTGAATGTTATCCGTGAATGTGCAAACCAAGATATAGAACCAGCGGATTCCCCTTCTTATTCTGCCTCATCTATTCCATCTGCGACTTCAGACCATGACAACGAACAAACTGAAGATTATGTTGATGAGACTGGTGGTGGTGGTGGTGGTGGTGGTGGTGGTGAAGCTGGTGATTCTGGTGGAAATGGTGGTTTTAGTGGTGGTGATGATGATGGTGGTTCTGGTGGATATGGTGGTCCTATTTGTGGTGGTGGTGGGGATGATGATGGTGGTGGTGATGATGGTGATGATGCTGGTGATAAGGAGGAGGCAGGCAAGCCAAAATCCCCTAGCGCGAGGCACATACACGCTACCCGCTTATGGAAATGCTAGAGGCTTACCCTGAGATGGAGGAAAAGTGCTATTTGCATATCCGGGATCGTGGGCTCATACCATTTGTGATACCATCGTAAGAATCTGAACTTTGTTTTCAATTAACTTGTTTTTGTCATTGATTGTTTTCTTATTGTGTTTTTTTCTCCCTATTTTGTAGGATCATACGAACGCAATACGTCTTTTTAGACGCCAGTCTTCCTACGTAAAAATAGTGTTTTTGGCCCCTAGAAGGAGAATATGCAAGAGTTAGAGCGTTAATCGAGAACTTCAGTTTGTATCCTGCCGTACAGGATTCCATCATTGATTATGATAGGGTCGCTGTATCTTGCTTCTGTGAGAGGTTTTACCCTAAAGTCGATTGCTTCCAATTCCCCTTTGGTGAGATGACTTTAACTCCTCAGAATGCGGAAAAGATTCTAGAGCTCCAGATCGAAGGAAAAACCACCATGACCAACTACAAGAAAAAACTTCATTGGGAGACAATTTATGAATTGGCTAAGGCGTTGTTTGGCTGGGATGAAGAGGTGACGAACGACATATTGGTCAAAGGGACAAAGTATCGGAGGAGAGAGTTCAATTTTGTGCAGTTGTGGGATAAATATTATGGGACTACAAAAAGAAAGAGACCATGGACTCCTTTCTGTGGTTGAAGTTCGTGCTACGGCTGTCGGTTATCTTTTGTATGTGCTAGGGTCTTTGATGTCTCCCGACAACTCAGGAAACAGGGTCTGCATGGACTTTCTCCAGCTCTTGCATCCTTTGGAAAATGTGGGTAAATACTCGTGGGGTACAATCCCCAAACCTATATTTTCCTAGTCCTCGAGAAAAACTAACCTAACAATAAAATAAATCATAACTCACTTTCGCAGGAATCGCGACTACATTTAGCATTTGTAACAAGACTTTAAACCCCTAAGTGGCCTTAGTGGACGAGTTTTGTCTCGTGAGGGTTTACAAGAGATATACCCACAAAACCTTTTACTCTAAATTTAAGCTACCTGTGAATGATTGAGGATAGACACTAAACATGCTATTTAGTTGGCATACTAAATTCTTTGGCTATAAGAATCATTACCCTGTATGAATCCAATTGATGTACACGATTTTGCACCCATCGTACTAAAATTCATATAAGAATGCACAACTCTACTCAAATAATCATTGAACATCCAAAAATGGATAAAAATTGTTAACATTCACATACGTTGAAATCAATCGAATTCAAACACATGGATAAATTAGAAGATGGAAATAGAAGTGATGAATGATGCATATGTTGACTAAGGTGAACATTGTTTCCCATATCTGTCTGAAGGTCGCCGCCAGGATGAATCCTAATGGATTGAGATACGCTCCCACTGGTATTATTCCTTATACTAATATCGACTAAGCTGGTATATACAAGGGCCCTATCGGTCGATTTATTGATAAAAAAAAATAATTATTCACTTATTTTTTTCATCATTTTTTTTTTCATTTTTTTTTTGGTCTGAATAATGGTCTAAATAAAATACAATAATGGGGCTTGATCACACACTCTACTTCATCCTGGTGGCGATAACAAGTTGATACTAGTGCCCCACCAAATCACTTAGAGAAACACAAAATTACAAAAATAATAATAGAAAGTGATATGGGTATGATGATTCCAAGGTATGCTTGTTCAATGATTATCATGTTATTTCTAACACCTGAGTTAAGCATTGAGATATGAATAAACCATTTAGCTGGGCACAGTGATAAACACTTAATTCATATATTTATACTGCTTAATCTATATTTGTTATTGCCTATTTTTATATTAATAATATATTTTTATGTGTTTATAAGTTAATTACATCAAACCTGAAATTACGAATAAATTTGACTAAACAGACTAAATTACTATGGAATTCACTTGCTTGCGTTGCTAGTTTGGGTACCGCTTCTGTTTGGAATTGTTGGATATCTTTTGGAACTGTATAGATGGAGCACGTCAGGTAGAGCTTATTAACCACAGGAAAGTAGTAGCAGTCAACTCACAAAAGTCTGCCAAATACAGGGAAAGTACAGCTAAGTGTTGGCGTCAGATGCTAGTTCTGCTGAGTTGAATTGGAGTGCAATGGAATGGGGGTTATATGTTGACGTGACTGTGACTATTAAGAGAAAGTGGGAAGAGATCGAGTGAAGACTTGGACGAAGTACAGTGGAGTAGGCAGACAATAGGCTACAGCTAACGTGATGAGGTGAAAGGAAAAAATTAAGTGAAAATGGTAGGCTACAGCTAGGTGGATCAGTTGAAGTACGGTTGTGGAGAGGCTAGGTACTGTTGAGTGAGGCTAGGTGCTGTTGATTGAGGCTAGGTATTGGGTTTTAGGTTTTGTTGAAATGCATAAAGAGACGACACGTTAAAGACGATTTGTTTTGTGAAAAAGGACAAGACTAGGAGCGGCTGTGTCAGTAGAGAGTAGAGACAATGTCTGTTGGTTAAAGTGAAGTACGGCTAGAGTAAGGCACGTGAACAAAGAATAAACAAAGTACAAGAGAAAAAGAAGACCTAGTCTAGGCGTGATTGGTGAAGTTGAAAGAAAAGAGAAAAGGTGTGACACACATACACACGTGGGACTTCTTTGAACTGTACTAGGTTTTGAAAAGGGGAGTATAAAAGCGGAGTGAGAAAGAAAGAAGTGGGGTTGTTTTTTATGTACAGGAGTTTTTCAGTTCGCAGTACCGAGGCTCTTTTGTTTCTGACGGAGGTTGTACCTAGAATTAGAGAGAAGACAACTATAGACAAAAGAAGAGCAAGATTTGTGCCGGGTGACGACGGTGATAACGGTTTAATATATCTCTACTTTTGTTAATTATTTTTATGGGTTTTGAGAAACCCATAGCCATGTCTTGCTGATTTTTGTAGCTAGGGTTTAATGTTGAAACCACTTACAGTTTTAGACCAATTGAATTGATTATTTGGTATAGACTATTATGATTTGAATAAGGTTAATTCCATGATTTTGATTTATTAATTTTATTAAACACTTGTGATGTTTTTAAATGGTACATGCTTGGCCTAGGTTTTTGATGTTCCATGCTTCTGGTATACAATTGTTATTTTGGAAATCTACTTGTTGTAGATATATTTGTCTTCTTATTTGATACTTCATACTTGGGTTAAATCCTTTGATGGGGTATACTTAGAATAGTCAGGTATTATTTGTGGACCTATAATTAGTTTCGTACAATTTTTTCGCTAACGCAATTTTATGGTGTATGCTTAGACTTATAACTTTTGATGCACCATGTTTAGGGCGTCCCAGTGATATTTGCGACTCTAAATATTCATGAGTTATGTTTCACTTCAATAATTAAATAGAAATATTGGTGGATACTGAAAACCCTAGTTATCGACTCTTCCATTTGATTTATTTTTATTAGTTTAGTTGTTTTATTATTTTATTCATAAATCTAAAAATCCCAAAAGTATTATTCTTGATTAGTTGATTAGAGATATTGATTGCAGTATTTCCCCGCTCTATGTGGGTTCGACCCGTACTTGTCGTTGTCTACTAGTTAGACGCCGTGCGATTGCGGTTATTTATATAGGGTAATCTAAAATCCTATCACACACCAATTCCTATAGACAAGAGCTATGTTTCCATCTACCTAGAATAGTTAGTGTCATCCTGAATTGTTCACAAGTTTCTAAATTTTGGAGTTCTTATTGGCATCAATTTTCGGAAACTCCACCCCCAAACCTAAATTTAAAATTGTCCTCGATGCTTCAAATCGTGCAACCTAGAATGATATGCAATAAATATAAATGAGAGAGAAAAATATAAATCAAAGAGAAATGCTTGGAAGATTTCACCTGATTGACGCAAGAAAAGCAGTATTCTCTGTAACACACATCAAACGATAGTAACAACAAAGAACACTGGAAAAAAAAAAGTCTAAAAAGAAAATAAAAAAAATAAAATAAGAATCTACCTACTGGATATGTACAGAAAGGATCTCTAAAAAATTAAAAACCTGAAAATTTGGGGATCAACCCAAAATACAATATTTACAACCATTGACAAACGAACACTCTCGCAGTAGCAACATAAAGATGATGAGGCTATCAAACGAAAATGAGCTACCCCCAAACCTGGTTTTTGCAAAAGATATATCATTTTGAACAAAAATAACCGAGTCAAAGGGTTCGCTCGGGATGAGAACTGAAACTACAGGGGAAACATGTACAAATTCATAGATGTCATGAGATGCAAAGTAATCTAGTAATATTGGAGAAGCACGCAGTTCTAATACAAAATTGGGAATCTTCCGAAGAGTTTTGCTAACAATTCTAGGCATATTAATTTCTCCATTGGGTTTGTGACCCTGTACTAAATCATCATCATAACCATCATCACCAGATTTACGTTGCTATTTTTCATGATCCAAAACTGGTGCAAAAGCTAACAACGCATTAACTTCTTTAAAATGACTATCCTCGTCATAGTAGGCTCCAAAATGGGCCAAGCAGGCCTCTAACAGATCATTAACACTATTGGTGCTAAATGTGTTCTCAACTAGAGAATCAATCATGCAAACAGACTCCATATATACAAAGAAATTAAAACAAAATTTATACAAAATAGGGTTGGTGCAAATTCAGGAAGTAAACAAACAAGCATTCACTAATTCACTCACTCCATAAATCACACCACAAAAGAAAAAAGGAAATTTTTTTGCTCCTACCCTTATAATTGGAAAGGAATAGTTCAAAGAACTCAACTAAGTATTTTTTCACTTCGAAAAGCAGTACTAGTACCTCGTATCAACATTCACAATTTAGGATAATGGGCGTCCAACCTGTCCAAATCATTCAATATATAACTCACAAGCAAGAAACTCGTGAGTATTTTGCAGCAAGCGAATGATGTTGAGATAGACGACCAGGAGCAACCCCAAAGGTACCTGAAACAAAATTCTAAGACGCAAAACTAGTCAAAAAGAACTAAAAATCCTAAAAATAACATAAAAATAAAAATATTATACAAAATAAAAATGAATAAAATAAAAACCTAAACTACGATTAGAAAATTAAAAATACTAATTACAATATTTCACAACCACTCCCCGACAGCGGCGCCAAAAATTAATAGGATTCTGAGACACCTATTTATAATAACCGCAATCGCACGGTGTCTAACTGGTAGACAATCACAAATACGGGTCGAACCCACATGGAACGGTGAAAATATTGTAATCAATATTCCTAATTGACTAATCAAGGATGATATTTTTATGGATCTCCAAAAATGCAATGAACAAGAATATAATAAAAATAAACTAGCAAAATATACGATGTGATCGAGTAGAGAGGGCACTAGGATTTTTCGGTTTCCACTTATTTATTATATAGAACTCACATCCAATTTCTAAAATAGAATCGTTTAACCATTGTAACTTCCTTCGCTTCCTAATCAACATTTCTAAAGATTTGTTTATCGGTCGAAAAGTATATACCATTAAATATTACTAAGCATAGTATATCAATTTAAAAGCATAAACAATCAATAGAGCTATCGAACCAATATATAATTTTAAAGAATCACATATTAATTTATAAGCATACACCGTCAAAGAATCTAACCCAAACACAATGTATCAAACGGAAAGCATATGGGATCAATTCCACTATTTATACAATAATTAATCAAGCAAATACTGAAGAGAAATTACTAATCATTGAATTATTATTGAATTATTATGAGTCTATATAGTTAAATTTAATTTTCACCTAAAACCCTAGCTACCAAAATCATTGAGACATATAAATGAATTTTTTAAAACCCATAAAAAATAATTAGAGAGAAAGAGAATTAAACCCTTTATATCATGTTTGTTTTTCTCTCCTGAATCATCTGTCACAGACCAACCGAACCCAGCCAACAGTCGTCAACTCCACCTCGAACAAAACCCAGCTTCTCAGCCTTCTCTCTATTCAGTTCTCCAATCGATCCCCACCTATCTCTTTTCACTTCCCCAGAAAACTACTCCTATACAGCCGCCACCCAATCTCTCTCTCCTCCTTTTCTGTCTTCCCTTCCATCCTACTAGAACCTGTCTCCTCTTTTACTTTTATTATTTTTATCTCTCCCGTCACCCCCTCAGTATGACCTTCTTTCTTTACCTCACTTCACGTGACATCAGACCCACCTTCTATCACTAACTCTTTCAACTTCGAAGCCAACACCTTAATTTTGCACCACTGACCGAACATCACTCCAGGTCGACAACTAACTAAAACTAAAGTAAGCCACCTCGTTCTTTGTTCGTTCACTACAAAAGTAATGCTCTAGAGTCCATACCCATTCCAATTCACAATACAAGACAGTTATTGCTTCATACAAATACAAATGGGGCTTATGAATAGGTGTCATCATCCAACCAACTACTAGAAAGGTTGAGTTTGGCATTTAAATGCAATTTTGTCCGTTTGACCGTATATAACCAGTAACTTGGAATTTTACGCATACCACCTATTAAAGCAATAAAACAACGTATTAGTATAAAAAATAGAGACTAACAAATATAAATTAAGTGGTAAAAATATATGAATTAAGTGCTTATCAGGGACTGCCATCGTAGATCACATGATCGGGGAGCTAACAAAAACATATAGGGGAAGAAGTTCTCAAATCAACGAGAATACTGCTCTACTCCAGGTAATTGAAGTGATCTTATTTGCTTGTCGGTTGAATTATTATTCTTTTTCAATCTCTTGTTTGATGAATACTAGTTTTATTCTTTTGATTATTGTGGAGGTGTGGATTTACAAATATTTTCCTTCGTTGTTCAATGACGACGAGGATGTCAAAGTGAACGAGGCATGAACCAGTGCTCATCCAAGAGGGATGAAGTACAAGTTCACTAGGGGTCAAGAGAAGTTTCATAAGAGACAATTGTTAGTTATGCGGAAAATATTAGACAACATGACACCAAAAGATGTAGTCTTTAATCCATATATGGGAGAGAGAGTTGATCATGATCGTCATCCTGTATCTTCTTACTATGGTCCTTTGTTTCACCAAACCGGGCACTCAATGCATGATCCGTCGAGAGTAATTTGCCAGCTTGGGTATATTCAAGATCCAAGTGATGAAGATTATGTACCAAAGTTCCGACTCAACCTTGAGGAATGCAGTTTTAACGGTTCTAGCGTTGAGGTGGTTTACGACCCTCTACCCGGGACCCGTCATTGGGATGCTAGGTATGCTAGCAAGGTACACATCTCTCTTTGGGAGAAGGTGAATGAAGGTTATGAGGCAAATGACGGTTACTTGGAATGGTACCAACAGTTCTCCCATGGTCGTGTGATACAAATTTATACTCGAGCTGGGAAAAACAAGAAAGCATCTACTTCTTTTACTACGGCACCCGGAAACAAAACCGACTCTAGCATTCTAAAGCTTGTTTTAAGTATTTTTGTCTTTTTTGTTCTTTTTTTCTTAAATATATACTCTTACTAGGTATCATCTCGGCCTACGGACGAGTCTCAGCCTCTTTCGACTTTTATTTGTTGTTTGGTATCATCCCAAAATATTTTAATCATCATGTAAGTTAGTTGGGGCCTATGACCCTGGTGTTTAGTTAGTCGGGTTACAATATCGTGTTTAGTTAGTTGGGTCATAAAATCATAGTAACCGGGGCCTACGGCCCTGGACATTAATTATGTTAAAAAACACCTAAATTCATTACATAAAACACATACTCGTGAAAGTGTCACATATTTATCACTATTTGAGTATATAGATTTCTAAATAATAGATTATGCTAATCACAGACTTGCTTTCACGGCTTTCCTTATTTGATTTCCAATTATCTTTATTCATAGTAAAGATACATGTCACATATTTATTAGTACTTAGTAGTTACTCATAGTAACCTGTTGTCCAATCAATAGTATTTACTCGTGTAATATCTATATCAAGATTTGTTCGTAATTAGGAAACACAATTATATAAGGAAACACAATGAACGAACGAACGTTCCTGGTTGTCCGTATAGTTTTATTTTGTCTCTCGATCGAACATTCCTGGTTGTATCTCGCGTATCAGGAAACAAACCAATATACAGACCATGGTAACTACACACATGCTATGGCAGAGTTCAGGTATTTGTTGTGCCAAGGCATAATCGTAGCCGTCAGAAGACATCTGATCTTGTTGGTCCTTTGTCTCAATTAGTCCGGAGACAAAGCTGATCGTCCGATAACTTTTTCGGACGATCTTGCCGTTGATTCAGATGGCGGAGCCAATCATAGCGAAGTACTTTTTTGTAACGAGAAGTTGGAGTGCCTGTATGTAATATAATATGGATAAGAAAAAAGATTTGTCCGTTCTTTGTCTTATCATAAGACAGACACCATTTCTTTTTATATTATAGATACGTATGTTAACATTGATTACAAGTTTTATGCGAATAGAGCGATCCAATGAAGATTGTGATCAAGGGACTATGTTGCTTGAAGGGTAAGGGAAAACCAATGACGCCTGACCAACAAGGGGAGTACATTGACCACTTGACACACGTTGAAAACCCCGGTGCAAATAAAATATATGTTGAACTGGCTCGTGTAAGTAAGAGGTCTCGGAAACCGTCTAACCAAGTTATCCAATAAGGTTTTGATAACCAAGGTGAAGAGCGTCAAGCCGATGATGAAATAGGCGAATCTGTTGAACAAGCTCAGGGAAGTCAAGGCTCTTCTCTAAAGCGAAGTCGGAGATCAGCTATTCAGGATCGTGGTCGTGGTTGAGACCTTGTTGTTTTTATAGGGTCATTAGTAACTTGAACTCATCTTTATTTAGACAATCATATTTTGGAGACAATTTGGTAGTAGGTGTGTAAGGTTGGTTTCAATTGATTGTTAAGACAATCTTATTTTGGAGACAATTTTATAATAGGTGTGTAAGATTGGTTCCAATTACAAAGACATTGTTTTTTTGGAGAATTTGAATTTTTTATGCCTAAATCATTTGGTGTCATCATGGTCATTATGTATCGACCATGACGACCTTAGTATCATCACCCAAAATTTGTGTTCCCTGAGTCAGAGTCATCATGAGAAAAAATAGCAGATTGACGACCCCTGCTCTCATAACTTGGTAGATTATTTCCTAGAGCTAGTGTCGTCATGGTAAAATTTAGCAGGTTGAAGACTCCAACAATGACAAACTTAATAGCTAACAATTGCCACAACTATCGTTATGGTCAATGATATCGACCATGACGCCTCCAGGACTCCCAAATAATAGTTGATATGTGTCGTCATGGATTATGTTATGCACCGATGCGACCCTAGTGCAGAAAAACACCCAGGAAAAAATGACTTCAGACCATCCTGGGTCGTCATGGTATTTAAGTATAGACCATGACGTCCGCATCTCACCCAAATAATGGTAGATTTGGGTCGCCAGTGTTTTTGGTATGGACCGATGCAACCCTAGAGAACCAAATATCCAGAAAAAATAACTCAATAGTACATAGGATCGTCAATATATTTTGGTATAGTCCCTGACGACCCATATGTAATTCGGAAGACATTAGTGTTCATTTGGGAAAGATAAAACACATATTGATTTCATTGAAACGTTAACATAACATCAACTTGGCATTACATAATGTTTAGTATGGATGACAAAGTATGTTGCACATCAAAACTTCGTCAATGAATCTCTGAGCACGATTGTACAATATCCCATAGCACTTTGCATGAATGAACTTTCTTTCAACATTTTTTATTCGTCATAGACCATTAAATCATTCCAGCTGAAATAAAATGAATTAAATGTTAATTTGCACATATAAAATCATGAGAAAGGTACACAAAGTGTTAAGTTTTAGTATGTTACTCATTTTTTCGGTAAGAGGAGCTTGGGGATGATGGTGGTTCATCATTTTTCTAACTTTAATGAACTCTCGAATCGGACCTTTGATGTAGCCGAATCGAAACGCTAATTTTCTCCATTTTTGGTTTTTGGGATTTGCGGTGCGCTCATAAAGAACTCTTTCACTCTCTTCTAAAACATTGAATGAATTTCATCCGGACATTCATGGAACACCTTAATGAAAGATTTAACGAGATCCATATCTTCATCTGGTTCCCATTCTGCAATTGACATTGATGTCTCACTTTGAAATGAAAAAACAAGCAGATGTAAGATGTAGAAAAAAAAATAGAAGGTTTGGTGCAGTTTTTCCTAGAGAAATTGTTGGAATATATAGACAAAAACCCCAACAGTCATATTATTTTCAATTTAGATTTGGGGGTCGTCATGGACATATACTATAAACCGTAACGATTCTGGAAGACCTAATTAGAGTAAAATTCAGAGGTTAACCTTTGATGTCGTCATGGTATATGGGTATCAACCTTGACGACTAAAGATGATACAGTAGTTGAACAACACTTAGACTTAGATTAATAAAATAATTAGATTCAAACTTGGGATAACTAGTAGTACATTAGAACGTGAAAGAAATATTAAACTAGGATAATAACTTGTAGACCAACTTGGTATTACTAAACACATTACATATTATTCTTTTTCTCGGTGCGATCCTCAATTATTTTGGCAGCTTCGAAATGTATAAACGACTCTCCTCTCCATTTGGTATATGCATCTTGTGCCGTAAACTTACACCCTCTGTGCCTAATGAGAAACTTGTTGTACTTGATGCACAACTTCATAACATGATGGGTCGTTCTGCAAACATAGTCAGTGGTGTAATCATAGTATGGACCCTTCCACTTCGCGCCCGGCCTGGGTACGTAAGGTCCTGTTTTTACCAGGTGTCAAAATACACCATCATCCTGATCTTCTTCCGGAAGATCCAAGACGCGTAAAAATTCCTAATTCATTCCGTCTCATCCACAACGGACTTTAACATTTCCCTTCATTATAATTGGTGGTAACCTCGTTTCTTGCTTTTCTCCTTTTCCATGGCAGTCATTGGTTTGCTTCTCTTGCGTATCTTTTGTTCCATAGTTCTAATTGATTTTTAGTTGATGATGTATGTTTCTTTGTTTCCTTTGCATTTATCTTCTTCCATAGCACTAATTGGAGTAGTTGATGATGGAGGAGTTGGTCGTTTGCATCTTCTGAGTATCTTTTCAAGTGAATTTGTAGTTGGTGATGAACTTGCCATTGCAAAAGAGTTTTAATTTGAGAATAATGTTAAAATTTTCAATTGAATATAGCATGGGTTAGTATCCTTATATAGAAAAAGCCTCAACGACTACTTAAAAAAAAACAAACTAGCCGTTATGCTTGAGTCGACATGATATTAAGGTATCGACACTGCCGACCCCATCCAGAGCATTATGGTATTTGGTATGCACCGATGCGACCCTAGCAGTTATTTCATACATGAAATTCTGATTCAAGAGTCGTCATGGTATAAATAACTGATAGTGACGACTCAAACCAGGTTAGGGTCGTCAGGGTCAGAAAATATGACCATGACGATTTTTCATATACTGGTAGTGTAATAGATGAGGGTCATCAGGGTATGTTGTTACGACCATGACAACCCCTGAAGAATCTGTGAAAGCCCGTCTTCTTCCTCGCTTAATAAAAAAAAGGAAAAAAATAATCTAATTTTAATCCTAACCATAGTGTATATAATTAATCTAATATAATTAATTATCTAAGCTAATCATGTATTAGGACTAATCAAATGGGGCACTTTATCTATTTATGAAAATATATGGCTAAGGGTAGGGGTATTACTATTTGATGACCATATTTTGTCTTTTCCTCCAACCCTTTATTAATTCCACAAGCCCCCAATAAGCTAGGTAATTTTTCTAAGAAACAAAGTTCACGGAAATGTAACAATGTTATGGCGTCAGACAGAAATTAAAGCTTCACCATGTGACCTAGGGATGAGCAAAACAATCTGAACCCGCGTATTTCATCGACCCAATCCGTATTGTAGAATTTACCAATTGGTCATAGTTAAGTGGGATGTTTTAATAGCAGGTCCACCCATTAAGGCTAGTTTAACCAGAGGTTCATAAATAAAAAAAGAAGGACCAATTTTTTTCATCACACGGTCCTCCCACATGCGATGCTATTATAAAATTTTAACAATTACCCAAACTAGCCTCCCTAACTAACATATATATAAACGATCATAATCAAAATTTTCCTTTTATAATTTCAGTCGAGATTTCAGATCTAATTCTCTAATTTTTTCCCTACAACTCATTCTTCTTCCTTATGACTCGAATTTTCTAGGGTTTACTTTGGGTTTTTCTTCTCCTCTGCTCAAGATCATTTTCTAGGTTAGTTGATTTATGTTAATCTTGTTATTTTTTATGTTTTGATTCTTTTTGTATATTTGTTACTTCCTAATCAGCTCAATCATCTTGATTAGCTTATGTTCTTGATCTTTTTTCAGTTTTTTTATAATTTGAAACTATTCATTTATGTTGTTCTGTTTTTAGTTTTTACTGAATTATATACTATTGATTCGATCATAAGTAGTTTAGTATTATTTGATTATCTTTTTGGTTAGACGTTTTTAGGTTTTTATGGTTCATATGATTCATTGAACGTAATTTAAACTATATTGTTCAATATCAGTATTTTGATTTAAGTTTAGTTTTTAGGATTCGTTGTTTGTAGATCTTGAAATCATTTTTTCGATTTAGTTTTTTGTTTGGTTTTGTGGGTTCATTCTTTATTTATGATTCATTTGGAAAGATTATCATATTTTCAGTTTGCTTTTGTTTATTTTTAGATTTTGTTTCTGTTTGTTTCATTAATTTTTGTCTATGATTCAGCAGTGTATGTTAACTATATTGTTCAATATCAGTTCAGTATACATTGGAATGATGTATCAGCAGCTGCAAAACCTATGCAAGGGAGCATGTTCTGTAGATGAGTACACCAAGAAGTTTTATCGACTACTTTCTCTTAACGACTTGACAGAGTCAGATGAGCAAAAAGACGCTCGTTATGTAGGTGGTATCCCTACACAATATCAGGATAGAATCACATGTTTGATTGCTACTCAATCTCGGATGCACATCATAGAGAAAGGCATATAGAGAAAGAAGTGGTGCGCAGAATCTCAAGTTGGGGTATCAATGTGGCAGCATCTCCAGCAAGTAACCGTGGTACTTCAACACCTAGTACTGCTAATAAACTTAATTCTACGCCTATAAATAAAACCCCAATTAACATTTTTAGAGGTAGGTGTAATAAGTGCAGAGAATCTGGGAACAAAGCCAGTGAATGTCACAAAGAAGAACAAGCAAACAAGGTATTTTTCATTGAAAACGACCGTGAAGAAGATGCATGGGTAATTGATTATAAAGAGGATCATGAGGATGATTTTGAACCTATCGATGAAATAGTTGTTGGAGATAAAGGAGTAAACTTTGTGGTAAAAAAAAGTTATCTCACTCCACGTAAAGATGAGGGTGACAACTGGTTACGTAACAACCAGTCAATATGTACGATCGAAGGAAAATTTTGTTGTCTAGTTATTGATCCTGGAAGTTACGAGAATATTGTTGATAAAGAGGTCATGAAAAGATTCAAGTTGGAAACAAAGGCGCATCCATATCCTTACAATCTTTCTTGGCTTAAGAAAGGGAATAAGGTAAAAGTAAACAAACGTTGCTTGATTTTTTTTCCAATTGGTAACAAATACAAAGTTAAAATCTGGTGTGACGTTACTAGTGTGGATGCTTGTCACTTGTTGTTGGGTCGTCCATAGAAGTTTGACAGGAAAAGTAGTCATGACGTTTATAAGAATACCTACAGTTTTTTATGGAACGACGTACGTATAATACTTGTACCAAGTAAAGAGATTGTTCATACACTATCTACTGGAGAAGATACCAATCTTTTTTCGTTTAAGCAGTTTGAAGATGAGGTAGAAGATACAGGTGAATTGTATGTTTTGATTGGTAAAGAAGAACAACATGATGAAATTACTATCCTCATTGCATTTCAACCTTTAATTAAAGAATTTGTGGATGTCTTTCCTAACGAGTTGCCTGATGAGATACCACCTCTCCGGGATATTCAACATCGTATTGATCAAGTTCCAGGATCAATCTTGCCAAATAAAGCGCATTAAAAAATGAGTCCTAAGGAGCATGAAGAACTTCGTCGACAAGTGGAAGAGTTGCTACAGAAAGGATTGATCCTAAAAAATCTTATTCCATGTGCAGTTCCATCTTTGCTGGTTCCGAAGAAGGATGGTACGTGGAGGATATATCTTGAATTCCGCGCCATCAATAAAATCACAGTCAAATACCATTTTCCAATTCCCAGATTGGATGACTTGTTAAATTAGTTGACTGGAGCTAAGGTGTTTAGCAAACTCGACTTGAAGAGTGGATACCATCAGATCAGAATTCGTGAATGTGATGAGTGGAAGACTACTTTCAAAACTCGAGAAGGATAATATGAGTGGCTGGTTATGCCATTCGGGATGACCAATGACCAAGTACATTCATGCGTATCATGAATCAAGTACTAAGCCCCATTATCAGTACTTTTGTGGTTGTTTATTTCGATGATATTCTTATTTATAGTGCTAACATGGACTTACATGTTCAACATCTTCGAGAAGCGCTCTCAGTTCTATGCAGGGGAAATTATTTGCGGCCATTAATAAGTGTCCATTCCTAACAGATCGAGTTTTATTTCTCGGTTATGTTGTGACCGATGTTGGAACCAAGGTAGATGAGTCCAAGGTTGTAGCTGTAAGAAATTGGACTACACCTACTACGTTATACGAGGTGAGGAGTTTCCATGGTCGCTTCTTTTTACCATCGCTTTATTCCCCACTTCAGCACCATTGTGGCACCTATTACTGAATGCATGAAATGAGGAAATTTTTCATGGTCCTAGGAAGCTGATTAAGCCTTTGAAGTTGTCAAGACAAAGCTAATAACTGCACCACTGTTGGTGTTACCTGATTTTAGCAAGCCGTTTGAACTACACTGTAATGCATCTAAGGTGGGAATTAGAGCCGTTTTGAGTCAAGAAGGACGACCTGTAGCTTATTTCATTGAGAAGTTGAATGGTGTTGAGCTCAACTATAGTACTTATGATGTGTAGTTTTATGTTATAGTTCAAGCCTTGAAGCATTGGCGTCATTATCTAATTCATAACGAGTTCATTATGTTTTTTGATCATGATTCTTTAAAGCACATCAATAATCAAGAGAAGCTTTCTTCTATACATGGTAGGTGGGATAACGATTTGCAAGAGTTCACTTTTGTACTAAAGCACAAAGCTGGGTCGCAGAATCAAGTTGATGATGCCTTAAGTCGAAGGAGTATGATACTCAACACTATGCGAACTGAAGTAATGGATTTGATTCATATTCTAACTAATCCAAACTTTGCGGAGATTGTGGATAATGTCAATTCAGGCAAACGAAGTGACTACCTTGTGTATGAAGGATTTCTCTTCAAAGGTAACTAGTAGTGTATTCTTGATTCTAGCCTCCGATTGAAGATTATTAAGAAGTTACATGATGAAGGGCACATGGGCAGGGATAAAACTTTCTAACTTGTTTAGAATTCATATTATTGGTCAACAATGAGGCATGAAGTTGCTAAATTCGTAGATATATGTCGAATCTGTCAAGTTTCAAAAGGAAAAACAACTAATACATGGTTGTATATGCCATTGAAAGTTCCAAGTCAACCTTGAAAAGATTTGAACATGGATTTCATGTTGGGTTTACCTCAAACTCATAGGGGACATGATTCAGTATTTGTAGTTATTGATCATTTCTTAAAAAATGTCCAATTTTATTGCTTGGAAGAAGACTACTGATGTAATTTTAAAGTGGTAAATAAAGATTCGTTACTCAGACTTGTGAAGATTGATTTTAAATCTAATTTCTAAAACTAAAAGTATGAAAACTCAAATATTTTTTATAAGGTTGAGAGAAAACTGAGGCTAGGATTCCGCTACTTTCCAATTTCAAAGTGATAATAATTTTAATCATGCAATTAAAACATTTTAATTTGATTCTAAATCATTGCAAAAATAGATTTTCAAAACAAAAACTGTATAACAAAAGCATGGAGCATCTAGGGACCTAATCCGAGGCATGCACCATCTAACGGAATCACAATTGCTTAAAAAAAATCTTTTAAATCAATTTTCAACCAAGGCAATTAATCATAAATAAATTGCATAAATTAATTAAATACATACCACATAATTGTTGGAAAAGTAGCTTCCTCCATAGCCTCAAAGAAGAAGTTTAGCTCCTCATAGTAATGGCAAAATCCTCAAAAATCATTATTTATTACTCAAAAATTGCTTGCAAGGAGAATATGATTGCACACAGTCGATTAGATACGGCTATAAGTGTTGCTGGAAACACTTCAGCCCGTAACAGAAAACAGTTCAAAAGAATACGCAACAAGAAACAGTTTTCTCTAACGTTTTGAAATAAAGTACGGTTTCTGTTTTAATGAACGACA
>JAJJMC010031261.1:454168-525746 GCA_023531435.1 Papaver californicum
TTTCCTAAGTTAAGAAAATTCCATAAACAAACTTGTTTCCAAATTTGCTGTTACGTGAAAAAGAAATTTTTCTTCCCGTCCAAAACGTGCATTCAAAATGT
This sequence comes from Papaver californicum, assembly GCA_023531435.1. Lineage (NCBI taxonomy): Eukaryota > Viridiplantae > Streptophyta > Magnoliopsida > Ranunculales > Papaveraceae > Papaver > Papaver californicum. Next base: position 454,270 of record JAJJMC010031261.1, read on the forward strand.
TGGGTGCCTTTAACTTGGGTGTCTTGATCCAAAGAGTGGGTGCCTTAATCCAATGTGAGGGTGACTTTAACAATTTCTCCAAAAATACCTAAAAAGCAATAAAAACCATGATAAGTACAAAAATTAAATACCAACAATATATAAAATTGAGATTAAATCGGACACAAAAATGTGTCTATCAACTACTAATGCACTGGAGGTAGCTGAATTGTTCTTCCGTGAAGTATATAATCTACAGGGATTGCCATGTTCAATTGTTAGTGATGGGACACAAGATTCCTAAGCTATTTCTGGAAAACTTTATGGAAGTTAGCTAATAAAAGGCTTAACTTCAGTAATGCATATCATCCTCACAGTGATGGACAAACATAAGTTGTAGATCGTTAACTAGGTGATATCCTACGGTGTATGGTTGGAGAAAATCCGAATAGTTGAGATCATAAACTTTGCCAAGATGAGTTTGCATTTAATCGTTCAGTAAATAGTAGTCTGGGTATGAGTCCGATCGAGGTTATTTATGGATACAATCCACGAGCACCGGTAGATCTAGGACATGTTCCTGATCTGAAGAGAATTGACTGAAGAACGTATCAAACAGTCGCAACAAGTTCACAAGTTGACTGAAAAACAGTTGCTTCGAGCTAATAAGAAGTATAAGGAAGTAACATATTAAAAACGCATAGTTGTGGATTTTGAAGTAGGGGATTTCGTGTGGGAAATATTGACAAAGGATCGTTTCCCAGTTGGCGAGTATAAAAAATTGAAGGCACGCAAGATTGGTCTCTTGCAAATTATCGCGAAGATTAAGTCTAATGCCTACAAGTTAAAGCTTCCAAGTCACATCCGTACTTCTGATGTTTTTAGTGTCAAACACTTGGTAATGGTGATAATTCTTATGATGATCAAGAAAAATTTAGGGTGAGTTTCTCTCAACCCCGGGAGAATGATGTAGATGAACGGGCTATAGCCTATTTGGAGGCTAAAGACCCGAGTGTCATAATGTAGCTCAAGAGGGGTCCATTTTGATGGGAAACGAGCCAACAATCAAGACATGTAACTTTGTCACATGGTCTTCAGAATTTAGCCAAATTCAATCGTTTAGGCTTCCAACAGTCGTTTTTACTATTTTAAGAAACAATTTGTTTTATTAATAACTTATTCGTTAGGAGTCCGTTTGGGTCGCCGTTTATGGCATATAGTTTTATTTCAATAGTGCTTTCATTATTTTAGGTCAACCAAAATTTGCCAAAAATAGAAAATTAGAATTTGAGTTCGGCCTTGGATTTTTTCATCCTTTCTTGTTGCACAAGTTAAGGTTTTTCCCAAAGTCTATTTAAGAGTCTTCAAGTTATTGTTCTAGACAGTTGAGTTTGATTAGTAAGTTTTTTTCTTAAACTTGTTAAAGTTTAACAATTGATTATTATTTATAGTCGGGAAACCGAAGTCTGAATAATTATCATTGTTCATAGTCGGTATTCCTGGCAATACTTTGAAGTCTGAAAAAAAAATCTTTTCTTCTTTTCTTTATTATCCGTTGCATTACTTGGTTTCAAATATACAAATTTGCGGTATTAAATTTGTATAACGGCTTAATTATGAGAGTATTAAAACCAGACTATGTCTTTTTCTGCCAAGCGGTTTTCCTCGTAAACAAAACCTTGTGTGTCTGTGTTATTTATTTTAATTTTGCATTATATTGTTTATCTTTATAATTAAAGTAAATACACGTATACGTTAATCACTTCTTGGTAACAATCACATAGTTAGTTCGAATAGAACTTTGACTATTACGAAGAATCACCTTGTTGAAATAATCTTTTGGGCATTATTGTTTTGATAAGATTATACAAGGTGAGTTCGGGTAGGTTGCTATCAAAAATATTGTGGTGTACTTGATACCCTCGTCATTTCAAGATCTTCCACGGGTTTCTAATTGTAGTTCCTCTTTCAAGAATGGTTCAACTAGTGCAACTAAAGATGTTTTTGATGGTTCTTCAAAGAGATCTTTTATTAAATTTTCAAATGTTGGGTATCAGATATGCATAAAGATGGGCCATTATGCTAGTAAATGTTTTTTTAAGTATGCACCACCCAAAAAATATCTTTTATAATGATTTTAATACTTCTGGTTCTTTATCTGCATCAACATGGATTTTTGTTCAGGAGCTTCAACATACATGACTGGTGATACGACTCTTTTACAGAATACTTCTGCTTATGGTGGAAAGGAAAAGGTCATAATAGGGAATGGACATAACATGTAGATGCGGACTACTATACCATAACACAATAGATTTATTAGCTTCTAGGACAAATCTATTACAGTATGATAGTTTTGTGGTGGTTGATGAGAACCCGCAAGGTTTGATCCATCAACCTATTCGTATTTAGAAATCTAAAATTTGGTAACCATCGAAACAGGTTGCATTTGCATTAAAATTTGAGGCCAATGCAAAAGTTGTCTGATTCGTAGTTTAACAACAAAAAGATAGAGTTATTGTTTTGTTTGAGCTATAAAAATTTAGGATGTCTTCTTTATCGTCTTCTATTTTGGATTGGAGTCTCCAATCTAAGTTTTTGTTTTCTCCCTTGATGGCATGAATGACTCCATTGTGGAAAAAATTGGTTGGTGTTTTTTTTTTAAATATATTTAATCCACAACCCTAATGCTGGTGAATTTTAAATTTAGGTCGCTGGTATTATCACTCAACAACTTTACTACTGTACTACAGTGATACCTGAATTCCATTACAAGCTCCTCCTATGTGATTGGTGTGGCTGACAAGTTGATTTAACCGCTGGATTGCTTTCTCCACCTCAATTAGAGTCTGAGCTCTGCATCTCTTTACTCTTGTGTTCCTGCACCACCCCAAACTACGTATGTGAATAAGAGTATATTTCTAGCATTAGTATTTTGATCCCAAATGACTACAAAGTTGATTTTAAAGGTTTGAGGGGTATATTGGATTATATGTCTAGTCAATTACTATGACTAAAGTCAAGTACTAACACGTGTCCATATTAGTCTTTTAAATACAGCCTATGTAGCACTGGATGATATTCTATTTAATACAATTCTTACAACTTTTATGACGTTTGTTTCTTAGTTTGTTATTAGTATTTTTAATTTATTTTTTCAGATAAAGTCATTAGTATTTTCTCAGTTGACAAACAAATTCAATAGTCAAAAAGAAGATGATGAGATTAGGATTTCGAAAGACCTTGAAATTGAACGATATTTCATTAACTAGTTCAAAATCAAAGGAATTTTGTACTAGAATCAATGATGGAGTCCCAAAAGAAAGAGTAGACTGTGTTGTAATTGGAGCTGGAGTTGTAGGAATAGCTGTAGCTAGAGAACTTGCTTTGAAAGGTGGAGATGTTTTGGTAATTGAATCTGGTTCTACTTTTGGTACAGGAACTAGTTCTCGGAATAGTGAAGTCATTCATGCCGGTATTTATTACGCTCGTAATTCTCTCAAGGTATATTACTGAACCATTAATTTTACGCATTTCTTAAATCTTAAATTCAGAACTGCTTGTATATTATGAATCTTGGGAAGTCAATGACATCCAGCTCTTTTTTACCAGGCAGATTTTTGCGTAAGAGGGAGGAAATTACTTTATAATTATTGCGCTGATCGTGAGGTTCCTTACAAACAAATTGGGAAACTTATTGTTGCTACCAGAACTTCAGAGATTCCAAAGTTGGTAGATCTTCAGAATCGTGGAACAGAAAATGGGGTGGAAGGATTAAGGATGATAGAGGGTGTTGAAGCGATGCAGATTGAACCAGAACTACAATGTGTGAAAGCTTTGCTCTCCCCGGTTTCTGGGATAGTTGATACACGTTCCCTAATGCTATCTTTAGTGGTATGTCAAACCAACTGCTTTAATTGCATATAACTTCTTGAATATTGTCTAAAGTGTTTTTGTAGAAGCATATGCTTGAGAATGCCTTAATAAAATTTATAGGTGTCCATTTTGGTTTAGTGGCTGAAACAATAGACATTACTCAAAAGGACCTTCCAGCCGAAATCACCGTTTTGTGTTTTTTGTTTACTATCTTTTTAGTTATATTAACTGCACTATTACAGGGATTTTCACATGGATGTGGGTGTCCAGGGGGAAGCTGAAAATTTTGGAGCAACGTTCTCTTACAATACTGCTGTAATTGGTGGGCATCTTAGAGGAAAACAAATTTATATTCATATTTCTGAAAGCAAGAATCTTGAAGGGTGTTCACCTCCATTGCAACCAGAACTTATACTCATTCCAAAGCTAATTGTGAACTCAGCAGGTCTGAGTGCTCCATCGCTTGCAAAAAGATTTGATGGCATAAGAAGTAGTTTTATCCCTGCTTCTTATTATGCCCGTGGTTGCTACTTCTCTCTAACTAATACAAGTACATCTCCTTTCAAACACTTGATTTATCCAATCCCGGAGGATGGTGGTCTTGGAGTTCATGTTACCCTAGATTTGGATGGTCGTGTTAAATTTGGCCCAGATGTTGAGTGGATTGATGGCATTGACGATACATCAAGCCTCTTAAACAAGTATGGAATTCATCTCTTTTCAACCTCAATTACATCTACTTTCCTTCAGAATTTCCATCTCTTAAACACTATTGAACTCAATGGTTATATTTCTATTGCAGGTTTGACTATTCAGTCTCTGCAAAACGCGCAGAGTCTTTTTATCCGGAGATAAGGAAGTACTACCCTAATCTGGTGGATGGGTCTCTGGAAGCAGGTTATGCCGGGCTCAGGCCAAAGCTTTCTGGTCCTGGACAGGCTCCAGATGATTTTGTTATTCAGGTACTCTCTCATCTCTCTTTATCTCTATGGAAGGTTATAGATTTCAGATGATGACCACTCATTGTGAAAGCAGGGAGAAGATATCCATGAGGTACCTGGACTTGTAAACCTGTTTGGAATAGAGTCACCTGGTCTAACCTCTTGTATGGCAATCGCAGAACACATAGCTTCCAAGTACAGCTGAGAGCCTGAGGTCATGGTTGTTTTTCTAATCTATGGGTTTCTTTTAGAAGTTCTTTTTTTCAACAAGCTATTCTCTGTAAAGCTTGAGCTTGCATGGGGTACTCTTATCACTCTATGTAAACTACTGAAATATAGAACTTCCATAAACAAGCTGTTATGGGTCGCATAGCATGTGTTCTTATTTTTAATTAATCGGTTTCCCAAGCCAAACGCTAAGAATAGATGCTGACCACAGTGACTACACCAACAACAAATATTTATAGCAGACACACACTAGTCAAAGTCTGCTATTTTTCCAAAATCATATTCCAACTCCTAAAGTTCTTTAGCAGTTACCTACACCTCTTTTAGGTACTCTTAAGCCTAGACGGCATGGAGATTGAATACATTAGATGCCTGACATAGAAGGTGGTGTGAAGCATATAGGTAAGTTCCTGAACAACAGTCATGCAACAACATGGTACACAAGTAGAGCTTACACAGGTTTATAAAAGAGCATACTGCTACACCTCAATCACAGCCTTCATACTCAATATCAAATCTAGAAAGGAAGTGGTTTCCTTTAAATAACCATTTTGTGGGTTTTAAAATGAACACAATTGAGAATTTATATTGCTGCGATGCTGTGGGAGGAGCGGATGGGTCTGAGGGCTGTAAGAGGGGATGTTTAAGTACATTTTATTTTCCATTACATGGACAAAACACTATGAACATTCATGTAAATCAGTTCTTTCAGAGGTTTTATCTGTATTGTCAAGAGGATAACATGCAGGAAATAGTCCTAGAAATTTAAAGAGAGTCTGAAATCTCCACCTTTTTAAATAAGCTAAAGATGAAATAGAAAAAGAATGGCTGTTTGTACATGAAATTTCGATCATGACATTGGTATCTCAAAAATACATCGTAAAAGTACGCTGGATTCTTTTATTTTATAACGTAATATGAAAACTTCATAATAAACTTCATCTAATCGGGAAGCTATTTACATAACAATCCCAGGATGCCAGTTTACCTGGATACAAACAGTTATGGGCATCCATAGTTGTAAAACGGAGCATGAGTGATGCCCAAGAGAGTGAACCTGACTAGCTGTAAGGTAGTGGACCGATGGTGTTTTAGTTCCTTTTTAGTTGCTCTGAGTTCCTCCTATTATACCTAGCAGTACTGTGTGGTCCAGTCTTTTGCTCTAGTCGTCATGTCAGTATACATTTGCAAGTAATGACATCACTGTTTTGAACAAGAAATGACCCTAAATCCTCTAATTTAACCCTTTTAAAGAATTTCGTGCTAATATAGGTTTTTTTTTTATGGTAATGCTAATATAGGTTTGAAGTTTCTCCCTTTCGTACTCATCTCATCATCTAACAGCACTAAACCAAAGACTCCAAAAATGTAACAAGTGTCAACCAAATAAACAAGAGAACCCTGATAAAGAGAAGAAACAACTTTCATCTTGTCCAATATAAAACTTTGTTGCTTGAACCAAACCACGGTAAGCCTGCTTGAGAACCACCTCATTACATATTCTAAGAACAAAAACTTATCAAATTATGTTGATATTTTAAAGACAAGGAAATTGTACAGCAGCTCACCGCTTTCGCTCTGTTTTCCACTTATATACAGGTCCAGTTATTGGAGAAACAGTCTCATCCTCTCGAAGTTTGTGTTTCCGGCCTTTTTTCTGCTTTAATTTTTTTTTTGATTTGTATTCATATGACCAACAAATGAAAATGAAAATGAAAATAAAGATCTGAGATATCACTACCTGTAATTACTTCTTCAAGGCCATGTCCATGTATAACTTTTCCAGGTCATTTCCCCTCTTTTTACGAGTTTCCAGCTCTCTATAAGATGCTTCTGTTTTCCTACACATGGCCGCTGGACATAGGTTTAAGAAAATCGAGAGATAAATCTAGCTGTCCCCTATCGATTAATAGAGGAGTGAGGAGATATTCAAAACGTTATTGCAGCCCTACTAGCACAAGCAAATTCAGCATAGCATGAGCGCTATCAGAACAGAAGGCATGTTACCCAATCCACAAAAGATTAAACAAAAAGCATACAGTTCTACACCTCCTGGAATTAACTGAGGAGTTCTTTACCTTTTGATACAAGTAGGGATATCCTGAGAAGGCAACTTTCCACGTAGTTAGGAACTTGATTGAATTTCTTCGGCCTCTTCCCTGAAAAAAAATATGATGAAGATCAAAACGGACCCAGCCAAACAGAAAAATATGTCCAAGAAAACATTTACAGTCTCTTTCTTATCAAGATGTGTATGATATGATATAACAATTTGTTCTTTTCGGAGCATCTACAATGGAGGATCCAAGAAAAAAGAAGACGAAGCAGCTATATCTGGCTTTAGCTATGGGCAGTCAGCCAAACACAGTGGTGCGGGGTTTAAAACCCAGCCCACTATAAGAAAAAACACTAGAAAATGAATAATGCACCAGGGCTGGTAGAAATCTGAATCTTAGGGGAGGTTTTAAACTGAGCCTGGAGGTACTCCATACCAGCATGTTTATGGGTGGGATTTAAACCCAACCCATACCAGGCATAATTCAACCTGCATGTTTAGCCATTGCCAAATATGGCCTCCCTAATTGCCGAGAGGATAAAAGTCATCTCTTTTGAAATTAGTTTATGTAAGTATGAAAGATTTGCATTGATCTAATCCATCAGTTTCTCAAGTTACCTCCAAAGCGACTTCCATTTTTATTTGATTAGTTTACACAAGATTACGCAAGTAACTAACATGATTACTCTAAACAGATAAGGGAGGTTGGTGGGAAATGCTAACCTGTCTCCGGCGAAGTAGACATGCCTGTTTAGTGGCTGATTACCATGAGAGTGCAACATGGAACTTAACCTTTCAACTTTCTGTTGCAAAAAAGATGGAATTTGAAGTGGAAAAATATGAGAGACAATTTTATTACTACTACATAACACACTCATAGAACACGTTATGTTAAAGCATTTGTACCTTCTTCTCACTCAAACCTTTCTGTAGGATGTACCCCATATCTTGGGTTTTCATCAGCATGGGTTCATCTTGAGTGTATTTGTTTGCCTCGCTCCTGGTAAAAACCTAACAATAGCATTCTTGTTCTTTGTGTGCTTGAGATGTTTGTAAAAAGAAAAAAAAACTAAAAAGTTAAAACCACAACAGAAAACAAGTTTTTTTTGGCTTACTCAGGTTTGTGGACTCCATCCACAGTCTTCGTTCCGATCATTTTATGGTAGAACTCATCTGGGTTCTGGAATGCAGCCTTCTCCCTGAGTGTCTACAAATCCAGACAAAACATAAAACACAAAGCCAGTAGACAAGTTCAATATTTTGACAACAATTATCTATCTTAACAAGTATACTGTATATCACTACCACAAAAAGAAAAACCGCTGAAACAAGGCATTGAAGGTATACCTGTAAAATCTGCTCCTTTAGGTGGTACGCCTTTGCACGCACTTGGTAGTCTTTGTGCTTTTCAAGAAGCCCAAATTTTTTTCTTGACAGCCTGAAAATTTGGAAACCAAAAATGAAGGTTGCGGATTACACCAAATAAGGTATAAAAAATCATGAAGAAAGAGTAGTTCACGGTTGACATCGTTCTTTATGAGTTTTTCTAGGAGGAGCATTCCTTAGAGACGACATGGTTATGAGCAAATCAGATTAACCAGTATCCTCTCACCAAAAAAAAAAAATCTTCTGATTCACTGCAAGGTTTGGCAAATAACACAAAATGTCATAAAGATTAATCCTGGTAAGAAAAATGAAGCAGGATAATGCAACAAATGAGATGGAAATAGCAGCGTTCCATATGCAATCAACGTAACACCAAAGTTAGCAGACCTTGAGAACTAAGGAACTCTACAAACCTTGGCTGATACTGAAACAACCCTCATTTTCACAAAAGCCTAAAAATAACTCATGGACATGTGGGCTATTTTTGTCCTTTAAGAGGTACTAAACCTCCACATGAAAGCTATTCACAACACATTACTATGTACAGTCGCAACAACATAGCAAAGGAACAACCTCTATTCTCCAATTTCCAAAGCGAGAGAAAGAGAGCTAAACCCCACTACAACAAGTTAAAGCACTTTGTATTAAATTTTCTCTATTACAGAGTATTATGATCGGATTACAAAATCTATACCACTTCCATCACTGTGAAGCAATAGATTAATTCTACAAGAAATCCCAATATTTCCTTAGATTATACTAATGAATTGTCAACTGTGAAAAAGACAGTGTTGTACCACAATCTGTTAAATTCAGTCGTAAGGAAACAAATTCTAAAGCTTTTACTGATCAATTATTCTTTTTTTTTCTCCCTCTTTTAAGGGATATCTCCAATTTTAACTAATCAGTACAAGTGATTCTGAATTGCTTAAGAAGACTAACAAATTAGAGAAACAACAAACACAGAAAATGAATCAAACAACAGAAGATATAGTAGTAAAAACATCAATCAAAAGGAAGAAGTAAGAATCATGGACACATCATTAGTCACTAACCAAAATGCTAAACCCTACTACATAAGTCACTGCAATCAATATTGCCTATTGGAAATACCAAAATAGCAAGGAAAAAGTGATAGTAACACTTTTACTGAAATGGAGGGAGTATAAAAGAGATTCAATTCATTAATAAAATATTAAATCTCCCTACTGAAAGAGAGATTACCGGAGCAAAATGGTGAAACTCATAGCGATATGAGAATACAGGTAAAACTCTGACCCTAGGAGATATAAAAGACGACTATAGGTTTACATTCAAAATGGTGGAAAGAGATTTTAGACATCATGATTTAAAACGAATTTTGTGGACACTAATTTGGATGCAAGTATGACTTCAAACTCTAAACCTGGGAGATAAAACAGGGATACTGGAGGTATATCTTAAACCCTTTCATTCACCATTCATCATCATAGTCACCAATAACTGAAAATTAGAAATAACTAAACAATCCCTAGTTTCACTGCTGAGCCCTTAATTAACACCTAAAACCAAGCTCATGTTGTACGTTTTAACATTGAAGTCTACGTATATGGTATATGGATGGATTTTTAAAATTTCAAATATAAAATTACCCTCAACAGAGCTCCTTCGACAATCTACACCTATAAAGTGGGGTTTGGATTAAATACCTAAGTTCAACAGACAATGCATGATGGCGAAAAGAGTATCCTTACCTCTACTTGTTCTTCTTCTACTTCTTCGTCTTCCTCTCTACCTCTTTCAACTCCTGTTTCTTTGTTGTGTTTTTTGTAACAGATAAGTGAGAAAAATCTCATATTTTATTAGACTCGACTTCAAGTACAGCCCCAATCACGCAAGCTTGCACTATCCTTATTTTCAGCCACAAAACCAAAGAGGACGCAATCATTAAAGCTATTAGCAATTTGTGCTTCTTCCATAAAAGGACATGTATCTGCCATGCATCTCTTGTTAATCCCAACAGCGTTACTAACATTAAAACGTTAATGAACAGCCATGTGTAAACACCCACTGATCCCTACAGAAGTTTGTCCCCCATGCCTTCTCACTTTCACGTTCACAGCCTTCCCAATCACCCACATCACCTTCTTATGGCCATTAGACTCCTATCTTTTGTCCCACCAATTATTAACGTCCAATCCAGGTGGGCTACTGTTAACTAGTTTGGATTTCAAACTTAATTAGCACAGTAAGAAGTTTAGGTACCATCCACCACTTCAAAGCCATACTTCCACCAAAATAGTTTGTGACAATAATGCCAACACAAGAATAGGTGCTCTTCGGTGATTTTCATACGATTAAGTATATTTTGCTGGTAACTTAGAATTTTACGTTTACCACCTAATAAAACAATAAAAATATATTATTAGTACAAATTCAAGCACTAGTAAATATAAATTAAACGGTAACTATGTATGAATTATGCCCGTATCAAATACCCCTAAACCTATATTTTACTAGTCCTAGAGCAAAACTAATCTAAAAATAAAATAAAATCATAACTCACTTTCGCAGGAATCGCGACTACATTTAGCATATGTAATAAGCCTTTAAACCCCTAAGTGGCCTTAGTGGACGAGTTTTGTCTCGTGAGGGTTTACAAGAGATGTACCCACAAAACCTTTACTCCAAATTTTAGCTACCTGTGAACGATTTAGGATAGACACTAAAAAAGCTATTTAGTTGGCATACTAAATTCGTCGACTATAAGAATCATTACCCTGTATGAATCCAATTGTTGTACACGAGTTTTCACTCAGCGTACTAAAATTCATATAAGAATGGAAAATCGACTCAAATAATCATTGAACATCCAAAATTGGATATAATTCACATTGCTCGAAATTAATCAAGTTCAAACACAAGGATAGATTAGAAGATGGATATAGAGATGTTGAATGGTGCATATGTTGACTAAGGTGAACGGTGTTTCCCAAAATATTAGTATAAAGTCCGGCTCGGATACTCCTATTTTTATTATTTATATACATAATTTTTTTTTTTTATTATTTTTATGACTACATGATTAGATCTTTTGAATCTAAGCGCATGCTCCTTTTCAGCAGATTACATGATAGTTCCGATGGATCCTGCATTCCACGCTTGCTTAGGCGACGGAGACAGGGAAAACACACACATATTGCTATCGAAGTGTCATTTTTTTTTCAACAAAATTAAAATTCTAATACATCCGAGCTACGACCTTATGGCAATACTAGGGCCCACCAAATCACTTATAGAAACATAAAATTACAAAAATAAAAACAGAAAGTGATATGATTATTATGATTCCGAGATATGCTTGTTCAATGATTATCATGTTATTTCTAACACCTGAGTGCATCCAGATATAAATAGACCATTTAGCTGGGCACATCAATTCCTATAGATAAGAGCTATGTTTCCATCTACCTAGAATGGTTAGTGTCATCCTGAATAATTCACAAGTTTCTAAATTTCGGAGTTTCTTATTGGCATCAATTTTCGGAAACTCTACCCCCAAACCTAAATTAACATTATCCTCAATGTTTCAAACCGTGCAACCTAGAATGGTATGCAATAAATATAAATAGGAGAAACAAATGTAAATCAAAGAAAAGGGATTGGAACGTCTCACCTGATTGACGCAAGAAAAGCAGTATTCTCTGTAACACACATCAAACGATAGTAATAATAAAGAACACTGAGAATAAAATAAAAAAAACCTAAAAGAAAATATAAACAAGAAAATAAAAATTTACCTACTGGATATGTACAGAAAGAATCCCCATACACTAACAACCTGAAAATTTTGGGATCAACCCAAAATACGATATATACAAATGACAGTTTCATGACTCGTTTAGGAATAACGAATTCCTGGGGTGGTTGGATTATCACAGGAGGGACTATAACGAATCCGGGTATTTGGAGTTACGAAGGTGTGGCCGGGGCACATATTTTGTTTTCTGGCTTGTGCTTCTTGGCAGCTATCTGGCATTGGGTATACTGGGATCTAGAAATTTTCTGTGATGAACGTACAAGAAAACCTTCTTTGGATTTGCCTAAGATCTTTGGAATTCATTTACACTTATATTCTGGCAACACGGAGACACTGAAACTATCAAAAATAAGGGATTACCCACAAACCAAGTTTTTACTACACTTGAAAGTGCGTAAAGAACATAATATGTGGATAAAATTGGGATTGGGTAAATATTAATCGGTCCGTACACAATGTCAGGAACAGACAAGTCCTCTGGGTATTTGGATGAAAAGTGATCCAACAAAACTTGAGAAGCACACAATTCTAACCCTAAATTAGGTAATTTTTGGAAGTCTAGGGGTCTAGAAACAACCTCTAAGTTGGATGAATGATCTTGTGAGATAGATTCATCTATGGAATTAGGCAAATCATCTACACAATCATCCACAGGGTTACCAATATATTCTGTATGGAACTGAGAGTCACTACAAGACTGATCATCATCATCCGCATATAATCTCTGGCATGCCAGAACTCTCAATCTTTGTTCCAAACTAAGCGGTCTGTGTTTATAATACTTCTCATATATCATTAGAGGTGATTCTTCACTTACCTCAGGTGAAGCAAGAACTTCATTATGCCGTGACCGATTTATATATTCCCTCAGTGTCATCCTAGATGACGTCTCCTGCATAAGAGTCATCTCCTGCAAAAGAGTCATTATTCTCGGAAAAGTACCTGAAAAGAGATACTAAAACACAAAACAAGTCAAATAGAACTAAAAATCCTAAAATAAAATAAAAACAAAAATATATACAAAATAAAAATAAAAACCTAAACTACTATTAGAAAATTAAAAATAATAACTACAATATTCCACAACCGCTCCCCGGCAACGGCGCCAAAAATTGATAGGATTTTAAATTACCCTATATAAAATAAACCGCAATCGTACTGTGTCTAGAATGCAGACAACGGAAAGTACAGGTCGAACTCACAGGGAGCAGGGACAATACTGCAATTAATATCTCAATTAAACTAATCAGAAATAATATTTTTGGATATTTTCGAAATTCTAATTAACAAGAAAATAACAAAATAAGATATCTAAAATATACAATGTGACCAAGTAGCAAGAGCACTAGGGTTTTCGGTTTTCGCCAATTTGATATATAGAACTCACATCTAATCCCCAAAATTATTGTTTCACCACTATAATCTTCTTCGCTTCCAAGTTGACATTTCTAAAGAATTGTTTATCAATCGAAAAGTATATCCCATCTAATGTTACTAAGCATGGCATATCAAATTAAAAGCATAAACAATCAGTAGAACTATCTAACCAGAATATAGTTTCAAAGAATGAAATATCTATTTATGAGCATACACCGTCTAAGAATCTAATCCAAGCACGACATATCACACGGAAAGCATATATGATCAAATCTACTATTTATGCAATAATTAATCAAGCTAACAATGAAGATAAATACTAAACATTTAAACCATTTATTTATAACTTTTCCATAATCAAAATTGGTTTCTACCCAAAACCCTAGTCACAAAATTAGTGAGACATGAAGATGGATTTCTTAAAACCCATAAAAAAATGTAACAAAAGTAGAGAGTAAAATAAAGAAGGAAAGATTAAACCCTTAATTGTGCCTTTACAATCGTCCTCTTCCTCTGGTTCAGTTCGTACTTCTCTAATCTCTCCTCCTACTTTTCTTTCTATGCTATTCTGTACCAGCCTCCACAAACCCTTTTTCCGTCTCCAGCCGCTCTAACCATGACGCTTTCTCTCCTCCTGTATACCTCCTGACATCCCCAACTACCGCCTACAACAGACCCAACAAAACCTAGAAAGAAAGCTTCCCCTCTCACGTCAACATCTCTTCCTTTTTATACTTTCCGGATTTCCCAACTTAAAAAAACCTGATTTCTCTCTCACGTGTATAGACTAGCCCTCTCTCAAGTCTCAGTCAGCATCGTACTTCTTGACTATCCTCTCTTGCTTTTCTTCTTTCTTTTACTTCCAATCCCACGTGTTGTCCTATTTTCAGCCTAGCCTTTCTTCCACCTTCACGTATCTAGGCCGTGTTCTCTCCCCAAATCAACATCACCTACTCCCGAAATGTCACCTATCTCTTCCACCTACTCTATACACTTTCCACTCATCCCCAACAGACCGAACTCTCCTCCTCCTGAATTGTCCTTCCTCTTCTAGCCTCCACCATCCTTCTCACTTCTATAGACTACTCACGCCATTTATTACAATAGGCTTTAAACCCAATTGAAATCATCATGACCAAAGCAAATCTATTAAGTCTTTCTTCGCTGTAACTAGCAGATAAGTGAAAAAAATCTCATATTTTATTAGACCTGACTTCAAGTACAGCCCCAATCACGCAAGCTTGCACTATCCTTATTTTCAGCCACAAAACCAAAGAGGACGCAATCATTAAAGCTATTAGCAATCTGTGCTTCTTCCATAAAAGGACATGTATCTGCCATGCATCTCTTGTTAATCCCAACAGCGTCTCTAACATTAAAAACGTTAATGAAGAACCATGTATAAACACCCACTGATCCCTACAGAAGTTTGTCCCCCACGCCTTCTCACTTTCACGTTCACAGCCTTGCCAATCACCCACGTCACCTTCTTATGGCCATTAGACTCCCTTCTTCTGTCCCACCAATTATTAAAGTCCAATCCAGGTGGGCTACTGTTAACTAGTTTGGATTTCAAACTTAATTATCACAGTAAAAAGTTTAGGTACCATCCACCACTTCAAAGCCATACTTCCACCAAAATAGTTTATGACAATAATGCCAACACAAGAATATGTACTCTTCGGCTTTGACAAGTAGATTTTGCCGGTAACTTAGGATTTTAGGTTTACCACCTAATAAAATAATAAAAATATATTATTAGTACAAATTCAAGCACTAGTAAATATAAATTAAGCGGTAAATATGTATGAATTATCCCCGTATCAATTTCTTCTTTCTCGTGGCCTTAACTAATGAATACCATATTAACTATGAAATTAATATGCATATCTTTTTGTATTTTTCGTTTTTTCTTTCCATAATCTTTTTCACATATTTTTATTTTGATATATATATATATATATATATATATATATATATATTGGATATGCTACAAAAATATAACAACTACAAGAATAATTAAACTGAAATTAACATGGCTATGGGGAAAGGAATTAAGCACCTAATTCATAACAACTTGAATTGCCTCGATATCGTATAAACTTCAAAAAACTTACATCTTTTACTTCTCTTCCCTTTTCACTTTGCTTTATATTCACTTTTGATATAGATTTTTGCTCCTCTTTTTGTTGCTTGCAAACCTTGACTGTATTCAACTTTCTTCGTGATTTTGATGTCGCTCGTTTGTTGATGATGATATGTTTATATTGTTGTTTTGTCGAGAGAATGATTCCAACTGCAAACAAGACTACGAGATAGAGTTAGCAATTCTGATGATACCTTCTTGATTGAAGAAATAACACTCAAGAGATCAAAAAGTAGTGTTGAAATTGGTGTGAATTTGGATAGCTCATCATTCTACTCGGAGTTTGCGCATATAAAAATACTCCAAACGGACAATTTAGATAGGTGTTGAATTGAAGGTTTAGTGTCTCACTCATGGGTATTGAATGATCAGCTTTTCTAATATTGTATTCTCTGCCGGCGGTTTAAGTCCCTTTTTGTCATCTCTAGCCTTTCAACAACTAAGCAACCCGAATGTCGTTCTCTATTACTTCTAATTTCAATTATTTCGGTGAGAACTCCGTATGTAGACTTAGCTAGAAGTATACTAAGTGACTCTAACATCTCCAAAAGTTGGAAGTTTTGATACAAATATGTAAAAAAATTTAAAAATTCTACCTACAAAAGCGAATACTAAAAATCTAAATGCTTAACACTCCCCCATACTTAAACTTTACATTGTCCTCAATGTAAATTGATTCGTAAAATGTAAAACTCAAGGTGGGAAATCCTATAATATGATATGAAAAGATAAGAAAAATAAAACTAAAAAGGTAAGATAGAAATACAAAACCAATGGGTTGTCTCTTATACAATGCTTGGTTTAACGTCGTTAGCCCGACTGTAGACTTCTCGCCTTGCTACTACTCCAGAGGGAGTGCGTCTATTAAGTTGATCTCTTCCACAACTTCAGATGTGAACAGCTCATAATATGGCTTTAGTCGATGTTCATTCACTTTTATCTCTTTTCCCGTGGCTAAACTTCGAATATCTACTGCACCATGAGGAAAAACGTGAAGCACAATAAAAGGACCCATCCAACGGGAACGTAATTTACTAGGTGATGGTTTTGTAATAGTGGTAAATAAAGTATCGTTCGCTCGGACTTGTGAAGACTGATTTTAGATTTAATAAACTAATTTTAAAATAAAAATATACACAAAAATATAAAAATAATATTCAAAAATACTGAGGTTATGGATTTCACCATTAACCAATTAAAGTGATTCAATCTAATCAATATTCATGCAATTCTTACGTTTAATTTGATTCTAAAATATTGCAACAAGTAGATTTTCAAAATAAAAATTGTATAACAAAATCATGGAACATCAAAAACCTAGGCCAAGCATGTACCATCTAACGAAATCACAATTGCTTAATAAAAATCAATAAATCAATTTTTAACCAAGGCAAACAATTATAAAAGAAATTACAAAAATTAATTAAAATAAAAATATACCATTTTTCTTGGAACAATGACTTCCCCCGCCACCTCAGCAAAGGGGTTTAGCTCCTCATGTTGAAAACACTCCCAAAACACTCATCCATGGCTCAAAAAGGAGTTTACAAATGGTGAAAAAGAGTAAAAATAATGAAAACATCGAGTTTGCAACGTTTATAGGCTTTACAGACTCACTGTTACAGAAGGAAAAGTGTTTCACTGAAGATAAATGTTGCAAATGAAGATACATATTGCAAAGTTAAAAGCTTTAGCAACAAAATATTCAACCTTTTGGCCACGGAAACTTCAACCTTTTCGCAACGTTTTCTTCATCTTCTTTATCACATGAATTTTTCTGGATTTTGATTTTGTGCTTCTGGCCTCTCCAGACCCCCCTTTTGATGATAACCCACGTCTTATATTTATACTACATCAACAACCAAGCTTTCAAAACTCAATAGTATCTTGTAATCAAAGCTTTTAATCTAGGCAGATCATATTTTTGATGAGAAAGAAAATCTCGGTGATGCTGTTTGATTTTGTTTAAGACATGGGACTTAATGATATTGCCTTTCTGTTGCCTTGTTTCCTTGCCATAACCCGAGAGAATATCTTCTCAATAAAAGCCGAGAATGATCCTTCCATTTTAATTTATCTGATTTGATATTTTCCAAATATTCACGAGATTCTCTTGGCTATTTTTTAAGTTTCCACTTTGTGCATGATTCTTCATTAAGACAAGAAGATATACTGTCTTAAAAGCCTTAAAAATCTCTTACAAAATTCGATCCAAAATTCATGCAGATGAATAGAATTCTTTTCCCGCCAAATTGAATTTGAAATGGGCTTGGGTGCCTTGAACTAAATCTCGGGTGCCTTTATCAATTTTGGGTGGGTGCCTTTAGTATTTTTTCTGGGTGCCTTTATAACTTTTAGAGCCAATTTTTCCCAAATGTTTATTTCTCCAAAAATACCCATAAACACAATAATCACAATATAAGTACACAAATGAGTTCTAACAATGTACAAATTGAGATCAAATAAGACACGAAAACATGTCTATCACCAGGAAATAAAGTAAGGTGTGAATTGAATAACAAAACTTTTTGTCCAAAATGAAAGTGTTTTCTAGAAATCATCTTATCATGAAAAGTCTTTGTCTTCTCCTTGTAAATATTTGAACTTTCATATGCATCATTACAAATCTCTTATAGTTCATTGAGTTGGAGTTTCCTTTGCTTTCATGCACCCTCCATCTCCATGTTGCACTATTGAATAACCCACAAAGCCTTATGCTCGATTTCAACAGGAAGATGACATGGTTTACCATACACAAGCCTAAAAGGAAACATCCCAATAGGTGTTTTGTATGCAGTCCTATATGCCCATAATGCATCATCAAGTCATAAACTCCAATCTTTTCTTGTAGGATTCACTGTTTTCTCTAGAATGGACTTCACTTCTCGATTAAATACTTCTGCTTTCCCGTTAGTTTTTGGATGGTATGATGTAGCTATCTTGTAAGATACATTGTACTTTTTCAACAGGCCCTGAAAGAAATTGTTTCGAAAGTGTGATCCCCCAACGCTGATTATGGCTCTTGGAGTTCCAAACCTTGCAAAAATGTGATCTTTAACAAAATTTGTAACCACTTTAGAATCATTAGTCGGGGTGCTTTAGATTCCACCCATTTCAAGACATAATCAACATCGAGTAGAATGTATAATTTACCAAAATAATTAATAAAAGGCCTCATAAAATCAATGCCCCAAACGTCGAACACCTCTACAAAGTGGATAACTATTTGTGGCATTTGATTTCGAGCACCTAGATTGCCCGTTCTTTGGCATCGATCACATGTAGTACAAAATATGTATGCATATTTGAATAAAGTTGGCCAAAAGAAGCCACTCTCAAGTACCTTGAGTGTGGTTTGTTAGACCCAAAGTGTCCTCCACAAGCATACGAATGGCAAGAAGACAAGATAGAATTGAATTCATATTCGGGTGCGCACCTTCGTATAAATGGTTTAAAAAATGTTTCCATAGGTATTGATCATCCCAAATATATGATTTGCTATCTTCTTAAGTTTGTCCCTCTCATCACGAGACAAATTATTTGGTATTTGTTTGGACACCAAATAATTCACAATATCAGCGTATCATGGTTCTGAAACTGCAACAGAGAATAGTTGTTCATCTGGAAAGCTTTCATATAACGGGATAGCTTATTTGTCTAAAGTAAGACGACTCAAGTGATCTGCAACAGTGTTCTCAATGCCTTTCTTGTCTTTAATTTCGAGATCAAGCTCTTGTAAGAATAGTATCTATCGAATGAGCCTTGGTTTAGTTTCCTTCTTTGCAAGTAAGTACCTAAGTGCTGCATGATTATAAAACACAACAACTTTCGTACCAATCAAATAAGAACAAAATTTCTCCAATGCAAATACGATTGCTAGCAATTCCTTTTCCGTGGTCGTGTAATTCTGTTGAGCATCATTCAACGTTCTGGAAGCATAATAAATGACATGGGATAGTTTTCGAGTACGCTTACCTAATATTGCACTGACCGCATAGTCACTGGCGTCACACATTATCTCAAAAGGCTTGCTCCAATCTGGTGGTCTAATGATAGGGGTTGTTATCAAAAGTTCTTTTAAACGATTGAACGCCGCCAAACACTTCTCATCAAAGTTAAAAACCACGTATTTTTGCAGTAATTGGCATAATGGTGATGCGATCTTGGAAAAATCCTTGATAAACCTGCGATAAAATCATGCATGACCAAGAAAAGCACGAAACTCCCTCACCATAGTGGGAGGGGTAAGAGCACGAATAAGATCTATCTTAGATTTATCAACTTCCAAGCCTCTAGAAGATATAATATGGCCTAAAACAATGCCATGAGTTACCATAAAATGACATTTCTCCCAATTTAGCACAAGATTAGTCTCAATACATCATTTAAGAATTAATGTGAGGTTATCCAAGCACAAGTCAAATGAATCACCATACACACTGAAATCATCCATAAAAACTTCGATAATATTTTCAACATAATCTGAAAAGATGCTTACCATACACCTTTGGACGGTAGCGGGTGCGCTACACAAACCAAAAGGCATCCTTCTATATGCAAACGTTTCGAATGGACAAGTAAAATTGTTCTTCTCTTGGTCCTCTGGTGCTATAGAAATATGATTATAACCTGAATAACCATCAAGAAAACAATAATAAGAGTGTCCAGACAATCTTTCCAACATTTGATCCATAAAAGGTAAAGGAAAGTGATCTTTTCTAGTGGTTGTATTTAGTTTCCTTTAATCTATACAGACCCTCCAACAGGTTTGCACACGAGTTAGAACAAGTTCATTTTCATCATTCTACACCAGTGTAACGCCTGATTTCTTTGGAACAACTTTTACCGGACTCAGCCACTTGCTATCAGAAATGGGGTAGATAACTCCTGTGTCTAAAAGCTTGAGTATCTTTTTTTTACTACTTCCATCATCGGAGGGTTCAAACGACGTTGAGTTTCCCTTATAGGTTTCTCCCCCTCCTCAAGTAGTATTTTATGCATGCATGTAGCTGGGCTTATTCCCTTGATATCAACAGTTGTCCATCATATAGCCGGTTTATACTCCTTCAACACCCGAAGAAGTTTTTGTTCCTGCAATTCATTTAGCTCATTCGAAAGTATTACTGGAAACTCCTCATTATCACCTAAATACATGTATTTTAGGTGATCAGGAATAGGGTTAAGTTCTAGTTTAGGAGCCTGCAAGATAGATGGAATTTTTTTAATAAGAGCACGATAGATATATAAAAGAAATACATGAGTTGGTGAACATTCTTGTAAATAATTAAGGGAGCCTAAGGCATCCTTAAGTTCATCTCCACATTCAAATCTACCATCAATGGGTGTAGTTAACACGGTTTCAAGCACATCGTCCCCATTCAAATTGAACATTTGTTGAGCTAAGATATCAATAACTTCAATAGATAAGCAAGAGTGGAGATCACTAGGATATCTCATCGTTTTTCTGTCTTTTTTGTAGCTTTCGTTGTAGCTAGAACTATGTGGTATGGTTCAGCAACAACTCCGATCGAATTATTTGGTACTACTCGTTATCAATGGGACCAAGGATTTTCCCGCAAGAAATAAGTAAATGTTAAAACGTATTACTTATCCATCGAATTCCACAGTCAATGACCCGATATGCACATCAATCTTAGTTCTAGCCGTGCTCATAAAAGGATCGTCCTAACAGCAAAGGTAGAGACGCATTAGTTGATCCGTCTTTCATCTCCAACACACAGAAATCCGCTGGAAAAATTAGTTGATTCACATGCACAAGCACATCGTCAATAATACCTCTAGGGTATACATTAGAACGGTCATCTAACTGTAAAGTAATTCCAGTTTCTTTCAAAGGACCTAAACTAAGAGATTCATATATAGATGCAGGCATAACATTTACTGATGCTCCTAAATCAAGCATGGCCTTATTAAAATTTGTGTTGCCAATAACAATATGAATGTCAAAACTACCGGGTCTTTATATTTAAGTGGGATTTTTTTTTACAAGATAGCCGAAGCATTCTCTCACACTCTCATTACCTCATTACCGGTTAATTATTGTTTATTGGTCCACAAGTCCTTCAGAATTCTTGTATATTTGGGGACTTGTTTAATCGCATATATGAGTGGAATATTCACATGAATCTTCTTAAAAAACATATAAAATTTCTTTATCTTGATCATTCTTTTTAGAGTTAGCAAACCTGCAAGGAAAAGGTAAAGGAGGGACATAAGTTAAAACAGGAGGTTTAGAGTTTTCTTTAGGTACCTAATCGGTTTGTGAAGAGTTAGTAATCTCTTTCTCTAAAACCGTCCCCTTAGGGTCTTTGTTCTTCTCAGCATCTTCTGGTGTACAGTTTGTATACCAATTCTCAATGTCACAGCGTTGACAGAATCTCTCGGATGAAGAAGTTGAGAAGGGAGTTTCCCATTATTATGTGCCTTCAGTTGATTAATCTCAGTTGCCATAGTGCCCACTTGCGTTTATAGTTCTTTGATTGCATTATCAGTTGTCTGCTGATTTTTCTACATCATTGAAGTCATATTCTTCATCATGGCAAGCATATATGATGATTCATAGTTCTGAACTGGTTGTGTTTGTTGTGCTTGTTGTTGAAAACCACTAGAACGATTGAACACCGTTCCTGGAATTGCAGCTTGTTTGTTTACATAGCTGAAGTTTGGATGATTTCTCCATCCTGGATTGTATGTGTTAGAATAAGGATCATATCGTTGCCTCTGCTGATTTGGGAAAAATAGCGTTGACTTGATCACTTCCTTCTTCATAACCTGGGGAGGAGGATGGCACTACCACGACTGCAATTTATTGCATCATTGCTGCCATGTTGCCCATTTGCTGATGAAGATCAGAAACTTCGCTCACTTCATCACTCTTCTGACGAGTGGTTCTGACCCACGACTTGATAATTATTAAGAATTTGCTGCCGTATTCTTGATAGACACATTTTTGTGTCTAAATTATGCTCGATTATCTATTTTGATAGTGTTCGATTTTGTAGTTATTATGAATTTTTATGTCTTTGCAGGTATTTTTGAGAAATAAATATTTATGAAAAAATCGGGTCAAAAGTGATAAAGGCACCCATCAAAGTGATAAAGGCACCCACCAATTGGATTTGGGGCACCCCTTCTTTAAATTCAAAATTCAAAAATGGCGGGAGCTTGTGTTTTACGTGAGAATTCTCCTGAGTTTGGTTTGGAATGTTTTTTAAGGGAGTTATGAAGCTGTTTTATATCTCAAAGTAATTAAGAAGTCAAAATAAATCGAAACACATCACTTATGAGTGTTGCATGCCGGAAAAAATGGTGGAAAATTCAAGTTACGGTCGGAAAAGGGAAGCACTCCCTGTTTGAGATTAACAATGATTTGGAGTTTGATTTGGACTCTTCTTTGAGTCCTTATCGTTTAAGAAAGGTCCCTCGGGTTCACTAATCCTATAAATAGCAAAGAATAACAATAAACATACAATCCAAAGCCACCGAAAAAATCCAGGAAAAAAAGAAAAAAATTTGCTGGTGGAAGAATAGGAAGAACAAAAGGCTCCAGGGAACAGACGTTGATTCCGTTGCATATTCTTTCAAAATTCTGAAGCGGTTGCAGTCCGTTCTTTTCTCTTCTGTCTTATTTTCTCTTCAGCCACACACTCTGTAACGCTTATAAGCGTATCAGTTCTCCTGTGTTACTTTTATTTATTCATTGTAAACACTTTTTGAGCTATGAAAAACTATTTTGAGAGTGTTTCCAACATGATGAACTAATCACCATCACTGGGGCGACGGAGGAAACTATTTTTCCAATAATAAAGTGGTAATTCTTATTTTATTTATTTTTTGCAATTCTTTTATTATTATTTGCTTCGAATTAAAATTGGAAAAAATGGTTTTTATCAATTAGTTGTGTTTTCTTTTGATGGGTCATGCTGAGCTTGGAGCTTTTGATGTCTCATGCTTTCGATTTACAACTATTATTTTGAAAACCTAACTTTGGCAATATTTTGGATAAACTGAATATACAAGTTGCAAGATTTTTATCACTTGAAAAACTGGCTAATGGTGGAATCCTTAGTCTCAGTCCTTCCCATAATTTGAAATCAATTTTACTTTAATTTGTTTTATTTTTAGTAATTAAAAATTAGGTTTAAAAATTGAATCTTCACAAGTCTGAGTATCAAACCTTTTACCACTATTTTAAAATTACATCAGTTCTCAATTAACTCTCTAGCTTGAGCTACTGTTTTGTTTACTAGTGCACCACCACCTGTAATGTCGAGAAGATTCTTGTCACTTTCTTGCAAACCCTCGTAGAAGTATTGGATGATCAACAAATCACTGAATTGATGATGCGGACAACTAGCCACCAATCTCTTGTAACATTACCATCATTCATACAATGTCTCTTCTGTCATCTGCTTTATGCTATAAATATTTTTACGAATCTGAGTCGCCTTTGATGCAGGAAAGTATCTCTCCGAAAAGAAGTTCTTCAAACCATTCCAAGTTGTGACACTACCAGAAGGTAAATAGTATAACCATTCCTTAGCAGTGTTCATCAAGGAGAATGGAAAAGCTCGTAACATAACTCCATCTGCATATGTGTCATTTGGTAGCATGGCCATGACTATGTTATGAAAATCCATTAGATGTTTGTTTGGATCTTCAATAGTCATTCCATAAAACTTTGGTATCTCACGGATCAACCCTGGTTTGATCTTAAATGTAGGTGTTGTTTGAATACACCATTGTTGTGTATCCAGCTTGTGAGAATCTAAGTCCTAGAGTGTACGGTTTGTGTCACCTATTGTTTCCTCTTGTATGTCATCCGGTTTATCTTTCAATACAGTTCCTCTCCGGGTCTCGATTTCAATCTGTGGAAACCCGATAAGCTTCGGTTTCGGTGTAGGAGCCACAAGATAAGTACCTGAAAAAGAATTCTCAACACTAAGTTAAAAACTAAAAATATGAAATCAAAAAAAAATAACAATCCGCTACGCCTCCCTGGCAGCAGCGTCAAAATTTGGTCGGTTGTCATCCAAGCAAAATTATTTCAAGTTCTTTTACTTCACAATTATAAATAAGCGTATAGTTATAAGAACATATTCGATCCATAAGGAGATATGGGTTGTTATTTGTATTTCAAAACTTATGTAACTGGGGGGATTTTGTGTTTTAAGACTAAAGTAATTATACTAACAATGAATGAATAAAGAATATCAATAGGTTTAGAGTACTGGTTAAGGGTTCATCTTCAATCATAAGACATGCACTTTGACTAATAACTAGAGTTGTCTCCTAATCATTCATTATCAAGAGTCCTAGAGTACCCCATCGAGAGCATACTCCGGTAAATTCTTTACGTCATCACATACCATAACGATGGATATGCAAATACTACTCTAAGAACAACCTAATGCAAGGTGCTATTAGATTTAATCCCTCGGGAGCATTAAGTTATGAGATTTAGACTAATCAGTGCAATATATATACTACGAGTAAACTATTTAACATAGGTCAAGCTTCTACATGATATTACACAAAGGTTTTGAATGCAATTGGTAATCACAATATATTACTTATGATAGGGTTCATCAACAATTGTGTATCTCAAAACCCTAATCTAGCAATAGATATGCATTCATGCTTATATAGTAGCGCTCCTAAACAAACATTCACACAATCATACATAGCGATAATAATTAGTAAAACAAGACAATAATGATTTGATTAAGATGATAAAACTAATATATTAATTTAGTGACATGTTTATGATATCCGACTACATCCTTAACCAATATCAAAAGTTTATCTACTCATGGATTTCTTAAAATCCATGGAAAAATAATAAGTAGAAATGTAAATCAAACCCTAGGTTATAGAGAATCTCCAACTCCAAAGCCCCTTTGCTTCTCTCCAAAAGATATGAAAGGTCCTAGATAAAAGTATCCCCAAAAAAAGTAAAATTTTCTTTTATATAGATGTCCCAAAAATAGAGGTGTTTGTACTGGAATCCCGGTCGAAATTAGTTGCCAAACCCGCTCAAAATAACCAAAAACATGAAAATACACTAACCTAGCCAAATGGGCTTCGTACATGTAGAGCTGGCCCATCCCAACTCCGTTGCCAACCTCAATTTCCTCGGTGATTTTTTGGCTAAGCCATCGAGAAAAATAATTCTTTCTAAATTTTTGGTTTTTAACTCCCAGATTCTCAATTGCTTACCCATCGAGAAAAATTATTTTATCTGAGTTTTAACTTTCTCGTCCAATATTTTCTCGCAGCTTATTCCATCGAGAGGATTTATTTCATCTGGGTTTTGAAACACAAACTCCTATTTGCTCTCAAACTATGTATTCTATTTCGAAACCCATATTTACTATAACTGTTCGCTGCTCTTTCGACTACAACGTCAAAAATAATCACTTCGAATCAGTGATTCCTTGTTCCATATGAACTCAAGAACAAGCTCATACTCATAACTTCTGTGAACAACCACCATTACCCATCTCATCAATTCCTTTCTATAACAGACTCAACTCTCTCCTCACTGCCATCAACAATCCACAAACTCTAGTTCTCCTCAATGACCGCAGCCATTATCTTCAACTTCCATCGACTACCAAACCCTTTACTGCCTATCTCTGCTGCAACCCTAACTTCAAACCGATCACCATCATCACTGAGTGGAGTTCCACCAAAGACCAAACTATATCCTCCATCTCAATCACCATGACTGCTCAATCACGAGCACGATCGAACTCAACAGCACCATCATCACTGAAATCATCTCACTTTGAGCTTTGCAATTATTCTTCCATCAACTAACAATTCTAGTCATTGCAGACTCTATCAACACAACATCGAACCAACAGAATTAGTAGCCAACATCCTGACTTCTCTTCGAGCTCCTCTCCTGCTTCATAACTCAATCAAACCCTCGAATCATACTACAGTAGCAACCTTCTTCCTTGTAAATCTCGCTCAGCATATCTCTACTACTGGCAGGTACAAACCCATTCATTGATCCCTTCACGGCAGCAAGAACAACCAACAACACCACAAATACCCATTTGTCTTCTCTGTTTCTTCTCATAAGTCAAATCGAGCTCAACCCCAAAAAATTTGAGCTCGAATTACTACCAGCAGAATCCATTTTGTGTTTCCATTTCTTGATTTCAAAATCCCCCTCACAACTCTTCTATCTATATTCATTGCCACGAGCAGCACCATTTGGTTAAATGAAACATTTCGCCTAGATTTTAGGTAAAGGATAAGAAGGTGTATTTAAACACCCTCACTTGGACATGGGTGTAGTTAGCATTTTTCTTGGAAATTACAGTTTTACCCTTTTAAATGATTTATTCTTTCTTTTGGTCCATAATTTTGTCATACGAAGGCGGAATGACTTCGTTCTTTTACCGTTGGCTTCTTTTTCTCATTCTCTACGACATGGTGGATAGAAATCCTAGATATAACAGAGCTCCACTGGTTATTTGGTAATTCTTCCTTTAAAACACTCAATTTTCACTTCTTTTTAGAGATGTAACCTACAAAAGATATAATATACAATAATAATAATAATACACAGTAATTCACATGAAATATAGCAAATAAGTGTAAGAAAATGATACTCAAAAATTATGCACTTATCACATGTGAGACCCTGAAAAAATTTCTCGGGTTTAATTAAACCCATTATCTGAATTCTGCACTTGAATGTATACAACTCTAATATTCAAGTATTTCTAGGCTGCCTTTATAATAAGTCTTGGTGCCTAAATAGAGAGTCTGCCTTAGCCAAACCCTTAAAGTGCCTGAATTCCAATACTCAAGGGCCTTGAACACTTTTAGGTTATCCCTTAGCAGTATTAATGTGCATGACTAGCAGGCACCAAGTGTTTTGAGCATGTTGGACACATGTTTTCCATAAGACCCATCAGGGGTAGTATAGTAAATTTTATTTTGATGTTAAAAATAAAAACAAAGATTAGAAAATGGGGAGGGGATTATTCTTTTCCTTCACTTACCACTCTTGTTGTTCTTAATACAATTCTTACTTATTCTCAAATTTAAGAACCCTGGATTTTTGCACTGAATGAAACTAACTCAAGGAAATCGTGAAGGTGTTGTTGTTGTTATAGAGATCTTGTGATGGGAAATACAATTGAGGTAAACATTTTAGAAAGAAATTGGTGTTCTACAAAATTTTGGGGGTTTTGCAATAATTCAGTTTCTTTAACAAGTTGATGAGATGGGTTGTTACAAATAAGGGTGAACTTATGTTATATCGTTTCAATTTGTGAATCCCTTGACATGCTAAGTTGATTTGGGTTATATTCGAATTATAGTTTTGTTGCGAAATTTGAAATAAACTCTTGACTTCCTTATTTTAGATGGTAATTTTCATATGAGACATATGTGGCTCTATAGTCAGATTTGAAAATGCATTTATAAATTGATGATTGTCTAAATCCAGAACCGGATGCCTTTAACAATTGACATTAATGCGTGTCATTTTAGGTAGCTGCAATCCGTTTTTAGGTGCCAAAAACGTGAGCCATGCAACATTAACACGTCTCTTGCATGTGTCACTAGTTTGGTTAAGGGTACTTTGGGGCTTTTCCATTATAAATGATAAAAACAAGAAAACAAGTACTCCCTCCGTTTCAAGAAAGAGTTACTTTTCCTATTTGCACAATCATTGAGACAAGATGAGAGAGAGTGGTTTTTTTAATTTATTTCCAAATTTACCCTCAATAAAAAGTTTAATACCACATATATATCTTCTTATTAAAACAAGGAAACTTTATAAAAAGGGTATTTTTAGAAGTTTATCCTATTGAAAATGAAAGTAACTCTTTTGTTGGAACAAAAATTTAAAGAAAAAGTAACTCTTTTCCTGAAACGGATGGAGTATTATTTTTTGGAGGAGGATCAATTTCTTTTCTCAGTCTTCTTCTTCTCATGTTTTGCTTTGGAGAGAATTTAGATAGGAACTTACATGATACAAATGAAGTTTTTCTTCTCTTATTCTCCTCTTTCTCTCTAATGGTTTATGATTTTTTTTTCTCAAATCATAACCATGAACTAAAACTAAAACGTTTGAGAGATTGATGAGTCTAGGGTTAGAAAAATCAGCAAGAGAGTTGATTCAATCTATGGAATTGTTTTGCAACAAAGGTAAGGTGGATTTCACTCAATGATTTCTTAAACTTGATTAATGATGATTTGATTTGACTTCATCCCTAATTTAAATATGAAAATTTGGGGTTTGATAATAATTTATGGATTTAATTTGTGTTTATGTTCTACTGAAAATTGATGATATGGGTTTGAAGTAACACATCTAAATTTGAGGCTTATTGATTGATATTTGTAAATATTCCATAACCTAACTTAGATTTGGAAAATTTTCCCAAATTAGGGTTTTTATGAAATTTGGGTTTTTTTCTTAATGCATTCATTTAAAATCCAACTCATGGTAAGTTATTTATATGGTTTATTTAGTTTCACCCAATTCATGTTGTGTTGAATAGATGTGGTCACTCTTATAATTTCTCTACTTGTAGACCTTTGAATGATTGTTTTTATTATGTTGTTATATTAAGATCCAATGGTTGGATTATATTGAAATTTTTATATGTAATAATTCATTATGTGATTGATGTTATGTGAAAATTTTAAGAGGATCAGGTTACATTTGCTAATCTAAAAATTGGATAGACTGAGACTGCAGTGTGCAGAATTCATACCCTGAACCGTCAAGTGTTTTTGATATTACTCATTATCCTTTTATCGGATAAATCTGAAATTTTAGTATGATGTTAGTATATATATAAATAACCTACTGTAAAGAATTTATGAATTTCTGAGCAATTTAGGTACCCCAAAATGTGGGAGAATCATGACTGAACTCTGTGCATTAATACTGAAAACAACCATGTTGAAATGTGTATATATTTTTAATTAACCGTTATAAAGTACTGAAATTTGAGTATGTTGTAGTGAGATAAGTTATATAGATGCTGCAAAATTTTCACAATGATCAGGTGATCTTTGATATCTCAAAGATTCGATAAACCATGACTGCATTTTGAGAAGCAGAAATCCGGTGTAGTCCCATTATCCTTCATTATTTCATTATGTGTTCATTGGAATGAGATTAAATTTTGATATGTTACTTATAGAAATATGGTTTACTTAATATATAAATTTCATGAGGATCAGATGATTGTAGGTACCCAAAGGATGGGCGTTCTGAGACTGAATTATGTAGTTCTTAATGAGAATAAAATCCTGACTTTATAGGAATGCTACTTACTCCATATTCACCCAAATGAGTTCCCTGTTGTATACATGATTGTGTAAAGAATGTCTATTTTTATTTCAATTTCTCATACTTTAAGAGCATCCTAATCTTATGATGGTAATAATAATTCCATAACACATGGAAACTCTTTATGTTGTACTTGAATCTATTATTACCTGCTAATGGATTGACAACATGATATTTTATTACCATGTAGACAATCTTAGCTAGTTATGGAAAGGTTCATTTTGACTTCTTGGTAATGAATTAACTTACAAACCTTATTAGTTCAATCAAGAATAAACATGCATATCCTCTTGTTGAGTTTTGGAATCATTTTTACTGCCATGAGCTAGATTTGAATGACGATTTACCAGTACATTTTGATTTTGCTCTTGGTTTTGGTTATTGCAGTGAACGATGAATTTGGTTATCTTTGAGTGAGAATTGTACCAGTGATAAGGTTATTGTACATGTTATTATCACGTTATTTGCATTCACCTGTATGTGTAATATGTGAAGGACATTTGAGATTAGTATATAAATATATATACGTACATACTTCTTATCTGATGGTACATGTGGATTGAGAATTTGGTTTGTCAATTAGATTCTTGTGGAATATCTTAATGCCTTAAGACATGCAGGTCAAACAAGCTAAAGTCTAAAAAGAGTGAACTAAGTTTGGGATAGTTGTTGCTATACAATTCATACTATCCAACGCCAGAGATAGTTACTGTTATGGAAAGCAGTTCATACTATCTATCACAAGAGATAATTGTAACTTACCATAGTAGTTCATATCATCTAGTAAGAGATGGTTACTACTAATTTTGGTAGTTCTTACTATCTAAACAAAATTGACGAACTACGGTCGTGCTTGATCCCTTTGAGCAACGGAGAGGGTACGTAGGCAGCCGATATGCGGTTCAGCAAAAATTTTTAAGGTTGTTCATATCATCGGGAAAGAGTTGGTTACTGCCAAGCAGTTCATACCATCTATTCGGAGATGATTGCAATCTTAGCAATTTAGATCATTGGTAAGAGGAAGTTGCAGTTAGCCTACTGGATGTTCATACTACCTTGAGAGGTGATTGTAACCTCTTTGAGGTTGTTCATATCATCTAATACAGAAATGAAGGGTGATTGTTGGATACTAACTCATATCACCAAATGAGACTTGGAGATGATTGTTGCCATTTAGAGACAATTCATATCATCTGAGAAGAATGGTTATTGTTTATAATGACAGTTCATACCATTGATATGGAAATGATTACTAACTCTCTTGAGTAGTTCATATCATTTTTAAAAGATGGTCGGTTGAGCTTGACCTAGTATTGTGAATTGCCATGCCCACTGGGGCTCTCACCTATGGGTGGATATCCGGAAGACCGTCGCTAGAACGCTGGTAGACAACGGGACTGATCATCCCCACCCGTCGCTACAACGGTGTGTGTTTTCAGGCCTGCTAGCTCCCACTTACGAGTGGCAACCCGAAAGACCATTAGCTGTAGCGGTAGCTGGTATTCGACTACTCTGGAAGTTGAGATATTATATCCTCACATTAAAACGATGGTAATCAGATGTCTCATACAGTAGTTCAAATGAACTCGAAAGATAGTCGCTTTAAAATAAAATCACTCTTGTCCGAAAAGTTGGAAGCGAAAATAAGAGATGGTTGCTACCAAATGTTGTAGTTCATATCATTTGTCGGTATCGATAAATGTCAGAAATGATATCAAAAACTGTAGCGTAGTTTAACGGATTCGATGAACCAAGAAAATATATAAAGATTATGTTTGCCTGCTTATAAAGCAGTTTGAGAAAAATCGATGAACATTTGCTTGGTAAGATCGAATTGGTTTAAAAAATTTAAAAGTACGTTTTCTCGAGTGGCGTATCGGGAAGTTGGAGCTGGCCTAATGGACCGAAACCCGACCCATTGGAAGCAAAAAAAATTTGGAAGCAATAAAAAAAAATCTGGTCCGTTACTTCACAAGTCCCACTAGCATGATGAAATTGGTTTTCACCACGATTTCCACTTCTGTACTCATCCACTTCTCTGCAATTGTCACCACTTACAACATCAATATGTTAACTTCCACTGCTATAAAATAGGTTCTTTAACCTATCGACAAATGGAAAAGAATTTTATCTCATAAGAACAATAAAGATGATCACAGAGCCATCATCCCAGAGATTCTCAGAAAACTCAGACTTCTAAGTTTCGCCTTCACAGGAGTTCAACACATCTTACCACCACTGGTATTTAATTCCATTGATCTCAATACCTTCTCTGCTTCCCTCCCTACATATCAACCCTTCTCCTTCCTTTGTGACCGAAACGAAATTGGAACAGTCATTCCTTGATTTAGGCCAATTTCGTACAGATTGATCTATCGAATCTTAAAAGTATTTATACTATACAAATGTTTGGTGTTTAAGCGATTTTATTCGACTAGCATTAGCCTGATCCATCAGTTTCTCTTACAAGCATTAACCTATACGATCAGTTCTCCTTGTTACCCCTAAATCGGTTTTACCCACAAACAATTGTATTTGAGGTTCAAATATTTAAACCAGTAAGCATGTGTTATCAATCTATCGAGGGAATAAGTGTTTGCCCATATTAAAAAATTTAAATTCTTCTTTACATATTAAACTTTTTTAACTAACATTTGCCCACTTTTTTAAAATCCTGAACCGATTTTCAATTTTAAGCTTTATAAATACCCTATTTTGTTTATATCTTTACGAATATTTCCACTTTCAAAATTTTGAAAAAATATTATACTAAATTCGGTTTATTAATAGTAAATTTATAACATGATCAACGAATTAAGAAGAAGGGTGAGTGACTCTATTCTTTCGGGAGTCTGGTCTCCATCTTCCTCCTGCTAGAAAACATATATATACATATATAGAAAATAAAGGTTAAGAAAACCACCATACCAAAGGATAATAATAATAATAATAATAATAATAATAATAATAATAATAATAATAATAATAATAATAATATTAACAAGACGGAGCTATTCTGGCCTAATTCTGACCCCAGAAGTTTGGAGAAGGGTGTGTTCCCGGCCACCATCAGTAGACCAGTTAGAGGAGTGAAGCTCCTCGGTGGGCCTGTTTGTCTGGATGCTAACTTCTGCAAAGAGTTGGTCCAGCGTAGGGTGGAGAAACCCTTCATTTAATGGAGTCTCTGAAGCTTTTGCAGGATCTACAAAGTGAATTGCTTCTTCTCAGAAATTGTGCGGGGGTGTTGCGTTATACTTCACTTTGAGGACCACCATCCGCTCTGTCTTGCACCAGTCAGCTGAGTATTATGACCAGCATATATGTCAGTTCCTTAGACATTTGGTTACTAGTGATGGAGCTGGGTTCGGCCCCTACCAAATGCGCATAGCCTCTTTTCCTATGAAAGATGGAGGTTTAGGGGTTTACACTATGAAGGATTCTAGCTTTTACTACTACCTCGCCTCCTGTCTTCAGACAATCCAGGTGCAGAACACTGTTCTCCATGTGGACAGGGACACTGCTCTTCATCTCAGCTTCCAGCAAGCCTTGCTTAGCTTTAGTCAGGTCTTCCTCCTTCTTCTCTCAGTATTAAAGCAACTACCCCCCGACCCATGCATTTTCTGGCAGTGTTGTACTTTGATATGGTCAAGAAGAGTATCCCCAGCAGTTTCCACCAGATTAAGCGCGATTGCATTTTGTGGCAATGTAATCGGTTGAGCCATGCACAAGACTACCTCAAAGATATTCCAATCACAGGGCTACATCAATCTATTGGGCCGCGCCAATTTAGGGCCATACTTTGTTATAGGTTGGGTATTGCTATGTTTGCTGAGGGTAGCTCTTGTCCTTTTTGTGGCAGAGAAATGGATGCCTTTGGGGATCACGTCCTGTACTGTGCCAGTGAAGTGGGTCTCAAATTTAGGCACGACCTAGTCAGAGACGTGGTAGCGGATATGTGTTTTAAAACTGGTGTTTCTGCCCGTAAGGAAGTCAAACTGGGGTTTTTGTCTGAAAATGCAAGCGCCCTTAGGCCCGCGGATATACTCGTGTACAATTGGGAGGAGGGTCAAGACGTATGCTTCGATGTTACAGGGGTGTCCCCTTTGCTGGAGGCGAGAGGGTTGCGTTTACGCCTGGGATTGTCATCTCTAACGCTATTACCCGTAAACGTAACAAATATTTGGACAAATGTAACGAGCATGGATATGGCTTGGATGTTCTTGCCTTTACGACTCTGGGAGAGTTGGGAGATGACACGATTGGATTCATGACGAGACTGCAGAACTGCATGGCTAGCCACGACTATAACTACAAAGTTGGGGATTCCCTTTTCTTTAGATTAGGCATTTCCATTCAGAAAGGGGTAGGGGCTCAGCTTGTGGCTAGGCTCCATACTAATGCTATGTAAAAAATACTTTTCTCCCTTTTAATGAAAGTCCCTTTCTATAATAATAATAATAATAATTAAACACATCAAACTATTATTTAACAAGCATAGATAGGAAATAAATTAAAAAAAACTCTTTTCAGCGGATATTATTCCACTAATTTTGTTTATACATAGCTCTTACAAACTACAAGAGGCAGGATAAATACCAACCCTTTTTTTGTAATTGAATGATGATTAATACAGTGAATCAGATCAGGCTTACAGATACTATTTACAGAAATTTACTAGTCGTAACGACAAGAAAGGTGAGTTGGAATGTGATGATTCAACCAACAGGAAGAATATGAAGACCAGACTCATGAAAACCAGTCGATGTTTCCGGATACAAAGGCATATAAAGAATTTCTGATGTGATAAGTTTTCTTAGCTCTTGTACCAGTGTGTACAACTCCCGTATCTTCAAATTCGTATCCATCTGTGCCAATTGATGTGTTTGTAGAAAGTGGTTAGAAAGTTCGTTGCTTGGACTTGTTGAGATTTGATTTTAGACCTAATTTTAATTCCAAACTAGCAAAGAAGTAACAAAAGATGATAACAATATTACGAGAGACTAGGACTCAGGATTCCACCATTATTCATAATCGAGTGATTAAATATCAATTTTTAACAATTATAGCTCTTTTATGGACTCTATTTCTTTGCCAAAGGTAGATTTCTAAAAGATTACTTGTAAATCATAAGCATGGCGCATCAAAAAACTTTAAGTCTAAGCATACACCATCAAACAAAATCACAGCTAATTAAGAAAAATCATAAAATCAATTAAAATCAATGCAAAATAGTCAAAAAATTAATTATAGTTACCAATTAATTATGAAATAAGTTTTCCTTCATTGTCCCAATGATGGGGTTTAGCTCATCATGCTCAAAACAATCTCAAAAGATAAATACATAGCTCAAAAGTGCTTGAGAATAAGAAAAATACAAGAAAAACTGATCAAAAAAGATTAAAATCTTTTATTGAATCAACAACAGACTTCAGGTGCAGTGAATGAAAGACGTTTCAATTGTGTATTAAAGTTCAAATCTGTTGCAGGAACCGTTGCTAAAGCTATTGAGTTTAAGAGAAACTGCAACGGTTTTCAACGATAGTTTCTCTGCGTCGCCTATTCTTCTCCTTCTTCTTCCTCGGCTCAAGAACCCTAGTTGCAGGAAAAAAAATCTGATTTTTTTCCTAGCAAATTTGGCAGAAGCCAGCCTACCTTTTCTCTTATACACTACTTCTATTTATACCAACACCCAAATCTTTCTCAATAACTCTTCTAATCTTCTCAAAAATCTTCTAATATTCTGCTTTTAACCCTAAATACCAAGTTTAAAAATTACCCAGTCTTTTTGCAAGTAAAATGTTTCCGCCAAGAAAACCTTTTTGAACTCGAGAAGAAGGTGTGTGCCTTTATAAATTCCTTGGATTCCTTTATCAATAAGAGGTGGGTGCCTTTAACACTTTTTAAGGGTGTTTATAACACTTTTTAGCTAATTTTCCCACGATTGTTTATTCTTCCAAAAATATAATAAATAGCAATATTAGTACAAAAATCGAGAGATAACAATATACACATTGGGAATAAATCAGATACATAAATGTGTCTATCACCAATATAGGTACCCACATCGTTCTCGACGGTAATAATAATCGTTCTAGAATGATAAAGACGAAGAATCAATCTGCAATAATAAAGCCAACCAAATTCATATATGATGAAAATTTTCAATTTATCGTATCACATGACTTTAAGAGATTTTCTCCTCAATTTTATCTTGGCAACCAACATGAAGGAAAATAAACACAATCTCAAAAGATATATACTTTAGTTACTGATAGATGAATAAAATACATTATTTGATTATTAATTTTTTATGCTTGTTTTATTTATTTCTCTTGTATTTTTGGTATATTACATTTGTTTTTTATATTTTATAGGTGTTTTGGAGTCATTTAGAGTAAAAAAAAAAAGAATAACTAATTTGAGCAAAAGGACAAAATCATCATTTCATGGACAAGTGTTACTCACAGCCAGTCATATGCTAAGCGTCAACACAGCATTTAAAGTTGTAGTAGTGAAATAGGCGCCCCATTTGGTTCAGCTAGGGTGTAGAGTTAATTTCATGGTCGCCATTATCTGGTCGTGGGTGCCTAAAGCCCATCAAAGTGTAACCTAAAAACCAGATCGACATTACATCTTTGTTCCTCAAGCTGCAGCACAGACGAGTCCACCAGAGAAGTCATGCTGGCAAGCTCAGATCTGATAATGGCTGAGTCGTTAGGTTTGAAGTAAGAAATGGGTTTGATAGAAAAGTAACAGAGAGTAATAGAAAATGGCAGCAAAATGGAAGAGATCGAAAGGGTTTGGAAAATTTTCTCGAGTTCAAGAATGAATGGAATAGGAGATTGAGAAGTAATAGAGGTTCTCGTTGGTGTTTATGGAGAACTGAAAGATGGTGGTCGTTGTTGGACTTGCCTTACAAAGGTTCAAAAAAGATGCTGAGATGGAATTCGAGAATGAGAGTAAAACAGGGAGGATTTGGAGTTTGGGTTACGAATTAGAGATGAGTTTCACGACAGCGTGAAAAGAGAAAAAGAGTTGTTCTAAGTCTCGAGTTACTGCCAGTGATTTGTGGAGTGTGTTATTGATAATTGAAATATAGAAGATGGGTATAAATCTGATTTGAGATGGAATTTGAGCCGAGAAATTGAATAGAGGAGAAGTTAGGGAGGAGTCTGATAGATAGAATGAGTTTGAGTCAGAACCGGTGGTCTTCGATTGATTTGGAGAAGGTTTGCTGGCTGTAGAATTTAAAAGGCAGCAGAGAAGAATTGGGTAGAATTGGTGATGAGATAAAGTGTTGGAGAAAATGATTTTATGTGTTTTAACTTTGTCTTAGAGTAATTGGAACTTAGTACCAGGGGTCTTTAAGAATTTTAGCTCATTTTTATTATTTGTGAATGAAACCTTTAGTCCTACATAGGAGAAACTAAAGATGATGCCTCTTCATATTATCAAGAAATTTGCATCTAAGAGTGGCCCCTTGGGATCAACACACTTTTATGTGAGGGAGAGGACTTAGGCTATGAGCTAGTTGGTGCAACCACACATTTCACACACGCGCGGTGTTTTGCACCGAAGCACGCACGCCGTCGTCCGTCCAGTCGGCCGGGCCGGGTGTGGGTGTGGGTGTGGATCAACTAAGACTTATCTTTTTGGACAAAATTATTTTGATATATTTTTCAAATGAATTTAAATATAAAAAATAAATTGTCTTAATAGGGGGGCGTTTGACCCGATAGAATATATTTTACTTACCAAAAAATATTTGTTGGCAGTAAAGGCTAAATTTGAATTGATTTAAAATTTGTCCGTTTTAATTCCGTTTAACAATTTATGTTCGTGCTCCATGCACGAAATTGATTCTCACTAAATTGCCACTACTGTTATTCTCTTCTCTATGCCTATAAAAGAAAATTGACTTCTTCATTTCAACTCATCCCAGAGCAGGCTACTATCCCTAGCTCTTTTCTCCTCTTCTTGCTTTGTTATGCGCTTTGCTTGTTTATTTCTTTTCTTCTTCTGTTGCTGTTGAGTTCGTTGAGTGGGTGATTTGTATTGTGCTTATACAAATCATAAATGACAGTTCTATCCTGGACACATCTCCGTTGTGGGGTTATAGCATCTCTCATTCTTGAGGAGTACCCGCGGACTATTGTGTTAAAGATAATTTGCTGAGCAGGTGGCTCTATCCTTTGTGTGCAAATCAGTGTTTTAATTCAACGATTTTATTTTAACGTTATCATCTT
Source organism: Papaver californicum (assembly GCA_023531435.1). Taxonomy (NCBI): domain Eukaryota; kingdom Viridiplantae; phylum Streptophyta; class Magnoliopsida; order Ranunculales; family Papaveraceae; genus Papaver; species Papaver californicum. The sequence continues at coordinate 492,657 of JAJJMC010031261.1, forward strand.
CTGTTTCAGTATTTTTATTGTTGCGGATACAACAATCTTAACACAATATCACTTCTTCTGTAACAATGTGCAAAAATGATGTTGACAGACCAGAAAAATTCAGTGGGAAGGATTTCAAAAGATGACAATCAAAGATGTTATTGTTTCTGAGTTTTCATATGTTAGATGAACTAGTTCTGAAATCTTTTGATGAGGGTTTGAATGATGCTGGAAATGAAAGAGAATTGGACAGTTGGGTTAGGCAGAACTATATGTCTAAAAACCATATTTTGAATTGCTTAGGATGCACTGTATGATTTTTACAATGCAAAAGAGAATTTTTCTGCTTTTGATTTATGGGCTGCTTTAGAGGGAAAATACCAAGCTGAAACTGCTGGAAGTAAGAAATTCTTGGTAGCTAGGTTCTTGGAATATAAAATATCGAATGACAAATCTGTGGTTGATCAATTCCTTGAACTTCATCGTATTATTAATGAAATTCTTGCTGAAAGCATGGTGATAGATGAAACTTTTCAAGTGTCTGTTGTGACTGAGAAACTATCGTCTTCCTGGTCCGAATACAAACGTATATTGAGACATGAAACTTCTGAAGTCAGTATGGTTTATTTGGGTAAGAAGATTCAAGTGGAAGAGTTATTGTGCTATAAAGACAAGAACGTATCTTCTGCAAGGGACATGTCCAACAAGGCTCATGTAATGAACACAAGTCTTCCAATACTGAAAAGGGTGAAAGCAGCAAACGCAACCCTAATCCTAGTCCTCATAGGAAAGGTATATTTCAGAAACCCAAATCTGGCATTAGTAAAATTAAAGGTTTTTGTTATGTTTGTGGAACTCCTGGACATATGGCAATTCACTGTAGAAAACGTAAGGACTTTAATAATAAGAAAAACAATGTTAATTTGGTTGAAAACAACAAGAACGAGTTTTCTGGTACGGTGTCTGAAGTTAATTTGGTAACCAATGTGAGAGACTGATGGGTAGACTCTGGTGCTACCAAGCATGTCTGCGGAAACAAAGATATGTTCACCTCCTATCAGAAGGTAGGGGAAGGGGAGAAACTCTACATGGGTAACTCATCTGCAGCACAGGTTGCAGGAAAAGGCAAAGTTGGGCTGAAGCTCACTTCTGGCAAGACTCTCACATTGAATGAAGTTCTTCATGTTCCGGACATCTGTAAAAATCTTGTTTCTTGTGGTGTTTTAGATGATAAGGGTTTTAAAATTGTAATTGAATTTGGAAAAGTTGTTCTCACAAAGGGTAAGGATTATGTAGGTAAGGGTTATAAGACTGATGGTCTCTATAAAATTAATGTAACCTCTGATGAAATGAATAAAATTGATTCTTCTGTTTATTTTGTGTGTCATTAAATGTTTGGGATGGTTGACTTGGACATGTAAATTATAAGTCAATGCATAAACTGGCTAGCATAGGCTGCATATCCAAATTTAGTTTGGATAATGAACATAAATGTGAAGTATGTGTAGAATCAAAATATGCTAAAAAACCTTTTAGAAAAAATGTTCAGGGAAATTCTAAACCATTAGAATTAATTCATTCAGACCTAGTTGACATGAAATCAGTTCAAACTAGAGGTGGTAAGAAATGGTTTGTCACTTTTATAGATGATTGTACGAGGTACTGCCACATATATTTGCTTAAAGGTAAGGATGATGCCTTAAAATCCTTTAAGATGTATAAACTAGAGGTTGAAAACCAAATGAGTGCTACCATTAAAACTGTTAGGTCTGACCGTGGTGGTGAGTATGTAATTCCTATAGGAGATTTTTGCATAGAACATGGCATTATACACGAAGTAACCCCGCCTTATTCACCATAATATAATAGTGTGGCTGAACGGAAGAACCGAACCCTTAAGGAGATGATGAATGCCATGATAACTAGTTCAGGATTACCTGCAAACTTGTGGGGCGAGGTCGTCCTCTCAGCTTGCTATGTCTTGAACAGAGTACCTTTTAAAGGATCAGACAAAACTCCATATGAGCTATGGAAAGTAGACAAACTTCTTATGCATACTTTAAAGTGTGGGGGTGTTTGGCTAAGGTTTCCATCCACCCCCCCCCCTAAGAGAACGAAGATAGGACCCAAAACTGTTGACTGTATCTTCATAGAGTATCCTGAACATACTACTGCATATAGATTTATGGCTGTAAGTTCTGAAATTTCTGAAATTGGTGTGAATACTATTATGGAATCTAGGGATGTTGTGTTCTTTGAAAATGTTTTTTCATTGAAACCTGATTCTCGCATGATATGTGTTGATCCCCTAGATGTCCCTTCGACCAGTCAGACATTAAATTTATGGGAAGATAAAGTTGAATTTGAGCCTAGAATAGGTAAAAGGCTTAAAGCTGGAAAATCTTTTGGGCCAGACTTCATAACATGCTTAGCTGAGACTGATCCACAGACTTATAGAGAAACCATGACTTCTTCTGAAGCTCCATGGTGGAAAGAATCTTCCATTAGTGAAATGGATTCCATTATACAGAATGCTACATGGGAGATTGTAGATTTACCTCTAGGGTATAAACCCATAGGTTGTAAATGGATCTTCAAAAGGAAATATAAGGTAGATGGAACTGCGGAAAAATACAAAGCTAGATTAGTAGCTAAAGGCAATAAACAGAAAGAAGGTGTAGATTTCTTTGATACTTATTCACCTGTTACGAGAATTACTTCCATTAGGATGTTAATTGCTATTGCTGCCATTCATAACTTAGAGATACATCAAATGGATGTAAAGACATCTTTTCTAAATGGTGAATTAGATGAAGAAATTTACATGGACCAACCTGAGGGATTTGTAGTGAAAGGTTGTGAAAACAAAGTTTGTAAACTGAAAAAATCTTTGTATGGTTTGAAACAAGCACCTAAACAGTGGCATGAAAAATTTGATCATGTAATGATTTCTAGTGGTTTTAAAATCAATGAATCTGACAAGTGTGTTTATACTAAACTTGTGAATGATGTATGTGTGATTGTATGCTTGTATGTTGATGATATGCTTATACTTGGTACAAACATGGATGTAATTAATTCTACAAAGAACATGCTAAATGAGAACTTTGACATGAAAGACTTAGGCCCCGCTGATGTGATCTTAGGGATGAAGATTAGAAGAAATTCTAATGGATATAGTTTTAGTCAATCTCATTATATTGAATATGTGCTTAAAAAATATAATCAGTTTGATTGTAAACCTGCTTGTACTCTGTATGATCCTTGTTGTAGACTCAAAAAGAATAAGGGTAATGGAGTTTCACAACTTGAATACTCACATGTTATAGGAAGTCTAATATATTTTATAAATTGTACGAGACCAGACATTTCTTATGTTGTGAGTAGGTTGAGTAAGTATACCTGTAATCCGGGCAGGAGCATTGGGATGCACTTATTAGAGTGTTGAGGTACTTGAAGTACACTTTGAACTTTTGTTTAAATTAAGAGAGATACCCTACAATCTTTGAAGGATTTTGTGATGCAAACTGGATATCAGACTCAGAGGAGTCTAAGTCTACAAGTGGATATGTTTTCACTCTAGCAGGTGGGTCTGTATCTTGGAAGAGTTCCAAACAGACATGTATAACTCGATCCACTATGGAATCGGAGTTTATTGCGTTAGATAAATGAGGAGAGGAAGCCGCTTGGCTAAGATGCTTTTTAGAAGACATTCCTCTCTGGCATAGGCCTGTGCCAGCTATACATATACATTTTGATAGTCAAGTTGAAATAGCTAATGCTAAAAACAACAACTATAATGGGAAGTCTATACACATTCGTAGAAGACATAATTCCCTGAAACAACTAATCTCAATTGGCGTTATTTCTGTTGACTTTGTGAGGTCTAAGGAGAATATCGCGGACCCTTTGACGAAAGGTTTTTCCAAGGAGATAGTTAGTAATGCACGAGGGGGATGAGGCTTAAGCTCATTAAATAAACTTGCCATGAATGATACTTAACCTTGCTGACTAGAGATCCCAATATCAAGGTTTTGAATGAGACAACTAATTTATGGTGGGTTAAAGGAAACACTATCAGAGAATTTCATTCTTTGTCCCTTCCTTATGATGTAGACATGATAGTGTGAATGCATGTGAAGGATAACTTTTTATTAAGTCTTAATGAGTTTTATAGTTTCAATTTAAGATTGAAGTGGGGTGTAGCAGTAAACACTCTTGATGGAACTCACCTATCTGAATGTGGAAGTGGGTCGCTTCCTATGAGAATTGAGCCGATTCTCTAGAGCATTCTGAGAAACGGGACACGTCCAGGGCCAAAATGGACATAACGATACGAACTTGACAGCGCCTAGAGTAATATCACGCGTGCAAGTTATTGATGAACTATACCAAACGATAGCAGTTCAAGACATCGCGTTCACTGTCCATCAAGTAGTTCCGGTAATTTCTCACTAAGCAAAGGTTCAAGACCTTATGGAAACCTATTTTCTATAGTGGTATTTCTCGTTTTCTGATTTATGATTTTCAGCAGTTTTTCATTCATGTGGGGGATTGTTGGAGAAAATGATTTTCTGTGTTTTGTTTTTGGTCTTGGATTAATTGGAACTTAGGACCAAGGGGCTCTAAGGACACTAGCTCATTTTCACTATTTGTGAACGAAACCTTTAGTCCCACATATGCGAAACTAAAGAAGATGCCTCTCCATATTACTAAGAAATTTTCATCTAAGAGTGGACCCTTGGGATCAACACACTTTTGTGTGAGGAAGAGGACTTAGGTTATGGGATAGTTGGTGCAACCACACATTTCACACAAGCGCGGTGCTTCGCACTGAAACACGCACGCCGCCACCGTCCGTCCGGTCAGTCAGACGGGCGGGCCGGGCTTGGGCTCGGGTGCGGGTCTGGGTGTGGGTGTGGGTCAGCCAAGACGTATCTTTTTGGAAAAAATTCTTTTGATATATTTTTCAAATGAATTTAAATATAAAAAATAAATTATCTTAATGGGGGGCGTCTAACCCGACAGAATATATTTTACTTACCAAAAAAAAATTGTTGCCAGTAAAGGCTAAATTTGAATTGATTTAAAATTTGCTCGTTTTAATTCCGTTTAACAATTTATGTTCGTGCTCCATGCACGGAACTGATTCTCATTTAATTGCCATTACTGTTATTCTCTTCTCTTTGCCTATAAAAGAAAATCGACTTCTTCATTTCAACTCATCCTAGAGCAGGCTACTATCCCTAGCTCTTTTCCCCTCTTCTTGCTTTGCTATGCGCTTTGCTTGTTTATTTCCTTCTTTCTTCTATTAATGTTGAGTCCGTTGAGTGGGTGATTTGTATTATGCTTATACAAATCATAACGGGCAGTTTTATCCTGGGCACATCTCCGTTGTGGGGGTATAACATCTCTCATTCTTGAGGAGTACCCACGGACTATTGTGTTAAGGATAATTTGCTGAGCAAGTGGCTCTGTCCTTTGTGTGCAAATCAGTGTTTCAATTCAGAGATTTTATTTTAACATTAACATCTTCTGTTTCAGTATTTGTATTGTTGCAGATACAACATAAAGTAGAAGACGTTGTTCAGTCGAGAAAAGAAGCAACAATCAAATGGTTTATGGGTTTCTTGAGGTCAAAATTTAAGGAACGAAACAATGGTTGCAGCTGATGGTTTGAGATGTTTGATTAAAGTTGAATCTTGGCAGAGAAGGGAGAGATGGGTATGAGATAAATGTTGAATTGAGTTCAAGTTTTGTTGTGATTTTGTTGCCAAGATGAGATGAAATCGAAGAAGGAAGGATATTAACTATTGGTTTCGCTGGTGAAGAGATGGTGCTTAGTGTGATCTTTGGTCTTTGGTGTTAAAAGAGCTATGAAGAAGTCAGACAATAATTGTGTGTTAATGTGATTGAATGAATGGGTTTATCTCGAATTGCAGGGAAGGAGTGTGGAATAATCAGAAAAATAAGAAAAATCATACCGGAATTTGCAAACAGTCACGCACACAATCTACTTGATAAAAGTCTCTTATGAGCCGTCGAAGTTTAAGTGAGATAGAAATTTCCTGACAAGCTTAATTGAGGCCTAATATTTCTGTTTTGGACTTGTTACAGATGAACGGGCTTTTCTGATTTGGTTAGAAGTTTATTTTGGGTTTGACCTAAAATTAAACCAAGAGTTGGAATTTGTGTTATATTTGGAAAAAGAGACTTTTATACCAAAAGGGATTTTACACGGGAGACAGATATAAAAGAGCAATTTGAATAAGAGGGAGAGATATCTAGATTTTTAACTAGTTTTCTATTCACCTCTTCTACTTCTTTTGTAAGTTCGCGCAGGGAAGATTTTGATGTGGTTGTAGAAGGGATAAAAAAGGTTCAAATTCTAAGACTTGTTAAGATTGAATTTAGACTAAATTTCTAATTAGACACAAAAATGTGTCTATCATATTTCTCACATCTAGGGTTTGAAATTTCTTTTCTTCTTTAAATTATGAAAACTCCAACTTATGAGTAGTTAGTTTTATTGTTGGTTAGGGATTAGTTGAATTTTACAATACATGATTCTATGATTAATAAATTAGTTTTGTCTCATATTTATCGTTCATGATTCACCATAAATATCTAATTGATTGATTTTTGTCTAGTTAAGTTCTAAATTGATTGAACTCACATTCATATCTAAAGCTAATTTAGGGTTTATTATACGCAAAAGTGATACTCCTTGAATACAAGTAGCATAATTGTGGTTATTGCTTGTAGTGATATCATGACCCTCGTTAAATTGAATTAGTGCGCTTTTCACGTTCAATTGCATTGATTAGCATAATTTCATGAATCTTAATGTTCCTTGGGAATTAAACTTGATTCGTGTTTGTTACACGTTAGGTTGTTCTCTTGGTAGAATTCGTATTCGCATCTTTTGATATGTTTGTTGATGACTTGAGGAAATTTGCGGGATATTCTTGCGATCAAGGTATTTTAGGGATTTTGATAAAGCGAGATTAAATATCAATTCTAGTTATTAGTACAAGAACATGTTTTGTGAATAAAAACGAAACCTTGACCAATACTTTCAAATCTTTGATTCTTTTCTGCAATTTCTTAGATTTCTTAAGTAGTTTATTTTACTTTTATTAAATCTAAAAAATCCCCCCTTTTTCATAAAATTTTGAAATCAGATAACAACCAAGACCTCCCTGTGGGAATGATCCTTTCTTACCCTTGCTTCATAATAAATCATAAGTAGTGAGAAAGTAAAAAAAAAATTTGGCGTGGTACGACACACATCAAATTTTGGTGTCGCTGCCGGGGAGGCAACGAATTGTTATTTGTTTTTGATTTCTTATTTATGTTTTTGATTTCTTATTTTGATTTATGATTTTTCTTTCTTATTTTCGGTTATAACCTAGTTTTGAGAATCTTATTTCAGGTAATTATTTCTCATGGAAGGAGCATATTACAACAATCAATACGGTTTTCAACCTCAACAACACTATCACAATTTCCAACCTTACGGGGAGTATAATCACAACTAATCCTTTGGTAATGATTAATATTCCACGTACCCTTTTGATTATTCTCATACATGCCAACCTTCTTATGGCGGGTATGTAATTGAACAATCTCAAGGATGAGAGGATAGTCATACGTCTATTGATTCCTCTAGTTTTAAAGAACAGATGTGTACCATGATGGAAGAACTTCACATGCAAATTGAAAAATATTATCATGAATAACATTAACATCAACAGAGCGTTGATCAATCACTCCAAGAACTCCAAAAGGGTATAGAAAACTTAAAAATAGATATGGATCAATTTAAGGAATAATTGGAAAAAGATGATCAACCTTTGGAAAAAAGTCTTGGTAACAAGGCATAATAACGATCATTCACTGGTGTATTTTAAAAGTAGTGGTAAAAGATTCGATACTCAGACTTGTAAAGATTTATTTTTAAACCTAATTTTTAATACTAAAAGTAAAGAAGATTAAAGTATAATTTATTTCAGATTATGGAAAGAACTGAGACTAAGGATTCCACCATTAGCCAATTTTTCAAGTGATTTAGCATTAACAATATTCTTACAACTCATACATTCAATTGATTCTAAATATTGCCAAAGTTAGATTTTCAAAATAATAGTTGTAAATAAAAAGTATGAGACATCAATGCCCTAACTCACTTTCGCAGGAATCGCGATTGCACTAAGCGTGTGCAACAAGCCTTTAAACCCATAGGTGTCCCTATCGAATGAGTTTTGTCTCGTGGGGGTTTACAAGAGGTATACCCACAAAACCTTTACTCCAAACCCTAGATACTTGTGAACAATTGAGGGTAAACACTAAACAAGCTATTTAGTTGACATACTAAATTCTTCGGCTATGGGAATCATTACCCTATATGAGTCCAATTGTTGTACACGAGTTTTTACTCAAGCATACTAAAATTCATATTAAAAAAAACAAAGCACTAATCAGAAAGTCGTTCAACCACGATACTCAGAATCTATTAAAGTTCAATCACATGAAAAGATTTAAAAGATGGATATAAACAAAATGAAGTTTGCGCATGTTGACTAAGTTGAATGGTGTTTCCCATATTTTGTATGAAGGCCATTGCCAGGATGAATCCTAATGGATTGAGATACACTCTAATGGTCTTAATACTAATATCAATATCGACTCAACTGGTATATACAAGGGTCCCTGCGAACGATTTATTGAAAATCAAACAACTATCTTTATTTAAATGTACTGACAACATGATTGGATCAAATGAATCCAAACACATGATCCTTATCAACATCTTACATGATAGTTCTCATGGATCTTGCGTTCCGCGCTTGCTTAGGCGACGGAAACAGGGAAAACACACAAATATTGCTACCAAAGTGTCAATACTCGATTTTTTTTTTAAATTATTATTTTATTTTATTTTTGAATCATAGTCTAAATAATCTCAAACACTCTACTTCATCCTAGCGGCGATAACAATTCCATATTGGTGTTTTAACAAATCACTTAGAGAAACACAAAAATTAAAAATTAAAAAAATAAGGTGATATGGTCGAAATAGACTCTGAGATATGGTGAAGACTATCATGTTATTTCTAACACCTGAACTCTGTCCATTTATGAATAGACCATTTAATTGGGCACACCAATTCCTATAGAAAAAGAGTTAAGTTTCCATCTACCTAGAATGGTTAGTGTCATCCTGAATTGTTCACAAGTTTCTAGACTTTGGAGTTTCATATTTCATTAAAAGTTTCTCCCTTACCCCCAAACATAAATCTATAATTGTCCTCAATATTCTAAAAATGAATGATTAAATACAAGAAAAAGGAGAAACCGTTACCAATCGAAGGAAAAGAGTTAAGGAAAGATATTCCTGTATCGCATGCTCGCTAAGTTTAAAGTCTTCAGCCAGACTAAGAAAGAATTAGTCACCTCATAGAATCATATAACAATTGCCGGAACAATTGTGGGTCATCCAAATAAAATAATGCTATCCAAAATAGATGGAAACTGCAGCAGGTCAAGAAAATGAACAAACCGAGCACACCCTTATCTAGTTTTCTGTTTAAGAAAACTACTTCTAGTTGTGGTTCAGGTTCAGGCTCTATAAAAGGGTCTAGATAAAATATTTTCATGGGCTAGATTTCCTCGTAGGCAGGATCAACAAGATCAGGTTGTAAAGTTTGGAAAAACTCAACCAAGAACTTAGAAGCACATAATAATAACCTAAATAATTGTGGATCCTAAAAGTAAATCATATTTGACCCACACAGTTGACTACAATGAAGGTGGTCATTTTTAAGAAAATGTGTCGATTCTAATTTCCTAAAATAATTAGGCTTAGTCTCAAAACTTAATAACTGACATATTTGAAATTCATACGTTCCCACATATGGAAGAAAACAAAGTCAATCTTGGTATTATTTCCTATGTAAACCACATCGACCAGAGGATAGGTTTCTAACAACTGATCTTCTTTCTGGACATCACCAAGCTCGGGGAATCTAGTTTGAAGATGATCTTGTAAAATGATAGAGGTATAAATTTCCAGTCCTAAGTTAGGGACCTTTCTAAGAGTCAAAGGTAAAGCACAGGGAGAATGATAGTCACCCCCAAACTTAGAGTTTTCAGTGTCTTTAGATAGACTAGTCACAATTTTCCTAATTTCTAGATCGTCAGATTCTTGAAAATGGTCAATTGCTTCTTCTAGGTTATAATCAGGTGGTGCATCCTCACTCATATTTAAAATATCTATGGGTATATCTCTGTTACCTAATACTATTGTTTCTAAATTGCTGGAATATAAAACAGTATTCTCAAGATGAACCCGTTCCTCTAAACCATTATCGGCTTCAAAAAAAAAGTTCTATATCGTCTAAAACAATCTCTAGTCAAATCCTCTTCCTTTTGAATAAGTGGATAATCATTTAAATTATATTTTGATTTGAACCATAAATAACGTTATCATCATGAAGCACAATTGGAGTGACAGTTTCCTGATCACTCTGCATGTATATTTCAAGTTCTTCATCAATACTATCCTCATCATCATTATAATATGAAGATGTTTGAACCTCGTCTAAATAAGTAGTGTTACCAATTTTATCCTCGTCCTCTTGAATAGGTGAATAATTATCAAGGGTAGCACTATGTTGGCAATTAATATCATTTTGAGCAATATTATTCTTTGCAGGACTTTCACTCACACTTAATCCAAACCATTGTTTATTCTCAGTCAACTCCTTGAGGGAATCTTATAGAAAAACAAAAGTATCATAAGGAGTACTAGATCACAACTGCTCGTGTGATTCTTCTAGAGAAAGAGTTGGACTACTATGTTCCTCTCACACTTAATCCAAACCTTTTTGTATTATCAGTCAACTCTTTGAGGGAATTTTCTAGAGAAACAATTGGATCATAAGGAATACTAGATCGCAACTTCTCGTGTGATTCTTCTAGAGAAGGATTTCGGTCATCATAGGGAGTACTAGATTGCATCTTATATAGGGCATCCCTCCAAGACAAAGAAATTTTGCTCATTTTTATGTTCATATGACGGGTGTGTATATGAATAGTAATTGGGATCACCCTGGTATGAGCAATGACCTCCAAAAGGTTGGTGGTGGTCCCAACTACTATCCACACCATGTTGATAGTATGTATAATGTCTATTTTGAACTTCAGTCGGATATTCATTGTATTGGTCCTTATAATACCAGTTCGATATTTTCTGATAAAAACTTCCTAATATATTTATAAAAAATCTAAAAAAATAAATCCTAATAGGAAGGGGGTTCTAAACATACACAAAAAAGGCCGACTCGACCAAATCAAACCTACTGAAACTAGGAAACAAAAAGCATAATGGCTCCACTTAGATTGTTTCTAGACCAGCTTTTATTCTTTCAAAAGGCAACTAGTTACAGTTTTAGCAAACCTCTTAGAACGATCTGAATTAGATTAAGTCGAATAGAAACAGGATAAGCTCTAAGGAGCATTGATAACCCTGTCTCTTTGGCAATGTTTCCTTGGGTTACAAGGCGGCTCGAATCAACTTAAAATAATCTTCCTGAACTTTGAGTTAGACTAACAGAGTAACCAATACAGTCCTTTTGAATGACTTTGTAATAAGCTCGTTACCCTATCGGTCTATTTATAGTCAAATTTTAAGCTTAGGTTCGCGTTTGGTAACGTGTTCCTAAAGCGGACAAGAAGGAAACGATGATGAAATCCGAGTCCTTATCTTGTATGACCAGTTCTTGCCCTTTACTAGAAAAGTAAATCCGTATTCAGGTCCTCAGCATATATGCACACGAAGGAGTCCAGAAAACCCTTTGACAGGGGATTCGTGGGTGGTTAGAGTCTTACCTCCCGTTCCAGACGGCGATCAATCGTTGAAGTCGACTCAGGCCACCGACTCCTATGTCAGTGTACGAACCCGAGGGGCCGAGACAATATAGTAATTGTCGTCCTTCCCTTTTGCAGTTTATATTTAAATTACCATTCTGTAAGGTTTAAAAATAATAATAATGTCCAAAAGTCCAAAAGAAAAGGTCCAAAATAAAAGAAAAATTACAAAAATAAAAAGGATTTCTTAATACAATTTTCTAAAACTAAAAATAAATAAAACCCTAAAAATTAACTAAAAAAATAAATAAAATAAATTTGTATCTTTTTCCGTTCTTTTCGATTTATCTTTGACTCCAAGTCTTTAATCAATCAATATAATCTTTGGCTCCAATTTTTTTTTAATCCAAAACCTATAATACAAAGAAAAATGCCCAAAAAACGTAAAATAGAACAAATAAAAATAAAAATAAAATCTAATTAAACTAACTAAAAAAACTAAAAACAAATCTTAAAACAAGTCCCCGGCAGTGGCGCCAAAAGTTGGTGTATTTTAGAAATAGTGGTAAAATATTTGATACTCAGACTTGTAAAGATTTGATTTTTAAACCTAATTTTTAATACTAAAAATAAAGAAGATTAAAGTATAATTGATTTCAGATTATGGAAAGAACTCAGACTAAGGATTCCACCATTAGCCAATTTTTCAAGTGATTTAGCATTAACAGTATTCTAGCAACTCATACTTCAATTGATTCTAAATATTGTCAAAGTTAGATTTTCAAAATAATAGTTGTAAATCAAAAGTATGAGACATCAATAGCTCTAAACTAAGCATGACTTATCAAAAGAAAATACAACTAATTGATAAAAATCATTATTTCAAATTTAATTCAAAGCAAATAATCATAAAAGAATTGCAAAAAATTAATAAGATAAAAATATACCACTTTGTTATTGGAAAAATGGTTTTCTCCGTCGCCCCAGCAATATGGTTTAGCTCCTCATGTCAAACACTCTCTCAAAGTACATGTTCATAGCTCAAACTGCTTAAAAGAAGAGAAAAATAGAAGTAACACAGAAAACCACTACAGATATAAGTGTTGCTGAGACTGTTTTCTGTGTTGCTGAAGAGAGAAAATAAAATAGAGAATAAAAGACGGCTTTTGGGCGCAGTAAAAGAAGAAAAAAAGGTAACGCAAACTGCGATTGTTTTCTCCTATGGTTTGTACTCCTTCTTCTTCACCAGCGAATTTTTTTTTTCTCTGAATTTTTTCTCCCGACTCTATATGATTTTTTTCTTGTTTCTCTTTGCTATTTATAGATTCATCAAACCCTAACAACTTATCCTTAATCGATAGGGACTCAAAAATCACTTCAAAACAAATTCCAAATCTCGTTAATCCAAAACAGAGAATAACTCCTCTTTCCAGCGTGGACTCGACTTTTCAGCTTTTTTCAGGGCATGAAATGCCTATATTTGACGTGTCTTGATCCTATTTTGATTTCTTCTTTACTTTGGTAACTCAGAATTACCTCCAAATCCCTTAAAACTCGCTCCAAAACCAACACAGATAACTTCACGCCTAAAGAATTGGTTTCCCGCTAATTTCGTATTTAAATTCAAAAGGGATGGTGCCTTTATCAATTTGTTGGGTGCCCTTAGTAATTTTCATGGGTGCCTTTATCAATTTTCTCGGGTGCCTGTATCACTTTTTTGAGACGATTTTTCCACAAGTGTTTATTTCCCAAAAATACCTACAAACACATAAAATGACACAATAAATATAAATTTAGCAATGACAATATAGAGAATTGAGCATAATTTAGGCACAAAAATGTGTCTATCATTCACTTATTCAAAAGGTGGAGCCTTGGTATAATAAGATTATTACTTTAAAATTTTCATTGTAGCTAGATTTGAATCTGTAATAATACTTGTTTCTGAAGTAAAGGGTGTCTAAAAGGATGAGATTGAGATTAGACACATTAAAATCATCGATGGCCAGCCTTATGTTAGCTATAATAGTGACGATGAGTATGAAAGTACATCATTTGAACCAATCCATAGTGACATCCCCAAAAGGTGTACAATGGAATCTTTCTGGGATCAAGATGATGAGGAAAATGAGTATACCGTATATGAGAATGAAACCGAATTGAGCAATATCGTGGAAGACCCAAGAACTATCTGGGGACGATATTGATAATGTTGACGCTGAAATTTTCATTGAGGCATAAACTAGTGAAGAACGGTTATAAAGTTTGATAGAGGACCATGATTCACAAGAGGTAAGTAATTTATTTGAATTCTTTAAGGAGGATGAGGATCTCGTAATACAAGAGACTTTAGAAGGTTTGACTAAGCCTTTGACTATTGATTTTTCTCCTTTACCTCCCATTGGTTTGAATGTATGTGTTTCGAAAGTATTGTTGAATGAATTTGCTTCTCGATATCCTTTATTGGATATACTTGATTCTCATACTATGCAGGTTTTTGAAAAAACCGTAGAAGTTCCTGAATTCTATGTTCTTTATCCACTTCCGAGTGTAGAAAAGACTAAGTGTGGGAGGAACTTCTATCGGACTATAGTTTCAATTCTATTATCTTATACTAATAATCTTGTGAAGCTATTGATAGAATTGCAGATTTTTCTATGGGTGGATCCCTAAGTTTTCAGATTGTTGGTCTACAGGCGACTAGAGAGTCGAGCTGACGAATTTAAACCAAACACTGCATGGGAGGCAACCCATTGGTGTAGCATTTCCTTTACTTTGTCTTGTCTTTCTGAATTTTCATATCATAATAGGATTTCTCACCTTGATTTTACATTGGAAGAGTCAATTTACGTTGAGGACAATGTAAAGTTTAAGTGTAGGGGAGTGATCAAACATATAAAATTCTTAAGTATTCACTTTTAGGTAGAAAATTTGAATTTTTTTGTAACTATTTGCATAAAACCTCCAACTTTTAGATATTTTAGAGTCACTTAGAAATATTAGAGAACTTTATTCGGGTTTCTAAGTTATTGAGAGGCTAGAGCCGACAAAAAGGGACTCAAACCGCTGATGGCGAATACAATATTAGAGAAGTTGATCATTCATTACACATATATGAGTGAGGCACCAAGCCTTCAATTCTTTGTACCTGTCTAAATTGTCCGTTTAGAGTGTTTCATATGCGCAAACTCCGAGTAGAATGATGAGCTACTCAACCTTGCACCATTTCAACACTACTTTTTGATCTCTTGAGTGCTAAATTCTATCAATCATGAGGGTGACATCAGAATTGCGAAAAAACCTTACCTTGTAGTTTGATTTTGCAGTTGGCACCATTCTCTCTCTCTCGACAATAACAGGTCCATAGAAACACCATTATCACCAACGAGCGGAGCATTACAAATTTGAAGAAAGTTGAAGATGTTTAAGGTTTCCAAGCAAGGGTACAAGAAAGAGCAAATTTCAGACTCAAAGTGAAGTGACAATACAAGGAGCAAAATTTTATATACAAGTTAAAGACTAAGTACAAAAGCGAAACTCTCAAAAGAAATGAATTTTTGTGAAGTTTATGATACCGAGACAATACAAGTTATGAAGAATCAAGTGGTAAAGTCCTTTCTCCACGGCCATATTAGTTTTATTGTTATTCTTTTAGTTTGTATTTCATATTTCTTGTCTTAAGAAAATTAAAAAGAAAATGGAAAATAAAATCATAAAATACTATTAGAAAAATCAGAAAAAAATAATTATTTTTATTATTTTTTTGTATATTTATTTTTGTATTTAATCGTTAAGGCTGTCGGAAAGAAGAAATCTATAAAGAAATTTTAAACAACAAGAATTTGAGAAGAAAAGAGTTAGAAACTGTCGAAATTCTACGGAGTTCAGGAGTTCATCATCTACAGTTGAACCCGAAGCCGAATTCGTTTCTATGTGACGTTGTGAGAGTGGTGTTGATTGTAGATTGGATGAGAAGCTGAGTGAGCATTCCCATCTTCATGTAGTGGTTGATTTCCTTTCTTAGAGATCATCGGAAAAAAAATTCGTTTCTTCCCACGTTTTTATAGGTATTCAAATATAATTCAAAAGGTTTTTCGTTCCCACCATTCAATGTGCAGGATTTCTATCTTTATTCCTGCCTCCACACATGAGAACCATAAAGTGCGTCTTCTGAGTGTCAATTTCATAAAACCATATTGGTGAGGCAGAGTCGAGGCAAAATGGTCATTCGATCGCTTATCGAGGTTAGATTATTTCATATGGTGGTTTTCTCCTAACTCAAGAGTTAAGCATGAGAATTATGATCTTTTATATTTCAAATGTGACTGCAAAGTATTTGATAGTTGGAATTCTAGGTTTTATGGGTATACCTCTTGTAAACCCTCACGAGACTATAACCTAGGGGTTTAAAGGCTTGTTACACATGCTAAGTGTAATAGTATCCTCAACAAAATGAAGTTGTATATTTAGGATTAGTTTAGTTTAGTTTGCTCAATGACTAGCAAAAGGCAAGTGTGGGGGAATTTGATAGATGCATAAAATACATTATTTGATTATCCTTGTATTAGTTATTTCTCTTATATTTTTGGTATATTACGCTAGTTTTATATTTTGTAGGTGTTTTGGAGTCATTTAGAGTAAAAGAATTTTTTTTAACTAATTTGAGAAAAAATGGTAAAACCATCATTATGGGTAAGTGTTACTCGCAGCCAGTCATATGCTAAGGGCCAACCCAACATTTAAAGTTTTATTAGTGAAATAGTGAAATAGGCGCCCCATTTGGTTCAGCTAGGATGTGGAAACATTATTTGAAATAGTTAATTTCATGGTCGCCCTTATCTGGCCGTGGGTGCCGAAAGCCCATCAAAGTGTCTTAACCTAAAAACCAGGTCGACGTTACATCTTTGTTCCTCGAGCTGCAGCACAGACGAGTCCACCAGAGAAGTCATGTCGGCAAGCTCAGATCTTATGATAGCTGAGTCGTTAGGTTTGAAGTAATAAATGGGTTTGATGGAAAAGTAACAGAGAATAATAGAAGTTGGCAGCAAAATGGAAGAGATCGAAATGGTTTGGAAAGATTTTTCGAGTTCAAGAATGAATGGAATAGGAGATTGAGAAGTAATAGAGGTTCTCGTTGGTGTTTATGGAGAACTGAAATATGGTGGTCGCTGTTGGACTTGCCTTATAGAGGTTCGAAGAAGATGCTGAGATGGAATTCGAGAATGAGAGTAAAACAGGGAGGACTTGGAGTCTGGGTAACGAATCAGAGATGGGTTTCACGACAGCGAGAAAAGAGAAAAAGATTTGTTCTCAAACTCGAGTTACTGCCAGTGATTTGTGGAGTGTGTTATTAATAATTGAAATGTAGAAGATGGGTATAAATCTGATTCGAGATGGAATTTGAGCCGAGAAATTGAATAGAAGAGAAGTCAGGGAGGACTCTGATAGATAGAATGGGTTTGAGTTAGAACTGGTGGTCTTCGATTGATTTGGAGAAGGTGTTGTTGGTTGTAGAATTGAATAGGCAGCAGAGAATAATTAGGTAGAATTGGTGATGAGCTAAAGTAGAAGACGTTGTTCAGTCGAGAAGAGAAGCAACAGTCAGATGTTTTATGGGTTTCTTGAGTTCGAAAGGTAAGGAATGAAACAATGGTTGCGGCTGATGGTTTGAGATGTTTGATTAGAGTTGAATCTTGGCAGAGAAGGGATAGATGGGTATGAGGTAAATGTTTAATTGAGTTTGAGTTTTGCTTTGATTTTGTTGCCAAGATGAGATGAAATCGAAGAAGGAAGGATATTAACTATGGGTTTCGCTGGTGAAGAGATGGTGCTTGCAGTGTGATCTTGGGTTTTTGGTGTTAAAAGAGCTATAAAGAAGTCAGACAAGAAGTTTGTGTTAATGTGATTGAATGAATGGGTTTATCTCGAATTGCAGGAAGGAGTGTGGAGTAGTCGGAAAATCATGCCGGAATCTGCAAACAGGCACGCACACAATCTATTTGATAAAAGTCTCGTATGAGCTGTCGTGAAGTTTAAGTGAGATGGAAATTGCCTGACAGGCTTACTTGAGGCCTAATAGTTCTGATTTGGTATTGATATAGATAAACAGGCTTGTCTGATTTGGTTAGTAGTTTATTTTGGGTTTGTCCTAGAATTAAACCTAGATTTGGAATTTGAGTTATATTCGGAAAAAGAGAATTTTATACTAAAAGGGATTCTACAAGGGAGAAAGTTATAAAAGAGTATTATATATGTGAAAGTAGAACTTCCAGAGAGGTTAACCTAAAAGAACCGAAAATGGCGGCCACCACCTTCTCCAACAACTAATACATGAGTTCTGTTCCCTGAACTCGAGTGCTTCCCCCTGGTAAGCTTCTTGTACCCGTTTGATTCAATGGTATTTCACAAGTTTGTAACTGTGTCTCCCTCGTTTGAGCTATTGGCACCAATCTTCCCCAAATCTAAATCCATCCTAAAATTTCTCCTCACTGTCATAGTCATCATGTTCATTAATTCCCCCACTGCTACAACCCAGTTCAACAAGTATTGTCTTCAATGCATAACTACTCAACCTGACCCTTACAACCAACTCCCAGAAGACTTAATGAATTACTGCATAGTAATTTCATTGTATGTCCTTCTCTGATAGAGCTAAAAGCAGTTGAATTCATAAAACAAACCCATTACCCACCAGACTTCAAAGAACCCTGTATCAGTTTATTTTCTCCAACATACCCAATATTAGAAACCAAACCTTCAATCAAAGCAAAAATAACAGATCTGGTTCAAGGTGCTATTTGCAACAGAAATGAAGGGTCACTACCCTCTGAAGTTGAACTGCTTAACAAAAGCACATGAAAAGAAGTTGATGTCCTCACTCGCCAATTTGAAAAAAGTGTGGTTGAAGAGCTTCAATCATATGAAGAGATTGAAAACTTTGAACTGTCTGGTGGTGATCTTGCTGAAGGTGTAAACCTATGACACAACTCTGTTGCTGGGAAGCTCTATTGTGAATTTAAGGCTTCAATTAGATTTGTTCGACGCGAAGCTACAAGGACCTGGAATTCATTCAAACTGATAAATGTGGATCATCTTGAAGGTAACATTTTTGTGTTTCAATTTGATTCGGAAGCTAACCTGGAGGCCATGAAATCTTTTCAACCATGGTGTTTGGATGGGCATCTCGTTGTGCTAATGGACTGGAACCCCACTATGGTTGCCAGTGAAATACAATTTGGATTCCAACCTTTCTGGATTGTGCTGAAAGGGCTCCTCCCGGAATTTTACACTGAAAATATTATTCGCAAAATCGCTAGGAAAACTGGAACAATCACAAGAATTGATCCACAAAACTGTAGACCAATAGAAGGAAAAATTGTTCGTGTTCTTGCTCTCATGAATGTAAGGAAGCCCCTAATTCGAGGTGTTAACACTGTCGCGGCAAATGGAAGAACAAAGTGGATTAAATTCCATTATGAAGTTCAACCGCATAGATTGTGTCAAGAATGCTTTGTTATTGAGCACGACAAGCTCAAATGCCCGATTATCAAGAAGTATCTGAAGTCTCAAGCTACTGATAGTATAATTGAATTTGGTAACCAAGTTTCCCTCCCTAATCCAAGTAGCACCTCCCGCTTACAACCTAGCATCCGCAACAACTCTGAAAGAAGAATACACCATACTTCAGTGCCTCAGCAAGAAAAATTTGTACCCCCTAAAGGTGGAATCATAGTTTATCCCCGTCCCATCCCCATAAACCATCAACACCCTCAACCATCCCAAGCCACTGATAAAACCCTGGAGGATGAAAGACAACTCAAAAGACAGAGAAATCTGGTAGATGGTGCAAATAGCTCAAACGATAATATGATTAACACTAGAATGCCATTGGTACCAATTACTCAAATGGTGTACATGAGCCGGCTCAACCAGGGGGATCCACTCTTGCGATGGGAACAACTCAGGTACCTCTTCTTCTCCACTCTTCCAACTATTTTTATTGTATGTCCCATCTTGCTATTACTCATGTAGCCACAGGAAGGAGACAACATCCCCGTTCTCCCATACACCAACCCCTTGGCCCACAAACCCCCAAGATTCACTCCAAACCCTTCAGAAACAGAAACCACATTAAACAAACTCACCACCACAGCCATCAACATTCCGAATCAACATCAGGAAGCAACAACACCGACTAAACAAAAACTACTTCCACTGTTCACAAAGCTCCAGGGTACAATTCAACCACAACCGAAACAGGAAACATCCACAACAAAGACATCTCATATCAAGCACTAGCAGTGATCTCCCCCACCATACATTTCCCACCCAGCTAAAACACCAAGGCAAATTTCAGATACAGAACACCAGTAAACTCCTTAAACCCTCTCTCTTTAATGTTTTTCAAATATCTGATTGCACCATTGTCATTACTCATCATATTTGCGGCTGCATTGGTAGATTGAAAGCTATTAAAGATACTCTCACTCATAATCACTAGTTGCACTTAGAACTCTCTTGTCAAAACTAGAAAATCTCATCATTTCCTGTCACTTTGAGAAACCCATGTGCATAACCAGTGAAGCCAAAACTAGAATTAGGGGATTACTGAACAACAATTCTGTTACTCATTACTCTTGCACCCTAGGCATCAACTACATAAATCATGGTCACAACACCAAGTCAGTTCCTCATTTCTCCTCCTTCCTAGGTCTCAAAAACAAAAATTTTCTGCCTCGAAAACATAGTCTAGACTATATTCGTGCTCTTCATCATAGGGAGTCTACAGGCTTCCTTCCTCCCCTGGCGACTAATTACAAACGTAAAACTCAAATCTCTACTGCCAAGCTTGACCTCCTCCCTGACCTTCTCCTTACTTCCTCCAGCATCACTTCCCCCCTCTCCTCTAAGAAGTTCATTGAGGACATCCTTTGCATTCCCAGGATTGGCAGAACTAGGACTAGGGACTGCCTGAACCCAAAGTCTGTTAATCACTACTATTGCAACCTAGGCTACAACACTATCTTCCATTGCCTCTGTATTATCAAGATTAATCATCTGTCCTACTCTCATAGTCTTGAATACAAGTGCTTCCTCTTTCTAAGGAGTCTACTGATCATTTTGTGCCTCTGGCGAATCGGCTCAAACAAAAGCATCCTAACCTCACTGCCAAGATTGAACTTCCTTCTGATCTTCTTCTTTCTGCCCCCAAAACTCTTCCCACTCTCTTCCCTGATAAGGATATGAGAATCATGTCCTGGAATTGTCAAGGTCTAGGTGGTATTAAGACGCGACAACACCTAAAAAATGTTATCCGTCAAAAATCTCCTGACGTGATCTTTCTATCGGAAACTAAATCTTCAAAAAAAAAAATCTGAATCCCTTCTAAGGAAATTTAGATACCCAAACTCCTGGATTCAGGAGGCTAGAAGTCTCTCTGCTGGATTAGTTCTTCTCTGGAAGGATAATCTCAACATCAATATCACCCCTGAAATCAGAAACTTGGTTAACCTGAAAGTTGAAACCCAAGAAAATAAAGAATGGTATATCTCTTTTTTTTATGGGGAATTGAATATGGACCCAAAAAACGTCAATGGGATCATATTCTTGAGATAAGTCAAGATGTCTATAATCCCTAGGTTGTTATAGGCGACTTGAATATTACTCTCGCGGATGAAGACTCTACAAGTCAAATCTCAAACGCTAATAATCGGATTCCTTTTATTATCCAAGAAGCAAGCCTGATGGAATTAAAACATCTGGGGCCTTCTTTCACTTGGACTAATAAAAGGAAAGAGGATCAGCTAATAAAGAAAAGACTTGACAGCGCTCTTGTCAATTCCCTCTGGCAAGCCAATTTTACAACGGCTATAGTCCAGAACCTGGCTTGCCTCGGATCGGATCATAATCCAACTATGCTGGACACTGAAGTCTCAAGCACCAAACCTTCGGGATATTTTAAGTTCTTCCAATGCTGGCTCCAAGACAAGTCTTGCAAAAAGCTGGTAAAGGAAAATTGGAAAACCGAGGAGATAGGCTCAGATGCGTACACCCTTATCAACAAGCTAAAAAACACTAAGGCAGCCCTTCAAAAATGGAAAAAAAAAAGAAAATTGGCATCATTGAACGCCAAATTGATTCCATTGAATCTGAACTTAGCAAAACCCAAGGAAGGTTTGATAAGGAAAGCACTGAGCTTCAAAATGCCCTTGAGTCTGACCTCCAACATTGGTATGAAATCCAAGAATGCTTCTGGAAACAGAAATCGAGGGAATACTTCATTAAAGACGCGGATCGCAATACAAAGCTATTTCATTCGCTAACAAACCATCGTCTGAAATATAATAGGATTGAAAGCCTTAAAGACAAATCTGGTGTGTGGAAAACTGAAAGGAAAGTGCTTGAAGATCTGATCACATCCTACTTTAGAGAAATCAGCTTTACCTCTCACAACCTCATAGACTCTTCCATCCTGAACCTCTTTCCCACTATAATCTCTCCTGAAGAAAATTTCGTCCTCACCTCTATACCAACTATCCAGGAAATAAAGGATGTCATTAAAGATATGAAATCTTGGTCGGCACCGGGGCCTGATGGTTTCCAAGCTGGGTTTTACCAAAACACTTGGGATACTGTCAAAGTTGATCTCTTCAAAACAGTCCAATCTTTCTTCTCCTCCACCTACCTCTTAAAAGAGCTCAACAACACCTACATAGCTCTCATCCCCAAAACCAAGTACCCCCAGAACCCAGCTGACTTTAGGCCTATTAGTCTTTGCAATATAACCTATAAGATAATATCTAAAATCATTGCGAATAGGCTAAAACCTCTCCTGGATAAAATTGTTTCGAATACCCAATCTGCTTTTATCCCGGGTCGAAACATACATGATAATGTTATAGTCGCTTAAGAGGTAGTTGAAGCAATGAAGAGAAAACAGGGTGTTTCAGGCTACCTGGGGATTAAGCTAGACATGAGTAAAGCCTTTGATAGGATTGAATGGAACTTCGCTCTCCAAATAATGAAAAGGCTTGGTTCTCTGATACTTGGTGCCATCTGATCGAGCAATGCATCTCTACCACCACTTGTGCCCCCATCCTAAATGGCTCCCCATGCAATTTCTTCAAACCCTCTCGTGGTCTGAGACAAGGAGACCCTCTTTCTCCCTACATCTTCATCATACGCATGGAAGCCTTGTCTCGAATGCTGGACGCGGTGGAAAAGGCGTGCCACATTCATTGCATTAGAATCTGTAGGAATGCCCCTCCTATCAATCACCTCTTGTTCGCAGATGATTGCCTCATCTTTGTGAAAGCGGAAAAAGGAGAAATTGCTTCCCTACTTCAAATCCTAACCTCCTTTAGCAAATCTAGTGTCAATGCATAAACTACAACAAATCTGGTGTCTTTGGTAGCTCGAATGTCTCCGCTTCGTTAAATTCGGATATGATTAATTGGCTTCGTATGTCCACCATTAGTCGCCAGGAAAAATATCTAGGGTCAATTCTTTTTCATCAACGAACAAAGTCCTTATCTTTCGAATCCATCATAAAAAATATGAAAAGTCGTCTCCAGGGTTGGCACTCCAAAATGATATCTCAAGCGGGAAGAGCCACCCTCATTCAATCTGTTGTCAGCACTCTTCCGAATTACCAGATGGGCTGCTTCTCTCTCCCTCAAAAGATGATCAATGAAATGGAACGAATTCAACGGAACTTTTGGTGGAATAAATCTAAAGATGATAAATATTCCCCGTCTATATCTTGGAATGCTATGTGCCAGCCTAAGAGTGCTGGTGGTTTAGGCTTCAAAAACCTTAAGATATTCAATGAAGCCATGCTCGTCAAAACTGTCTGGCGTCTGATTCACTGTGGTGATGCCCTATGGGGCCAAGTCCTTAAAGCCAGATACTTCCCGCACCATCACCCTCTCCAAACTGTCCCTCACTCTAGAGATACCTGGATCTGGAGGGGAATAAGAAAAGGCCTGGAAGTGATCGATAACTTCCATGTCTGGGATGTAGGAAATGGTGGTTCGATCAAGATATGGGAGAGTAACTGGCTCTCGACTCTTAATAGATCTCAAATCACCCGGTCGCAAAAGAACTCCCCCTTCCGCAGAGTTGAGTACCTTATTGACCATAGTACCATGTCCTGGAAGCAAGACATCCTCCAACTTCTTTTCTCCCCCCATCAAGTTGAGGAAATTCTTGTCATCCCATTTCTGGAAGGGGATGAGGACAGAATGGTGTTGTCTCTAACTACAAATGGCAAATTTTCTGTTAGCTCTACGTACAGAAAGCTGATTGAGCAAAAATCTCCTGTTTCCCCCTCTCCAAAGGTTTCGGCAAAGATATGGAATAAAATCTGGCGCATAAAAACTCCTTACCGTGTTAATGTCTTTATCTAGAAGCTGTTAAAGGGCATCCTCCCTGTTAGAGCTAGAATTTTCAAACACAAATGCCCTACTGAACATCTTTGCCCTTTCTGTGATGAGGCTATCGAAATTCCATCCCATCTGCTAGGGGATTGCCCCATCTCTGTAGAAGTTTGGCACGCATATAGCTCAGGCATTTTAGAAAGTATGTGCACACATAACAGTCTAGAAGAGTGGATCCATTCTTGGAATGGTAATGATGATCACATTAATTTTAAGAATCACGATCTTATAGCTTTCATCTGTCAAGTTCTGTGGCAAATATGGAAACATAGGTGCAATGTGATATTTGAGGGAACATCCCCAAATGCAAGACAAATCATTTCCTCTGTGAACAGCCATCAAAACAAATACAGCCCAGTCATCCCCTTCATAGACAATCCACAAAACTGCCACCTTCTTCCTCTCCATAATCCCCACTGGCCTACTACACCTGATAACCATCAAAATCCCATACCCCCCCAACAGCAATTGCCTTTCTGCTCCACCAATCAGGAAATATCTAACTCTGCCCAGAAATCTCCCAGCACATCCAGGAAACACTTCAGCCCTTCCTCCCAGGCCTTCTACCCCAGAAATCACCCATACAAAAACCTATTTAAAGGTTCAGGCTTTGATTGCCAAATCCCCATCCATTCCTCATCACTAAACCAACCAAACAGTACCATTACAGAACCTCCTGTCACCTCAACTGTGGAAGTCAGGAACGAAAATGTTGAAGAAACTCTTGAGCAAATTCCTGCAGGCCAGCAAACTAGGTATGAACATCAAGAAGCTCATCACACAGGGCTTCACATTCAGGACACAACGGATGCTCCAGCCACCCATTCAATGGCGGCGAACCCCTACCCCAGATGGACTGCTCCACCCTTTGAATTTATTAAGATTAACTTTGACGGCTCTCACAGCCCAAATTCAATATTCTCAGGTTTTGCAGCAGTAGCTAGAAGGGGAGACGGCTCTTTCTTGAGAGCTTTTGCAGGACATCGACGATTACATATCCCCCAGCAAGCAGAAGCAATGGCCTTGAGGGAGTCTCTCCGTTGGGCTAAGAAGAACGGATGTCAGAAGATAATTCTCGAAGGAGATGCAAAAATCATTATAGACTTTGTTAATGGTTCTTCAAACTCTATCTCTTGGAAATGCTTGAATACTATAAATGACTGTATTAATAGCCTTAAGGCAATGGAGAATTGGTCTTTTAGCTTCGCTAAAAGATCTACTAATTCGGTAGCGGACTATTTAGCTAACAAAGCTCGTTTAGAAAGCATTAATTCAGAGTGGATGTCTCCACCGGAATTTGCTATCTCGAGCCTATTGAAAGACAATTGTAATGTTTCTTCTTAATTTAATCTCTTTTTGCGCCAAAAAAGAAAAGTTATAAAAGAGTAACTTGAATAAGAGGGAGAGATATCTAGGTTTTTATCTAGTTCTCTTCTCACCTCTTCTACTTCTTTTTATAGGTTCGTGCGGGGAAGATTTCTAACATCTAGGGTTTACAGTTTCTTTTCTTCTTTAAATTAATTGTGTAAACTCCAATTTATGAGTAGTTAATTTTATTGTTGGTTAGAGATTAGTTGAATTTTACAATACATGATTCTTTGATTAGTAAACTAGTTTTTTCTCATATTTATTATCAATGATTCACTACAAATATCTAATTGATTGATTGTTTGTTTAGTTAATTTGCAAATTGATTGAACTCACTTTCATGTAAGCTAATTTATGGTTTATTATACGTAAAAGTGATACTCCTTGAATACAAGTAGCACAATTTTGGTTATTGCTTGTAGTGATATCATGACCTTTGTTAAATTGAACAAGTGCGTTTTCCACGTTCAATTGCATTGATTAGCCTAATTTCATGAATCTTAATGCTCCTCGGGAATTGAACTTGATTTGTACTTTTTACACGTTAAGTTGTTCTCTTGGTATAATTCATATTCACATTTTTAATGTGTTTGCGGATGACTTGGGAAATTTACGGGATATTTTTGCGATCAAGGTATTCTAAGGCTTTTGATAAAACGAGATTAAATATCAATTCTAATTATTAATACAAGAACATGTTTTGTGAATGAAAACGAAACCTTGACTAATACTTTCAACTCTTTGATTCTTTTCTACAATTTCTTCGTTTTCTTAATTAGTTTAATTTACTTTTATTAAATCTGAAAAATCCCCCATTTTTCATAAGATTTTGAAACCATATAACAACCAAGACCTCCCTGTGGGAACGATCCTTTCATAATAAATCATAAGTAGTTAGAAAGTCAAAAATAATTTTGACGTGGTACGACACACAACAGTTAGTTAGATAAATAGGATTATAAAAACGGGACTTTTATAAAGTGCACCCACTCTGATAATCACTATCACAAAATGACCCCGTCTTTTTAATGTTTCTAAAATGCCCTTGGTCTGACCATTTCCGTCTCGATTTTTAAGGGGTTTAAAAAGTTTTAAACTCTATCAATTTGTAGTAGAGATTAAACAAGACTCAAACACGTCATTCAGAAGTGTTTATGTCGATAAAAGAGCTGGGAAATTCGTGTTACAGTCGGAAAAGGGTTTACTCCCTGATTTGGATTTACACGAGTTTGATTCGGTTTTGGAGAGTTGTTTGAGTCTTAATCTATTAATGAATAATAGGGATACTATCTAAGACCTATAAATAGCAAAGAGGGGGAAGAAAATTCAAGGGGGAAGGCTCGAAAAAAAAACAGGAAGAAAAAAATGTTGTTGTCGTTGTAGTGAAGAACAGGGAATAGACGATGATTTCTTCAACTGAACAACAACGTTTATCTTCAGCTGCAACGGTTTCTTCAACCCATCTGCAATGGATATCTTCGCTTTGCAACATTTATCTTCAAGCTCCATTGCAACAGTTAATCTGTAACGCCCAGAAAACGTTGTATATTCCCTATTTTATTATTTTTAGCTTATTTTCTTCTTCTCAAGCACTTTTAAGCCATATTTATATCTTTTGAGAGTGTTTTGAACATGATGAGCTGAACCCAACCACTGGGACAATAGAGGAAGCCATATTTCATAAATGAATGGTAACTATTTTTTCTACTTAATGACTTTTGTATTGATTTTTAATTGATTTATGATTTTTCTCAATTAGTTGTGATTTTGTTTAATGGTGTATGATGGGACGTAAAAGCTTATGATGCACCATGTTTGTGATTTACAGTTAATGTTTTAGAAATCTACTTTTGATAAAGAAACAGAATCAATAAAAGAGCTATAATTGTTAAAGAATCATTGTAGAAATCATTCAGAAGTGATTTTGGTGGAATCATGAGTTCCAATTTTTCCTAATATTATTAAAATATTTTACTTATTTTCTAGTTTAAATCAAAATTAGGTCTAAAACGAATCTTCCCAAGTCTTAGCGAACGAACTATTTTACCACTTTTCTGACGATCATTATCCTAGCATAATCCTATGCACACAAAATCTACGACCAAGAATAAATTTTCATTTAGATTAAGAAACAAAATTTCATAACCAAACTTTCTTCAATTGTGACCCTTTCCTTTCTTCAACTGCTCACAAAATCAAATCAACCTTAAATTAGATAACATTAACAATGACCACTAAAAATCAGATTTGTCTACTAAAAGAAACCATTAACATTCACAAAATCAAATCAACCTTAGAGAATGTAATACTACTAATTCATTTCATATATGTTCGAACCATTAACATTAACATCCAAGATTCAAGTTGGCCAAAAAACCAAAGATGAAATCCATAACAAACACATCAAAGTTTTGTGTAAACCCATCTTAAAGAAATATAAAAAAAAAACAGTAAGCACAACAAAGTTGTCTAATTCCTTCACTTTTTGGTTTGTTTAGCCTTTTTCTTCTTTGTGTATTTAACAATCTGACTTACATTCTGAGTTGCAGATCCAGTCCATGTGAAGGATTGTGCGATAATTTATTTAACCACTGTTCCAAATCCACCTTTTCTAGATGTTCTAGCTATACAACAATACATACAAAATTAGCATGATAAGTCAAATCATATTACTAAACTTTCATGGTAATCAAATGTAAAACAATTAGATGAATCCAAGGGTTTTATTCAAAACACAAGCAAACAAATAAGGAAGATGTAAAAAACCATATTCAATGTCTACCAATCACAAAAAAAAAACAGAACCCTAATTTCGATTTTACATGAAAGAACCCAGAACACGACCAAAACTCAAAATCCTAATCTTGCTGATTTCTGAAAAAACCCAAAACACGATTAAAAAAAGGGTTAATATCGAAAATTCCCCAATTTGGGGGGGTCATCTTGGACTTCTGCCCCGGGATTTCAAAATTAATAAAAATTCCCCAATCTGTTAGATTTTCCGTTAAGTATGAGCATGCTAGTTGGCACGTCCGAAAAAGGACCTAAATGCCCTCATACTTCATCTTGGAGAAATGCCCCAAAAAGAGACTCATCTTGGAAAAATGCCCCAAACAGAAAAAGGTAACAAAAATGCCCCAAACAGAAAAAGGTAACAAAAATTCCCCAAACAGTCAAAGTTAACAGAAACATGAAAATTTAATAAACATAAGATTACATATACTTAGGAATTCTTACATGAAAACAAACAGAAACATGAAATAACACAAACAGAAATTATCTTAGGAAGTCTTACAGAAATTATGTTAATTGGTGCCATAGGAACAACTCCCGCTCACTTAAGTATTTTCACTATATGGTTAGTATGAATGACGTGAAAAATTATATCTTTTGATTTCTGGAAAGGAGTCTTCATCGAATGTGAGTTCGTCCCATGGACCAGATTTTAGTATCTTGAACATGTGCCTGGAATAACAAGAAGAAAATCTAATTAGATAAAAGCTCAAAATACCAGTTTTTTAGAGATTGATCAATTGCAGTTTGGATAAAAAGAAAGCCAATGTAAATCTAGTGAGTCATTGATTTTCAATCAAACATGTTGAAATTCAACGGTAATGAAACATGGATTCATTACCTGATTACCATTCCCACCAGATGCAAGTTCCCTGTCGTCGTAAAACCATTTCAGCCAACATACCTGGAAAACAAAGAACTATTAGATACATAATTGATGGTGGTAGTCATACTTCCACGAGTGCCACTTCTACAAGCAAGTGCTAGCAGCATTTACCTCAGATTTATGTCCCACAAGCTTGCTAATGTAATCACTTGAGACACGAAGATCGTGCTGGAGTATGTTACGGTCTCTGCTACCAGAAGACAAGATACGAGAACTCCAAGCCAAAACACTAGTTCTTGTTTGATGTCCAGACATGGTCTTCACCCTCTTACACTGAGTTGCATCCCAAATATGTGACCACATAGACATGTATGTGAGCTACTGAAAAACCACTAGTTTTCTAATCAAGTTTAATCAAATAAGAAAAGATCTGTTACCTGAACTTGACCAAGACTAGTACCAATCGACAAAAACGATCCTTCCTTTGTCCATTGAACAGAACACACGCCATCATCAGATCCCAAATCGCATAACTTGGTAACCTAAAATCCAGTAACAAAATTAAAGACACCCAATATTTCAATGTCACTAGACACTTGCTACATCCTAGATAGGAAATCTGCAAAATGAAAATTTGCAGGTTTTCACCTTGCTAGATGTTGCACTCCATAGATAAATACAAGTTCCCAATGCCACTGCAAGGACATTTTGCGAGGACTAATCGACAAGATTAAGGTAAAAATCATCATGTAGTGAAGGTGCATCCAAAATCTGCAATCAAATTTTCACCCAAATGAGCAAAAAATATGTGGAGAGTAAAAATGTGAAACCAATTAGGAAATTAATTAGGAACCACCGGCAAATTAAATTTCCACCCAAATTAATTAGGCACCACCTGCCAAACCACCACCAGCACACCTGCCACACCTGCCAGACCACCACACCAGCACACCTGCCAGACCACCACCAGCACACCTGCCAGACCACCACACCACCACACCAGCACACCTTCCAGACCTTCCAGACCACCACCAGCACACCTTCCACACCTTCCAGACCACCATACCACCACACCAGCACACCTGCCACACCTGCCAGACCACCACCAGCACACCACACCACACCACCACACCACCACCACCACCACACCATACCTACACCACCACACCAGACCACCACCATATGACCAGCCATTCCATCTTAGCATTATCATCAACACAGACAGAGATACAGGCTCCACAAACAGAATCAACAAGGTTCAATTCAATAAAAGTAGAACAAACCCATTCAATACAACACAATTTCTGAACCACAAACCATGTTTAAAAGTTGATCTCCACTGTCTGAACCATAATTTCTCAATTTCATACAACACAATTTCTGAACCACAATTTCATACAACACAGTTTCATTCAATAAAAACATGGGTTCATCTCCATTGAACATTAAACTCCCAATAGATGAGATCAATTTAATCTTAAATATGAAAAAAGAGAAAAAAAAATAAAAAATTAAAGAACCCTAAATGTTATTCACAGAAGAAGAAGAGAAAAACCCTCAAATTAATCTTCACAAACACTATATGAAGTTCCAAGAGTGTTACCTGAGCAAGAATTCGGTCGAAAAACCTCCCTCTTGCATGTCCCTGTCGCCGCCGGTCTCTGCCTGTGTTGAAGACGAATAACAAAAATGTTCTTCTCTTTCGTTGTATGAAATTGAAAGAATTCGACCTAAGCCGTGCGATTCATACGTGCAGCAATGGACACCTCACTTGGTTCAACCGTCGACACGTGTTTCATCTTGGAGCTATCGGATGACCCACCATGTGAATAGCACGTGACTAAGATTGATTTCAACCGTATGAATTATAGAGGGGTATTTTGGTCTTTTTCATACGTGCTAACTTGCACGCTCGTACTTAACGGAAAATCTAACAGATTGGGGTATTTTTATTAATTTGAAATCCCGGGGTAGAAGTCCACCACCCACCCCACCCCCCAAATTGGGTCATTTCTATAATTTTCCCTTGAAAAAACCAAAAAAAAAAAGAACAAGTTAACAAAAACATCATAAAATCAGAGTGGGTTTCTGAAGAAAAAAAAAAACGATTCAAAGTTAGGGTTTACAATTTGTACCTTGCCTTCATCTTGTTTATCTCTTGTGGTTTATCCACCTCCTCTGATTTTCCCTCTATCATCTTCTAAATCTTCGACTGAACCCAAAATCAAAGTAAAAAAACCAGAGTCTAACCCTAGATTTAGATAGAAAACAGAAGAGACACAAGGGAAGGGAGACTGATCAAGAACAAAGAGAAAACGAAATGAAAATGGGGGAGGGTGGGTTGTCTCTGTCGCTTTGTTATCTGGGAAGGGTACATACGTAAGTTTAAATATGCTTCTCAATCTTTATCGTTGATATAATCTTAATCTGAATGGATACAGATTAACAAGGATAACAAGGTAATTACACCATCTGGTGATTTATCCTCTGGCGAAAAATTGGCTTAGTAAACGAGTATTTGACCAATGAGTATTTGACCGTTTTGGTGGACCCAGACGGAAAAACTAACAAATAGGGTTGTTAAGAAAGTTTTTAAAAAAAACGGGGTCATTTTATTATATCGATTATTAATGTGGGATCATGTTGAAGTAATTTCCTTATAAAAAATTAGTATTTACACATATATAAAACTACTAATTGGTATTTACACCTAAATTTTTTAAAAATATGTGTTTACCCGTATTTTTAGGTATTATTGTAGTTATCACTAAGTAGGATATGTCAGTTTATCCAACCAAACAACACCTCCCATTTGCCCTCTTGTAAATATTTATCAATATCTAATAACAAAATATTATATGAAGATTTGATTTGATTTGA
This sequence comes from Papaver californicum, assembly GCA_023531435.1. Lineage (NCBI taxonomy): Eukaryota > Viridiplantae > Streptophyta > Magnoliopsida > Ranunculales > Papaveraceae > Papaver > Papaver californicum. The sequence continues at coordinate 524,811 of JAJJMC010031261.1, forward strand.
TTCAATCTAACATTGTTTTTTTTAACACATGAGACATATTTTAATATTAATAATAAATATGAATACACTGTCGAGTTTCGGTATGATTTTTTTTACTACTATTGGTAATACTTATATATATTAACAAATATACTACTAGCTAATATTTCTATGTAAAAAGGAAATTGTAAATTAAAAAAATAAAATTATTATTAATAGACTTAATTTAATATAATATTTTTGTTTTAAAACTTTGAAGGGGGAAGGATTCGTAAGTATATAAACAAATTAGGATATTTGAAAAGCCTAAAATTAAAAATTGGTTTCGAATTTTAAAAAAGTAGTTAAAGTTTGTTAAAAAAAGTTTAATATGTAAAGAAGAATTTAAATTTTTTAATATGGGTATAAACTTATTCATCTATATTATATGATTGAATGAATACATATCTTATATTAATTGAACCAAAGTTAACTTGAGAGAAAATTATTTGAATGAGATCTTTAAAGTAAAGTTTTTTTTTAAATGCCAATCTTGTTTAATATGTATGGTTAACATGCGCTTAAGGTATTGTATATATAATTATAAAATAATTTAAACTCGAATCTTAAAGTTTTTGTCCCAATTTAAGAGAATATAGACTAATAGGATTCATGGGTTTGAAATCTTTTCGGTGTTTTTTGTTGCATACGAAATGGGACAAGTGATGAGTACCTTCCAAAAGATCATACAAAAGCCTAATCTAATCTCCACTCGCGCCTTTCCACTTCCTTTTTTTCTTTTTTTTTCTTTCCTCTCATGAAATCCTACACGGCCAAGAAAATCTTTTTTCTTGTTGTTTTCTTGCGGCAAGAAAACTTAAATCTCAAAGGGTTTTTGATAACAATCGTGATGATATTGGTTACATCTCCAAGTATTTCTGATAACAGTCGTGATAATATGGGGGGAGGGGGGGGGGG